>OY856187.1:95094666-95339412 GCA_963693315.1 Diogma glabrata
TTAAAACAAAAAAAGTTCAATAAAATCCGTGCACTAGTTTTTAGTAAATCTAAATTTACAGTAAAATAAATCTTTCAAACATAAAAAAATAAAACAAAAAATTAAGATTTTTTTAAATCGCAAGGTTTGAAAAATTAAAACTAATATAAAATATAATTTTTTTTTATCAGTATAGTACTTTTAAAAAGCCTAACTGAGGTACCTTTCAAACAAAAAGAAATTAATAAAATCGGTTCACCCATTCGAGCACAATTTAACTTTTAACTTTCTTGTTTCTTAAAAAAGTTCGAGCCACCCTGTTTCTAAACTAGTGAGAAAATAAAAAAAATAAAAAACACATGTTAGTTTTTTTTTATTATACTAACGATCATCAAAGTTTCAAGAAAATCGGAGCATTTTTTAAAATAATTATTTTTCGCACAAAATTTTTCAAACAAATAGTTCAACCAAACATAAAATTTTTTAAACAAATAAAACCTTAAGGGGTTAATAAGTGTATTGAAGTCGAGGGCCATCATTTTGGACACTTACTTTAAGATAAAATTTGTTTATTCACCAGGCATTTACATTAATAAACTTTTTACAATGAAAACGTGATATTTTTTATTTCAAATGATTATAAAATCGTAGGCCTATGTTCTTAGTAAAAAAAATCGAAAAAAATTGAATTTCGTCGATTACAGCGCCATCTATCATTAATCGAATAAATTTTTTTTAGTCAAATCGTACGTATTTTTAGCCGTAGAATCCGTATCTGCAATAAAAAATTAGGGTTCTTATTTTAGATTCAAAGTTACCCCCGCCCACCTACAAAGAGGGGGGTTGGGGGACTATTTTTTTGCACTAATGTGTTTTCCCCGCGGAATGATTAAATTTTGAATATAAACATTTTTTCCGTAGAGTGCTTATTTTTCGAGATATTTGAAAGTTTCAGGTTAAAAAAATCACCCGGTATAATAGAATTTTACCGATAATTGATACACCTATACCACCTGAGCAATCAGGAGCAATCGGTTGTTGTGATCAAGCGCTCTCCTTTATAACGCACATTGAAGCGGGCTGGAAAAAAAGTCTCATGTTGAAATTAACAAAGATCATCAAATGCAAGAAAACTATCAACCTTATATCATCTTTACTATCTAACCGTGAGTTCCAAGTTCACTTTGGAAATAAAACAAGTAGGTTTCATTCGGTGAACAATGGCCTTCCACAGGGTTCTGCTGTTGCACCAATGCAATTTAACCTATATACCCATGACCTACCTGATACCAACTCTCGAAAATTTATATATGCTGATGATCTAGCAATTGCTTTACAATGTAAATATAACGCAAACTCCATTGGTGAAGCCGAAAGGATACTAACTTCAGATTCGCATTCTGTCCCAATTCAATCAAGATTTGAGGCTTAAAGCAAACTCGGATAAGACTGAGGTATTGCTATTTCATTTATCTAACTTTAATACTAATGCCACATTGAATGTAACTTTTGACGGCCAACGTGTGAAATTTAACCCAAAACCAAAATATTTGGGAGTTACTCTCGATAGATCCCTAACGTTCAGAGAGCATTGTTTCAAACTTGGCGAAAAACTAAAATCCAGAAACAATATTATCCAAAAACTTTCTGGTTCAAATTGGGGTTCATCAGCACGAACACTTAGGATATCCGCCATATCACTGGTATACTCTTCTGCAGAATATTGCGCTCCAGTCTGGTATCATAGCACGCATGTTCGATTTATTGATACAAAGTTAAATCATACAATGCGTATTATCTCAGGAACAATCAAATCTACTCCACTCATTTGGCTCCCTATATTATCAAACACATTTATGAAGAGAACTAACCCTAATACGAGAAATAAAAAAAATTAATGAAGACCCAATTTTACACATACATAACGATCTCCTGAATAGAGGATTGAATCGTCTTCTTTCAAGATCTCCCCTATGGACTAAAATTGCTCGCCTGGAAAGCATTCAAGATTTCGACATAAATAACAAATGGAGGGACATTTTTGCCAACACCGATTTTGTGAACAAAGAACTAATTCAAGACCCATCCATTGAAGTTCCTGGTTTTAATGAGCCTCGTAGAAGATGGGTAACCGTTAACAGAATTAGATGTACCCACGGAGTAACTAATAGCACTCTAAATAGATATAACCCTAACGTTTCATCGGCATGTGATTGTGGTTACTACAATCAAATTAAACCACACATAATTTCTGATTGTCAACTTAGAAAATTTTAAGGTGGACTATTGGAGTAAGTAGGCTGTCTTTGAATGCTGTTAATTGGTTGGACAATCTTGACATTAATTTATAATCAATTTCAAAATTTGTACATATATCCCATACGAATAAATAATAAGATATCAGGCACTCTCAGAAAGAGAGCACAGCTATACGATATGATAAAAATTTGAAACACATGTATTAGTTCAGAAACCAACTTAAACACTGAAAAAAAATATAGGAAGTATCTGGCATGTCTCGGAGAAAGCCGTTTTGTCTGATCATGCTCATATGTATTTCGACATAGAGGACTACCCGAAGAGAATTTAGTAATTTAGAAACCCTAGAAAAACCAACAAAGCATAACACAATTCTTCAGAATATTAAAAATTTGTTAAGGAATAATCAAATCCACATTGGAGCTTGACTGTACAACAAATAACTAATTAGAAATAATCTCTGAGGCATACAACTTCTCCACTCCCATAAATTAATCCAATAAATACAGAGATACGCCCTAGTGGAATGGTAACTTTGAGAGGATAAAAAGAAAAATCATACGCTCTTAAATGGAGCCAAAAGAATAAAAAGGCAAGCTGCAGCTTGATTCCAAAAATTGATGTCGTCTGATCACAGTAACCCTCAAAGCTCAATCTGCAAACCAAACGGTACGTACATCACTAGCCCGTGTATCACATTAAAACCCTTGTAAGATTTTTTTAAACCTACTTCTCAGACTCAGACCAATAAGTCTAACATATTCTTTATTAAAACCAATTGAAAAGGTGTTAGGCTCCCTTCCGTCATATAATGACCTGAAAATCTACTGAAGTTGCATTGCACACAATAGTGAAAGAGATACATTTATGGACGAGTCGCCTTCCACAAAATGCATTTTAGTGATGTAATTGAAATGGCCAAAAACAATATATACAAGATATACACACGCGTATCATGGCGTTGAATATAAAAATGCTACAAAGTCAGATAATGCCAGCTACACTTCAGTTATCTGATGATATAAGTATTACTTACTGCCTAAGACGGAACTGATAAATTAATGTAATTCGCCTAACAAGGCATTCATATGATGTAATACATGTCAATATTTACAAACAAATATCAAACTAATATCGGAAAATTATATAAACCAAAATTATAGTTTAATATTAATAATCTAACTTGATGAATTTTAATTTTGACATTATTATTTTAATTTTAAGGATCAACGTTCAGGGGTGAACAAAAATTATAAAATAAATCCTAACCAATCCTAATCCAGATTTAGTTTGGTAGTCTAACTGCTTCAAATATTTGCTCAAAATATGTTTACAAAAATACAAAGGCTTTTGTGTTATCGTCTGCTAAGCGCTCATAGACTAGAGCTTACAGAAAGGTTTAAGAGGATACCAAGAGGATACTAAAATATTGAATTAAATGTTGAGTAAATTTTAGTGCTACAAGTGATGCTGGGCTGTCAGAGTTGCGAAAAAGCTCCTTCAGCACTAAAACTTACACGATTTGATTCAAAATTAGTTTGGAAATCTTACGCATGTCACGGCTTAGCAAAACAAGCTGGCAATTAAAGTTTATAGGACCGGAATCATGCGTCGGAATGTCCAACATTTCACTCAAAAGTACAGTCAAACCTGGGAACAGGAACAATATGTTGAATTATAGAGAAGCTATAGTTTCTAGGTATCCGCTCTGATACATCATTGACTATCACTCCCCCCAGGGCTGATGCAAGACACTTTTGCATAATATTCCAAAAATAAGAAATGCCCCTCTAGGGTTTAAGAGTTATTCCAAAATAGTTATAGCTTACCCGACCGTATCTTAAAATTTGATGTTTATTTGTAATAATGTATTGCATTCTAAACGTTTTTTTTAGATTTTTAAAAGATTGCATCGATATAAAATATTGCTGTTAAGTGTAATATATTAACAGCCATCTAATTTTTCATATACATCATTACAAAAATCTTCCCGTTTAGGTAGCTTTAATTTTTGCAACTTGATGCTTAAGACGTTCATATACCCTCGTGTCTCAACCAATTTACGTTCATTGATAAAGTCGCTAAACTGAATAATAAATCTTTTGAAACATAATAGTTCTAAAATAGTTTTTTATAGTTTTCAGTTTTGATAACTTCACTGAAAGAAAAAATCAGTTACTACAACCGCTTTTGTGGCAAACGACTTTTTCGGTCACTATAACTTCCAGTTTGAATGTCATATATCTTCAAAAACTAAATTTGAAGAATACGAATATGATGTCATCGTGACCGTAAAGCTGCTGTGCCAACTGAATGGTAAATTTTTTTCTTTCAGTGTTCTCTCTTCTGAGGCTGTCACTGACGAAGTTATTAAAATTGAGAAAAAAATAACAGAGTTGGAAAAAAACAGTGTTCAACTTGTTTTGAAAAATAAAATTTAATGTTTCAATTGAACTATGTTATAATTTCTGACAAAGCCTTTAATTCGACCACTAATTTCCTACTACTATTGTCTGTAATGCCGTATATTCCATTAAATACTGTTTGAAGAATCATGGTATTTGTATTATCTCTGTCAATTCAATAAACGAAAATTTTTTGGTTCATTGGTTCGTTCATATGAACTTAGTTTTTTTATTCGTCTAAATCGTGAAACTAAAAGAGAAGGAAACTGCTGTAAAAAACCTACTTCAGCAACAATCGTTGATGTCGCAGCTATATAATTTGGTTGATTGGTTGGTTGTAATTTGGTTGATTTTAATAGATTAACTGCAACTGGAACAGTATACTCTTTGGATTATAGATATCTCTTATGATTTTTTATTTCATCTTGGAAGAGTTTTTTCTAAAAACTCAACTTTAACTGCGCCCAATTTTTAGCCCAAACCTCTTTCTCAGGGACCATAAAAATCAAGTGCATTATCTCTTACAAAAATATCGTACCTTAAATGCTCTTGCAAATAAATTCTAATAAATCATCAGGCCTTGCTGATATTCCTCTTATCATATTGAGAGCTAGTCCGAATTCTCACAAAAATCTTCTATCTATCGTTCAAGCCAGGTTTATTGCCTGAAATATGGCAGTTTGAAAGCGTTCGGTATGTTAAAAAAAAAAATAAAACCCAAATGTCGGTTGTAGCGAAAGTGTTAGAGAAATAGCTATAATATTTTGACTTCTGTGGCATTTGGAAAATTTTTGTTATGGAAGGCAAAACTGGTTTTGAAAACCATGATCGACAGCAAATTTGCTATCCAACACCACGAAAACCATAGTGAAACATTTGGCATAGCATTGGATATATCCGAGGCCTCTGGTAAAGTATGGACTGACAATCTTATAGCGAAGACGATATGATATGTTGTGGAAGAGCATCTTATTATTTGGATGCAAAACTTCATAACTAGGAGAGAGTTTTAAATAAGATGGAATTTCATCGGAAACATTATTGAACCAACGCAGAAGTTCCTCAAGGATCAGTTTTGTTTCCCCCCTTTTTTATCTATTTTAATGACTTACTAGATCTTACCATTATTTCCATTCATTTTTTCGCCCACTACATGCATTCCATAAAACACAAAAGCAACGTTCATCAGATGCGCTTAACAACAGTAGATCAAATTTGACTGATTTAACTCATATATTTAAAAAGCTTTAGAATGTGGAGTTGTGTTATTCAACATAAACATGTGTTAAATTCAATGTAAGTAAAACATAGATTTACCACTTAAGATTATCTCCATTATCTCCATTAAATCAATTTTCATTGAAATGTGATGTTAGTTTTAAGAGCATTGAAATGAAATGAAGTGGCATACTCGCATTTTGCATTCGCAATATTGCTAAGCGCCGGCTCAAAAGTTGGGATCTCTAGGGCTTTGCCGCAAGTATTTCAATAGTCGACAGCTTCTTTTGATATATAAATCATTTACTCGCCCCTTCTTTCATTTTCACATCTGGGCTTTACATCTGGATTGGAGCTGCTGTTTCAATTTAGATTGATTCAACATCAGAATCAAATCAAACTTATATTTTAAACAAAAGTAAAAAAAATGTTTTTTTTTGTTTTGACCACTACTTTGTTTTTATTAAATTTATTTTATTATAATTTGGATTTATAGACACAATGTTTTTAATTGAAAAATCTTTTGTAAGTGAAGTAAAAATAGGTTTTCTTCTAAATATATTTTGTTTTTATGTCTCATTCGAACTCAAAATTTTAGGTAATATTATATATTGAATAGATATGTTTAAATTATACTTCGAATGAACTAGGGTTGCATTTGCATTTTAATACCATAATTAATTTTATTTTGAAATTATCGTTTTCCCAACAGGAGCATACCCAACCTTTTTATAATTTCTAGACACTGTCCAACGGAAAACCATTAAATTTATCGGCAATTCAAATCTAACCAACAAACTTAATTCGTTCTAGCATAATGTCGCTGATTTCACGATATTCTACATATAAATTATAAATGAGTGTAATCTTCTGAGGAGGCCAAATCAATACAGCCTAAACATGCTACTTTTTCCCGTTCTATCAGAATATCATCCATTCATCGTTCATATACAACAAAATGTAGAAATGTGGCCATTCAATGTACTGTTTTCAACCGAGCTTCACATCCCTAGGATTTCTAATATTTGTGGCTTTTCCCTGATAATTTTAATCCCATGTTTTAATACATGTCCACCAAATTTTTTGAGAAATATAATACATTACTCCAAATCACAGTTGGTATGGCATTTTCGGATATTCAGAAACGAACACGCTTTTTCTACGGTAAATTAGGTGTGGATATAAGACAAATACTATTGTATTGAGACATCGAAAACCATCTTATGTGTGAAATATAATTTAACAAATTTTTGTGAAAAATTTCATGTTTCTTTTCATCTTTTTATACAACGACTGCAATCTACTAAACAAAAGTACTACTAGTAGTAGTAGTACTCACTCAAATAAGAAATATGCCTAAGAAGAATACATGTAATACTGATGAACCCGATAATTTTTTATCGACTTCGTATATATATAAGGAGAATAAGTAATAAAGGTGAAATAAAAACTAAAGTTTGCTTCGGAAAACTTTAAAAAACTTAGTTTGAGAACACAGTGGTCTGAAAGTTTTTTGGAAATCCAAACTTAAAGTGTCAAATTCCAAGAGAATTGCTTACCTGATATTATCGGGTTTACCTGATATTATCGGGACCATCCCATCCAAAAAGCTTACATTGTTAAAAATATTAAGAAATGAGTTTATTTTAAATAGCGCTGGTGTTGTAAATCCAGCGTTCTTGATCTGATCTTATATAAAAAAATTTCTATTATCGTTCTAAAAAGCTCTTGGGATATTCTTCTAAGGGCTTTTGGGGCTAAGTAGCTAGATATTTTACGACTGTGACAACTCGATTGAAAACAGATTGTCAATGCCTCTATACCTCTATAACTCTATACATTTCAACTTTTCGACAAAAATTACAACAAAAAATATTACAAAATCAAAAATACAAACTTTTTTCAAAGTTTCTAAAAATATTCAAAAAACTATAACAAATTCAAAAATTTCCATGTTCAATTATATTTACGAAATATTCCAAATATTAGAATAAAATCCTATTAGATTTTTTCTAAAATTCTAAAAATTCTAAACATGTTGCAAAATTATAACACTATTAAAAATTGAAACTTTTTTCAAAATTCCAAAAATTATAATAAAATCAAAAATTTAAAATTTTTCAACATTCTAAAAATATTTCAAAAATTCTGACAAAATCAAAAATTGAAACTTTTTTCAAAAGTCTAAATATATATAAAATTCGCAAATTAACATATTCAAAAATTCTATTTTTTTTCAAAATTCTAAAAATATTGTAAAAATTATAACAAAATCAAAAATTAAAACAATTTTCAAAATTATAAAAATGTTGCAAAAATTATTACAAAATCAAAAATAAAAATTTTTTCAAAATTCCAAAACAATAACAAATTCAAAAATTTCCATGACACATATACGTCATACAAACAGCTAAATTTTTTTTTTCCAAAAAAATAAGTTTTTTGACATACTTGACAATATTTTTTTATTTTCTAAAAAAAGAAATGAAAATCATGCTTTTGACACACTGGACATTATTTTTTTGACAAACCTAAAACGCCATAATTCTCTATAATAATAATAAAATTTCATGTCATACAAATAATTAATTTAATTTTTCCAAAAAATTGGGTAAAAAATCTAGTTTTTGATCTCACATACCAATCCCGATCATCAAAATTTCTCGACATTCTTTGTTCCTACTCATTATCACTTAATGATTTTTTTGACACACTTTCGGTTATGGAAGACAACAGTTATGGAACACAACGTCCTTTCGGACCTGTCCATTAATTATACCTATTTTTAGAAAAAAAAATTTTGAAAGCCCTCCAGCGCTTTTCTAGATTTCGTAGGTAATGACGGACGGCAGACAGACATACATTTTTTTTTGCTTTTTTAGAATAAGTAGGTCCTAAAACGTCGTGAAATCCCACAAAAGTAGGGGTAAGAATTTCACTATTGACTCATGAATGTAATACTTAGGTCTTTCAGAACAAAGTAATTCTCTTATGATGTAAAAACATGTTAGTAATATGGAGTCTGAAGTGGAGAAATTCAACTTAAGTAAAAAAATAAGTGACGAAGAAGTTTCAACTTCAAAATCGCCTCAGTGGCGCACTTAATAGCGTGTCTGTCTAAGAAGTCGAACAAGGCTCTGAAGAGGAAGGTTAAAATACATCCAAAATAAGTAAAATTAGAAGTGGAGTTTTTATCTGAGAAACTTCCAACCACACCTTTGAATTGAAAAATTCCAATTACTTCCTTACTTACTTGAGTTTAATTTTTCTCACAAAGAACCAACAAATGTATTTATTTTATTTAAATTGAAATATAATAATATTTAATTATGAACCTTTAGACCTTTTATATCGTAACCATAGTAGTTGCAGGTGATATAGCTTAACACTGCTGTAATCCACTAGCGATCCAGCGATCTAGTCATAAAAGGTCCAATCACTGCAATAAACATGAAACTAAAAAAAAATCCTTCTCTGAGGATGATCATTTCAAGATTCCAATTCATTTGTTTATGAAGGCCGAAATAAATTTTGAATTTCTTTTAAACCAGTTTCATATAAATAACCTGCCTCAACAATAAATCTTATCGAAAAAAAATTAAAATTATTTTTATTTATACTCAAATGATTATTGTAAAACGACGATCATTTTAATAATGCATTAAAACAGGATAAATAAAATTTTAAATGAATTTAAATTATTTCATAATGACTGTTGTGCATGTGTAACACAAAACATATGCAAGTTATATTTCTAACCACTTTATCATCTCAAAGTAGAATAACAAAACCACGCGAACAAAACTTAACTAATGTAATCATAACCACATGTCATTTTATAATCCTTAATTTTAAGTTCATTCGTATTCAATACAATACAACGCTAAAGGCAATCTTATCATTATTTTTAATAAAAAAAATAAAATATATTTTAATAAGGATTATATATTTATTTTTTTATGATTATTATTTTAGATACAGGAAAATAATTTTATCTATCTTTTCTCCTTTGTATATGACATCGCGAGATTTTTTTTTAAATATTGACATCCCTTCAGATGACAATCAACCCTTTTTTCATTATTAAAAATAAAAAATAATGAATTTTATTTTAATCTCTTTAATTTGTTTTGTTCGTATTCATAGGTTTGGATTTCGGTTTTGTTGTCATTTTTGTTGTTGGGACAGCTATGAATAATTATGTTACAGCGAAAGGGTTTTGAGATATTAAATTTCAATCAAAAGGGATCATATCTGGAAAGGCTTTGTTCTATAGTTTTGTTTTGAAGTGATTATGGGAAAATAACTTTGAAACGAAAATGGTTTCAATTTAGATTAAATTTAATTAAACGATTTTTTTTCATTATATACTTAATGAAAATCAAAATTTTCGATAACTCGCAAGCTTTCAAAAATTGATTGAACTTTTTACTATTTGGCTTTATAGAAAAAAATATTTGTTTTATAAATATGAATCAGTTGAGGAAACTAAAGTACAAAATGTTTTTTTAAAAGAACAAAATATGCTCTCTTACTCTTGGCTATAATAAGCATCTTACAACAACAGATTTCTAGTCTATTCTATTTATTCAAATCTGTTGTTAAATCATAAACTGTTTTCATCTCCAGCATTGATGAGCTTGTAATCATATACTGCAAAGCATACTTTCAAGCTTTTGGTCTTCCAAAATGTATGATTTTTGTTGCTCACCATATTTTATAAAATGATATCATTACCCAATTGTAACTAAAATTAATACAGTTAAAGCGGTCTTATTTTAGAAATGGGTTAAAAGAGCTAACTTTGTTCCATTTATTTTTTAAGTCTTAAAAAATTTTGCTCATAGAGCCTTGAACTAGTAAGCTTAAGTAGGATCACGAGGTAAAAATAATGTTAATGAATTAAATCTTGTATTTATACGATGTTGTTTTTGTTTCAAGAAAAAAACGCCGAATGATATTTTGTCAAACGTTAAATTAAAATTTAATTAAAAAGCCTGCAAATTGCTGTGTGCGAACTGACGAAATAATGACAGAACACAATTTTTGGTGAAGGTGAAATTTGTAAAAACAAAATTTTGACATAAGGTGAAAAACTTCGTAATATTTATGTTTGCTGTTAATAAATATATATAACATATATACTAATATAAATATTACTTTGGCACTTAAAAAAACTTCTGTAATAAATTGTTGTTCCTCCTGAAATAATTTGTTATGCCTACTGTCACAATTTATGATGCTAAAAAGCTATACCAAATTTTGACGTTTCGTTATGGTGAATATAAATTCCAAAAAACAAAATTTTGACAGTTAATATTTGTCATCTGTCATTATTTCGTCAGTTCGCACACAGCATATTTGTTTGAATTTTGACAAAAACTGATACAACCGATGACAAAAACCTTTTTGTTGTAATTTAATTTAACTGTTCTGAAATCTCAGACTTTAATCTCAAACTTGAAAAAACTGTATAGCTATTATTAAAACTTTAATTTGCGACAAAATAAAAATTTTCGGTTGCATTCGGAATATGCGTGTCGCTAGGGATTATTATATATCTTCTGTCGTGATTTGTTGATTTTTTAAAAATTATTTCATATTTTAAATTTAAACTCTATATATCTCTTAAATTTGACATTCGTAGTGAATGTTACAAATTTTGTACATGCTAGACATGTGAGTTTCATCCTTACATAGAACTACAAAATTATTTTAATAAAATTAAAAATCAAACTGAAAGATATAATCCTTAGCGACAGATATACCAAACAAAACTAATATGATTTTCAATATTTTTTCAATGAAGTTCCGCTTTGTCGGATTATTTTCATTAAAATTATTCTCAAATACACAGGAGTTGACTCTGTAAACAGTTGATATCATAATTTTCGATAGAAATCTTCGATAGAAAGTTTTAGCGAAAGTGACAAACAAAAAGTTGGTATTCAGAATTATTGGGTGACGGGCAAAAGCCTTATATATCAAGTTGGTTATCAGTTTTTAAAATTTGTAACAACCAACAAAAATCTGATCAGTGGACATTTTCTTTTAGAATCTAAAACAAACAATTTTTACATACTCACACAAACGTTACGTAATATCAAACAAATTTAGATCATTTCATAAATTATATCTGACCGTGTACAACGTTACACTGTATTAGCAAGATCTACGCAGAATCAATATTCTCTATGTTTATTGATTCTGCGCATATCTTGCAATAATTAATAGCGTACATCTTTTAGTGATGTTTGAACCAAAATATGTTCATTTGTTTTTAATTCACGGCAATGTATGGGATAATTTTTGTCTCTTAATTGAATAAGAAAAACAAAGCAACAGAGATAAGCAGAAAGCCTTTTTAAAATACCAAGTCGTTATGTAAAACCACATTGATTTAAATTTTAGTTGATCTTGAACTTTGAAGAGTTAATTTTAGGTTTCCAAGAAAAATTATAAAAGTAATTAGATAGCCTTTCGAGCGGTTGTTAGAATTTCTTTTGCTATTAATTTCATCATAGTTTTTTTCTAACTGTCAAGCTAATTTTGATTAGCTATAGGAAAAGAAATATTAAATGTACTGTATAAAAGACATTATTTTCTTATTATAAAGAATAAAAAAAAACTATGAAACACTATTTATGCGTTTTATTCAATTATCAATAAAAAACAAAAAATGGTGAAATTAGGCTATTGATATTAGTGCAGGCGGCGTGGATGTTGCAAAATTTGTTTTAAGGAGTGTGATGCAAATTTATTTGACATAAGAACAAGATTAACGCATTCATGGTTAAATTTTGATAATTTTAGTTGAGTTTTAGTTTTTAAAGAAAAAACATAATAACAAAATCAAACCCATGAACCAAATTAACGGCGTTTGCATTAAAACTGTGAAATGAAAATTATAACAAAAAAAAACTGCAATTCAATATTTTGTGTAGTGTGTATTACAAATTAAATTTTTAAATTTTTCGCATGTAACAGATTGTAAATATTCACTGTTATCCTAATGGTGGAAATGAAGACATGCTCTATGTGTAATGACTCAAACTGTTAGTGCCTGTATAATATTTTTTATCTCCCAAAATATAATGGTTTTCCATCCCTTCATTCCTGTTTTCAACTTTGAAACTAAGAAATATCAATATTTTAAGGGAAATAATTTTGTTACAAAAAGTGCTTGACGTACATCGCTTTATTCCTGTTTCAAACTTCGAAACTAAGAAATTTCAATATTTTAAGGGAAATAGTTTTATTACAAAAAGTGATTGACGTATAAACTCCGCTTAATATTACAGTCAAAGAACTTAGCAAAAAAAATTCAATACTTACGACAGCCGAAGGCATATGCAAATTCTTATTTACTGAACAGTGATTACTGTAAAATCTTACTCAACGAAATTAGGAAACTGAATGGATCAGAAAAGAAACAAAACAACCTTAATAACCATATTTCTATATCTTGACACTGGAGTTATAGTCACAAGCGAACGAATATTTTGATTACGCAAAGAAAACTGCTGTGAAAATTTTCTCGCCTCCTCAGCTTTCAAAGATGTACCAGATCCTAGCGATGAAAACAGTGATAACCAGTTGCAGGTATCTTGTAATATAAATGACGCACTTGCAGTCAACAATCAAAGTAAAAATATATTGCACGACATACAGTAACAGTGGTAATGGAAATCGCGGTTAATAGTTTAAAAAAACATTTTTGTTATTAAAATTCGTTCAAAAAAGGAACCAGATAAATTAGATAATTTGAATAATGCTCTATTGACTATCAGCCCCACTTCAACAAAAACTGAAAGGGGTTTCTCTACGACGGGATATCTAATATAAGAAATAGCCTAAAATTTAAACATCTAAATGCACTTCTATTTTTTAAATACATATTTCAAGAAAATAAATAAAACAAAATGCATAACCTGTTAAACCTGTTTGATTTTATCCATATTTCTTAGTACCTCTTTTACTATTCGAATACTAACCGAATATTCGGATATTTAAAGAAAAAGTTATTCGATATTCGAATAACTCAAAATGTCGAATAACTCAATGCTCTAGTAATGGTGAATGAACTTTCTTCAATCAGCGGTACCAACTCCGAACTTTAGTTCTGCAATTTTTTTTGATGATGGTACGCTATTTTTTGCTTGAAGAAACCATCCTTAATATAGCTCTACATGATAGGCCTTAATCTATTGGATTTATGGAACATTTGAATTTAAAAGTTCTAAACTGTAACAAGATATTTAAATAATAATAAAATAATAAACGCCTTATTCTTGTTAAATTACTCAATTTAACGAGAATAAGGCGTTTATTATTTTATTATTATTTGGATTTATTGTTATATAATTATTTAATAAAAAATAGAGAAAACACAAAATAAAATTTGCGTCCATCAAAATACCTCTTCTGAGGTTATGTGGATGTGTAACCTACGTCTTAAAAGGTTTTTATGTGTTATTGTTTGCAACACAACAGTTTTTATTATAAAAAAAAATATCTCAAATAATTTTTGCAAACCTACAAAAATTTAAAACAGGTAACATATCTTCTACGTAATTGGGTCACAAACTAAAAATTTTATTTTCCTATTTGCAGCATATTTCTTTAAACTTGCTTATTTAATTATTTTAAACCAAATTATGGTTTGCGTGTTTACATGAAATACCGATTGGCAAATAAGCTTTATATTATTTACATATTACATTTTACTTCGTTAATATTTATTATGAAAGTTTAAGTGTTTTGCTTTATGACCAATTATTTTTGATCTTTCGCACACTAAAACTTGAAATAATTTTAAAGCTAGTTTCAATTATGAAAAGTTACGAGTAATTTAAATATAATTTTTAATGATATATTTAGAGGTTTATGTATACTGTATGTGTATCTATAATTATACGATTGATAACATTAGAGATTTAAATAAAAATAAGACAAAAAGAAATGTTAATTAACAACATTTTTAGCTCAATACTACATACCTTTCACAATTTTATTAGTAAAATGATTTATGATCATCATTAAAATATTACGAATGCTTACACTGTATAATTACAGTTAGATAGTTTAGCTATGATGAGGGAATTTGCTGAATCGTAATTCATCATATGACAGAAAATTGTTAATGAACTTAATTTTATTTATAATAATTACCAGAATACATTAGTTAAACATGTTTATTGTGCTGCATATATAAAATCCACTTTATCGTATATCCCTCAAATATCTCCAACAAAGAACTTAGTAAATGTAAATTTTCTTTTCATATATAAAATCCATAAACTTAAAAGTTTTAAACAAATAAATTTTATATGGAAAATAAGATGAAAATATAATTTTTTGTTTTTCAAAGTTTTCAGTTTTTTTTTGTTTTATTTGAATTTGAAAGGAAAACGTGACATTATCACATGCATGGTTATATTATTGTTATTATTTTATAATTTATAAAAGTTATTAGTTTAACTATTATTGTTTTATTATGTAGTATTATTTTTATTTGAGATGTAATTGTCTGGTTTTATATAGTAATACAGTCGATGCAATGACTGTTAATGAAGAACGAGGGTAAATACATTTTTTATAATAAATTGTTGTGTTATAGGAATTACAATATATGTCACAACAACAACAACACATAGATACCGTTTAAAAACCTAGGTCCCACATAAACATGCATTTTGAGGTGTTTTGGACGCTTTTTAAGATTTTGTGGATTGAACACCTCCGAGACTATGATTTAGGTAAACGATATATAGTCCAGTAAATAAAGGTTAAAAGGTCGCAAAAATCCTGTCGCGGACGGGACCTGGCGGAAATTGTTGGTCTTACCGAGTACTTTGACGTGAGCAAAATTACCTTGGGGTTCCGACCCTGTGAGCCTTGAAAATGGCCCTCAAAGTGTCAGAAGTAGTTTCCGGGCCATATCTCCGAAAATATGGCAGTTAGGGCATTCCTGTTTAGCCAGAAATGAAGGTGCGCTAATTATCTACAGAAATTGTCCTATTCATTTTTATCGTAAACCCGATAGTTTCCGAGATAACGGACTCGAACCTTGTCCTGCATTTTTCTCTTCATCATGGAGCAAGAACGCCGCTTTACACGTATTTACTAAGGAGCGGCGGACAAATTAGTGGATAACTCGGTCAAAACTCAATATTTTTCAATGATTCAAAATTCATGTGAAAGAGAAAACCCGCACCTGTCACATCCTTTGATAAAATTTCTGTTATCACGTTTGAAAGTGAGTGCAAACGGCGGTCAAAGTGTCTTTTTATCCGGTTTTCTGACGCTGTTTTAAATTTATTCATATTTTTTTTAAAAATTGTGTTTTTGTATGTTTCTTTCTTGATTATTGTACCTGGGGTGGTCTTGAAACATCTCAGAAAGTTTGTCACAGTGGCTTTCTCGCACTTTTAAACAAAAGGGAATTTATTAATTTCCATTTTGAGGACTTTTATGGAGTTTCGGAAAGTTCGCGGAAAATCATTAATAAACGATTTATTGTCTATTGAAGTGCCTCATAAGTTACACCAATTTGTAGCTTAGAATGTCTAGTTTCCGATCGTATTTTCCAAATTGTTTAGAAATTTCCAGGGCTCTTTAAAAGTTGATTTTACGCCCACACGGAAAAAAACTGGCCACATTTTTCAGACACTTTTTTTTCTTTCCGAGGAATGTTTTGGGTATTGTTACTTATATAAAAGTAAAGCTGAAGTTCTCAGCTTTCCATTGATATAAATAATGTCATTGTTTTTAATCCTCAAAAAAAAAATAGAAAATGTTTCTCTGAAATTATTTATGATAATTTCCTCATTTTTTCTGCTTCACGTGGCGGCGCGTATATTACGTGTATAATATAGGTCCGCGCAGGCGCGCACACATGGCACACACACACTGGCTTCACGCGTCCCTCGTGGCCTTATATTGTTATTGTTTACCGTCAACAATAGTACATTATGATGCTAGGACGTAAAGCTAAAGATTTTGGACGGATGTGGAGTTTGCAAATCGAGGCGCTAGCCGAGATTTGCACCCACATTAAGTCCAAAATAGCTTACGTCCGTGCATCATATACTATTTTTTATTCGCAGCAAGCAAAATATTTTAAAAAATTTTGTTTATTCTAAATTAAAATTATAAATTTTCATAAATTTTAAAATAAAAATATGTGGAAAAAGTAACCTTTGACAAAATATTTATTATTTTTTTCAAATTATTGTGTACCTATGACAACAAATGATAACAACTATTTTAATTGGATAATGAAATTTTGAATTTAAGGGTTGCTTTGATAAAAAATTTTAATTTTCATAGAATTTAAACAAATGCAAATGCTTTTACTTTTTTGGACGTAGCTATGACAACAAAATAAATAGTTGAAAAGTGATACTTTAAAGCCGCAAATCACAGTAATAAAGTAACACTTTAATATGTAGGCGAATAAAAAAACATTTTATAGACCATTTGATTGCTGAAAATTTTCTGTTTTGTTGGAAATCAATATTTATAAAAAAAAAAATCTGGACAAAAAGTGGACTTTTGGTGCTATTTGGAAATTATTTGGTGCTGTTAAAAGTTAGTGTTGCTGTTTGCCTCCTTGCAATTTGCCTCCTACTTCTGAAGCTACGCGGCAGCACTCATATCGGGTCTATTTACAAGTACAACAATGGCTTGGGAATGAACTGTCACCAAAAGAATGGGGGTGGAAAAGGGAAGGGGATGTCCTATCTCCGGTCCAGACCGTGAAAGAGCCCGCACACCAAACTCTCTTGAAGATGATTTTCTGCAACTGCAAGAAGGACTCCTGTATGAAAGCAGGTTTGAAATGTTCGTCTGTTTGTGGTTCATGCAATTCTGGCCAATGCTCAAGTTATAGAGATGACGAAACTGTAATCTCATCTGAACAAATACAGGCAGAGGATGAAGTAGAATGTGAGGAAGAAAAAGGGGAAGAAGAGATCGAGACTACCGTGAGCGATGGACTTGAATGAGGTGGTTTTGAATAAGATCCAGTTAACTGGTTATACTTACAGTTTTGTACAAGTTAATGTATTTGTCTGTAATAAATTTTTGATAGATTGAAATTTTTGAGTTATTTTTTTAGTATTTCCACAAAATATCCCATCTGAATTGTTGCCACTAAAGTTCGCGAAAAAAAGTTTGCGAAAAACATCTTGCGAAAAAGTTTGCCAAAATCACCTAGAATTAGCACAAGAGGTCGATGACCATATCGAGAAAATATTGAGCACCCCTTAGAGGTTTCAACTTATGTAAGACAGCACAGCCAGGAGTACAAGAAGCCGTAAGGTGGAAAAATTGTTTTTGCACAATTTCTATGAATTTGCGAGTGGCATTCCGGCACTCGTAGCTTTATGATGAAATAAAAAGAAGTTGGATCCTTATTTCCAGAAAGAAAATTAAATTTTCCTTCTCAATATTTGCACGGCGACTGATCCTTCCTATGCTCCTATATGGCCGCGATAATCTCGCAAATACAACGAGGAAGCCATTGTCATTTGCAGGTCAAATTTTTCAGGCCAAAACATGGAGCTGTGGGTATTTCCAAGCCCTCGGTTCTCAAATTTGATTAGAATCTTGCGTTTTTTCATGGTCTCAAATTTGACAATTTTTCACTACCCGTTTTTGCAAAAAGTATCAATGTTGCGAAACAAATGAATGGGAACATTTCTGTAGAGAATTAGCTCACCTTCATTTCTGGCTACACAGAAATGCCCTAACTGCCATATTTTCGGAGATATGGCCCGGAAACTACTTCTGACACTTTGAGGGCCATTTTCAAGGCTGACAGGGTCGGAACCCCAAGGTAATTTTTCTCAGATCAAAGTACTCGGTAAGACCAACAATTTCCGCCAGGTCCCGTCCGTGACATGATTTTTGCGAGCTTTTGATCTTTTTCGACTTTCTTACTGGACTAATAGGTAAAAGTAACCTGTCTGCATTCTGTCACTACAACAGTGAGTGGTCTCAACAGATTGACTGTTTACACGATCCGATTGACGTGTAAAACGTGGAAAAGTATATGGATGAGGCAAGGCGAAGCCGGTTTCATCAGAGGATTGCTAGCTGCGATATTCCTAAAAACAAAGAGATCAGCCAAAGCGTGACTTTTTTGTCGAAAGTCAAGATTTATGGTTGATTTTGTTCACCCCTAAATCGTTTATAACGCTTTGGACAGAGTCCAGAAAAGCTAGGCTTGAAACAGATGTGACACTCCAAATTTGACAACAATGAAGTATTGTATAGGGAGTACAGAGATGAATATAAACTTATAAATGTTGAGTAATTGATACGGAGTGAAATATTTTTTAAGTGAAAACTTCTTTAGGCGCGTTGTGCGATTTTGCATATGGAAAAATTTATGTATTCGAGTTATCATCACGCAAATATTTTTAAATATATAATGTACCTCTATCCGGTCGCAATATAAATTACCATTTGGATATCGCGGTCGATTGAGGTTCTATAGGTCGAGAGTTCAATCTCTGGAGTGGTACATTATTTTATTGTTTTTTAATTATTATTAAATACCATTAAAAATATTGTTGTTTTCCACAAAAATCAATTTCATAAAATTCATAAAAATTTCTTTTACGAATTTTAAATTGATCGATAACGCAGTTTTTTAAAGTTATTGCTACCGTCTATTTCCGTTTCGTTCAAAATATTATCATTTCGATATTAACAAGAAAAATAATTATTTTTTGGCAGGCAGTGCTAAAAATAATAAAATATTGGTTTTCCTATAATTATTTTCCATAATTTAATTTCCTCCCGTGAAATAAAATAAGGAAAATAAAAACTACTATTCGAGTATGTTTGTCTTCCAATATGAGTTAAAATCTTCATCACAAAACATTGATTTAAACACAGTTTAAGGCTGCGGACAATTTACGATATTTAAATTTATCGAAAGTGTGGTTTTTAAGCTTATTGCTATTGTCTTATAGCACAGTGTGACGTCAGTACGAAGTAAAAACTAGATTGTATTTAGGGGATTTTTACGACATCTTAATATTTTCTTCAGTTTTTAAAAGAAATGTGTTGTGACTATTCTGTTTTTTTATACATTTTGCTGTTGTTTTTTTTTATTTTCTGTTAGTGATTGTTGTACCATTTTTGAAGTGAAAACTTCTTTAGGTGCGTTGTGCGATTTTGTTTGGGGAAAAATTTATATATTCGAGTCATCGTCACGCATAATAAATATTAAATATAAAATAAATATTAAAAGAGAGTGAGATAAATTGTAATCATTTGTTATTTTCGTTTGTCTTATTCTCTTTTTCTTGATTTATAATTTGTTATTGGATTTTTGTTTTTTTTTTCGGTTTAAGTGTGGTGTTTTTGTGTGGTATACTAGGTAAAGATTCGTTGTATTTTTAAGCAAAATATAAAAATTTGTGTTTGTCATATATGATTTGTGTCTTTTTCTTTATACTTTTTAATAAAGAAACGCAATTGATAGTAGGAATAACCTAAGCTTTGTTGAAATTAATGATAATTTATTATAAATAATTTTACTCTTGATATCTTGATTCATATTTCGGTGTTTTCTTTTTTATTGAATTTGATGTTTTTCTCAGTTTATAATAGTGTGTTAGTGTGGTGAATTAAGTAAAGATTTTGTTGTATTTAGACGATAAAAACACAGGCATTTCACAGTTGTAGGTTTTTACTTCTTTCGGCAGTCCTCAAGACGGCCTTCTTTTTTACATCTACTGAAGAGGCCGAGTTTTCTTGATTAATTTACACTCAAAAGAAAAGCAATCGATAGATACAATGACTTAAAGACTGTAATGAGGTATCAATTATAGGTTTTAATGGTTTGACCACATAACAATATGGCTGATTTAGTCAAATTGCTTAAATTCATTCTATACAATTTTGGATGTCAGTTCAACTCTTGAAGTACTATTACCATAGCACAGGACTTATTTTTAGAACCTCTTCAGTCTGGGAACCCAAGCATGAAGCTCGATACTAAACTAACTTCTATAATCAGGTTCTTAAATAATGAAAAAAAATGCATATTATCTCCCAACTAAGCATCCTGACCGAGATATATCAGATAACAAACACTGTCAGCTTCCAAACGGTTTTGAATCCATTTCCGCGTCTTCAATCGGTTTGAAGAACACATATATTCAACACAGAATTAGACGAAGAACTTACAAATTTATGTCCCTTTCTTTTATCTTTTACCAAGTGATCCTAGCAAAACAATAAGCAACAAAAACTACTATTTCGATGCATGAAAAATATGTTCTAGGTATATGCGTAACAAACATATATATTTTTGGTAATTTTATTGCAGAATAAAATCAGATATTTCTTGTGCATGTATTCAAAAAAAATATTTTACATTTATCGACATTTTAAAACGCGTGTTGTTCTAGGATCACGGTCCTTAAATGTATGCTGTTTTCATAAATAAAATATATTTTTATCGGAACCTTTAAAGCGAAAAATATAAAAATGAAAACAAAACAGATCTGTTCAAATTATTCTCAATATTGAAGATCTCTTATTAAAAGATTTAACAAAATTTTACATTATAATAACAAAGTAAAAAAATTAAATGTTTAAAAATTATGTCAAAAATAAACTAACTCTAAAGCCTTTCAAAGAAAGTCCTGTGGCTGCTTTCTCAACTTCTGTCGCAAGACTGACTGTCTGCTTTATGCTCTCTGATCCATTTATAAATTTAATATTATCATCCATTTAATATTTAGTAGCTGCTGTTTTTACTTCTGGCATTGATATGAGTTTAGATGAAGTTTGTCCGTTAAGCTGTAATTGTTTTAAATTTTTGAACAAGAAAATTTGATTTTATTTGATATTTTTCTGTTTTGCATTTTATAACTTTTTAATAAAAAAAAATCCAAACAGGAAAAATAAAATAATCAATTTATTATGAGATTTATTTACGAGAATATTATGTATGAAAATATTAACGTTATTATTTTATAGAAACACTCTTTTTTCTATAAGTCATATTATTAAAACTTATTGAAAACAATATTGTGATTTTCTTTTTAGCAACCAAGTTAATCACGAACTTTACTCAAGTATTTTAATCAAGTATTTTAGTACAAAACAAGATCAAATAAAAATAATTGCATTGAACATATTGATTGATTTTTATCTGCGAGAACTTTCTATTTCTGTTTCCCTTTAAAATATATGTTGGTCGCATTTACGTCAAATGATTTTTAATTATTAAAGGTTCCCATTACATTATATAAAATCCTCTTTCGATTGATTGGTATGTAAAAGAGCCGTGAATATATTTATTTATATTAGATATTTTATAAAAATTTTATGTTCACAGTATTCGCATGACCCAATTTTTTTTGATTGAAATAGGTAAAAATGAATCAAAAATAAAATAGTAAATTGGTTTTTGGAATTCTTTAGACGTTTTAAGTTTTCATTTAGGTATAGAGAAAAACTTGAATACGATAATAAGTTGTTTTTATTGAGTTGCTTTTTAGATGGTTTTGATTCTTGATGGTAGAAAAACGGTGATTTTTGCATCTAACGCATACTCTCGACAATGAAAGGGAAATACTATTATGAAAAAAATAGAAAACTCATTTTTGATCATTGATTCATAGTGTATTTTCAGTTCTTTATAAGATTCATCACCAATAACTGTTTCAAGTCCGCAGAGAGATGTAGTAGTTGTAACGATGTATCAAGACAAGATTTGACATCATCCAGCTAAACATATGACCAATGATAAAAGAACGACGACTAACAAGTGATTGGTGAAACTGTGAATGGAGATAAATTGTGGAATTAAACAGGTCATTTACATATATAACAAAAAAAAAAATGGAAGACAAAACTGATCGATGAAATGATTTTTATAGTATATTTGGGAAGATTAAGACTCTGCTAGAGATTTTATATGGCTTTGTTTTACACCCTGCTGAAAATCATGATATACGAAATAAAATTGAAGTTATTTTAACATGTTTAGAATTTTTAATTCACTAGACTTAAATTTTGAAAAGAGATTGAATTTATTAAGGATTTTTGTATGCAAATAAACTCAAGTAACTTTCAATTCGAAAGTATATTTTGAATTTTTTTCAGAGGAATAGCAAATTTATCTTATATTATATAAGTATTTCGGTTGGGATTCTTACGTTAATTTTATTAATGCCATGATTCGAACCCTTTGGTAGACCGACACTCTATCCATTACGTCACCGAGGTGATGATAATTCGAAGCTGTTTCTAGTTTAGTGAATTAAAAATTCTAAACCAGTTAAATATTCATAAAATATTATCTTTCGTTTATACATATACGAATTCCAAAACAAATTCAGAATTTATTTAAACAACTTAGACATTTATGGGAACTGTTTGTAAAACGTGATTATCATTTGTTATCACTTTTAAACAGTTCTATTATTTATATCTTAATATCCCACCTCACTTATCCACTGTGGTAACACATCTTCTTTTCTACATAAATAAACCAATGAAAATATTTCTTATTTTAAACTAATAATAACAAAAATATACGCTTGCATGACATACAAGAGAAATGGGCTCTCATTGGATTTAATTTTTCACACATGAATTAATTCTTACAGAATATATACGATAAAAAAAGTTGTTTCTTCTGCACTCATATTATTCCTTCCTGGACAAATGATATAAAAACTCTATTTGTTATTGTTGTAATATTCACTTGTTTTATTATTCTTAATCATTGAAATTTAATTTTTTTTATGGAAAAATAATCATAAAAAATAATATTATGCAAAATTAAAATTATAATTTTGTTCATTTTTAATGACACTTTAACAAATAACAAAAAAAAGGCAAAATGTTAAATAAAAACTCATTAAAATAATGTCAATTAATGAATATTGTTATTATATGGAGATTTTATTGGTGAACATGTTTTAGAGAATAGGCTATATTTACTAGAAGTTCATAAAATTTATTATATAGTGAACTTCCCGGCATAATGGTATATTAATCAACTTTTTAATTTAGAGGTATGGTTTGGGGACAATTTCTGTAAAATTAAAGGTATGTTTAGAGATTATTCTCGAGAATTCTTTTTCTCGATTTCTCAAGAACTCCCTATAGATTTTCATTGCTCATTTCTCAAGAAATTTTGTTTTATTTCTCGAGAATTTGAAAAAAGTTAAAGACAAATAAAAATCACTCATTAAATTTTTAAAAACCTTAAATTTAAATTTTTTAAAACTCACTAAGCTTTTATTGCAGTCAGCGCAACCCTTCTACAATTTTAAGAATTTTTCTGTCAGAATAATTCATTGAATTAGATTGAGAATCATGTTTTATCTTATAAACTAAAATTTTAAATTAGATAACGAACACTATATTTGTTTAATATGATAAATATTGTAAATATTGAGAGTGAGGACTCTGTTATCCATATGATAAAAATGATGAATCTCTGACGAATTATTAGATTTTTTTCGTATAATGTCTATAAATGAACGCAATTTTTATGGCCGAATTTCACTTTAAGACTTAATTTAATCGATTAGTTTTATATGGGTGACCTAAGTGAGGACCACAGTTTATTCAAATAGTATAGTTGTTTTAATTACACCCCCAATAGAAATTGTGTATCGCAACACTCTGTAAAAATCGATAAATAAACTATTTCCTCTATTTGATTTCAAAATTCGTAAGAATAGTTTGTTTACTTTGATAGAGCATTTTTACAGGACTGGTTTCCCATACAGAAAATAATTTGACTGTCAAGAAACTTTAACAAAGCGTCCGCTGATTTAAACAGAAACATCTCTCAATTCTAGTAACTTTAAAAAATCCCAGATAGCTATTGATAATTTGGCGGTTATGATTAGAGAATAGGGCTTATGAGGAGTTAACCCAAAAACGAAAATTATTTATTAATTAAAGAAAATTAATAAAGAGTTATCTCGAGAATTCTTGAAGATTCTCGAGAAACAAATTTCCCTTCTCAATTTTTTCCGAGAAACAGAAGATGTTGCGAAAAGCGCATCTATAGGTATATTGACACATATTTGCATACCATAGTCCCATAACATAAAGATACTAGTGTCTTAATAAGTGACGCCAAATCATTAGCTTTAGGGCATGGTTAGATTAATCGATTGTTCGATTAATTGATCATTTCGCAAATTGTTCGATTAATCGAACAAAAAAATTATTAATCGATTAATCTAAATTTACGAAAATGTTTAAAATTTACAAATTAATTTAACGAATTTTGTATTAAATTGTGAAAAGGTTTATTGTCTGAAGATGTATTCTCTTTTCCTTACGAATTACTTTTTTAGTTGTTATGGGTATAACACAAAGTACATTAATAACAATATTTGATCCCAATACAAAAATCTTTACTATGCCTTAAGTAATATTTTTATTATTAATCCAACCAGTAAACTATGGTTTGTAGTATATTGAACTCCATTACTTTCCATTCTGAAGGAAACAGCTTCTTTCTTATCATTTTCATTTAGTACAGTATATTTTCAAACACATAATTTTGTAAGGTCTGAAAACTTCAATGACAGAGAGGGAGATACAAATCCTAGGCTAACGCCTAGAGCAACGATTTCGTTCTTATGCAAAAAAGACCTACTTTACGCCCTTAATACATAGATAGCTATTAAATTTTTGTTTATTCTTATGTCATTGTAAAAGTTGAACTTTTAAAAATGATATAACGCGCGTATTTGTTTACAAAAATTAATAAAAATATTAGAATTAGAAAAATTTTATTTAATCGATTAATCGATTAATCGATGTTAAAATTTTCATATTAATCGTTAATCGATATTTAGTCCCAATCGATTAATCGACCATGCCCTAATTAGCTTGTAATTCATTACGATAATCATGTTGAATGTTTAATAAGCCCTTCGTTGATGAAAGAAAATTAGATTCATTACCAGGATTTGCACAAAATTTGGACTCACGCAAAGCCTAGTATTATTTTAAACTGATGAACTGATAGCTGATTTTAAAATGAAGATTTTAACCTGACCTCCACTTGCATTTTGTTGTCTTAGTGTTTGGAACTCTCTGCACAGATGAACGTTTGTTTTCTCTACTACTCATATGAATAATATTTAAAAATTAAAATTAGAAATATGTCGATCATTTTAAGAATCTAAATAATACCATGAATGAGGCATTAGCGAGCATGTTGATCTTTAATGACATGACAAATTTCAGTACAATATACTTCAATAGACTGTAAAAATTAGATTACATGCGCCAATAAGGCATTACCTCCCTAGCCTTCTAAATTAACTGATATTACTAAAAGGACAGTTGGATTTCTGCCATTCAAATTCACAATATGGAGCTTGGGGTAGCAGACTGTCACCACAATGTAAGAAAAGTTGCTTCTTGATTTTGAGTTTGCCCCAAACTTGTCTATCTGTTATGTAAGCATTAACTAACGTTTATAAATTGCTATAGACAAGTATTTTAGATGTCATATTTGTCTTTGACTTAAAATCAAATAAAATACTAAGTTTGAATACCTAAGGTTTGGATTTTACATCAGATATCCATAGAAGCCTAGTTTTAAGCAAAAGACAGATCAACGAGGACATCTTCAAAACACCTCAGAGTAACAGCTCAGTAGTAGTGTAGGCACAGTGTATTAAATTAAAAAACATGTTATCTGTCTTTTAGTGTAAATTTTCAGGCCAAGTCCTCTCAGTAGGTTATACAAATGCAAATTGTATCGATTAAGGTCTACAAAAAGTTGTTGAAGGTAGATGATTCATTTTGGTTTTTTTTTTTGTGGAGAAAGCGTTGAACAAAGCCGGTACCGTGGACATCACCTGAACACTTGTAGAATTGGAAGTGTGAGGATTAAAACTTTAAGTTGAGTCTACTTACTGCTTAGGGGCCGGACTGGTATTGTTAAATGCATTATTCACAAGGTTGAGGGTGAGATTAATTTAGATATAGCTGTCTGCGTCTTTATTTTATTCAATTCTTTGATTTTCCTAAATGAAAGCTATATTTCTAGTGTCAATCCGTTAAAAGTAGAGCTGGCTCTTTTTTTCTCTTTTTTTTGCTAACGGGACTACTGAAATTTAATTCTTTATATCTCAAAGCAGTTAATCTGAGTGTCTCAGAGCAGGTGAACTTTATCTACCTCATTATAGAAAGCGAATTAAATTTCAGCCTTATATTCTGGTAAAAATATTACGGCTACCATGGCACTTTAATCATTCAAATGTGCCATAGACGGAGAAAATAACTCAAATTCCACAAAAATTGAAAATTTGAAAACGACCATTTTTCCGAACAGACATTTTACATTTTACAGACAAGCAGGTGCATACACAAAGGGAAACTTTCAGGTCTGCACCCACCACCTAACCTAACCGATCAATTTCCAGCATAAATTTTGTTTCACTAGAATGTTTTAAATCTATAAACCCCCTATAACTTTTTCTGTATGCGCGTCTTGTGTGGGTTCACCAATTTAAAAGCATGCAGGCACTCTCTGTCATCTCACACTAAGATGACTGATCAGTTGAACATCCACTTTATTTGGGTGTCAATGCATTTTGGTATAACAAGGAATCTGTCAGCCAATGAAGTCGCTCGACAAGCAATTTTTGGATTATCAGTCATGGCAAGCTAGATATAGCTTTTGCTTCCTGCAAATCTTGAAATCAAATAAACACTGTGTTTTCATGCATATCTGGTTTGAAATGAATCGTTCAAGGCTTAGGCAACTGATAGTTGATGTTCTCGTTCAGAACAACCATTTTCCAGCTCATTGACAAGTAAAACAAAAAGTTAAAAGATTGCTTTTTAGTTTTTTTAATGCTATAGCTTGAAGTTTTTCAAAGCAGTTAATCTTCTCTGTCTTGATTTGCAAGTGGTTTTGTGGTGAGCTTTTATAATAAGCATTCGAATAAAACTTTTCAGATATATCAAAAATTTCTAAAATTTACCAGACCAACAAATTCTTTTGTAAACATTTGCTTGAAATCCATTAAATGTTCGCTCAACAAGATATCATTTTACAATAAAAACGAATCAAAGTTAAACAAGACCGGAAATTTTTAATTAAGGAACCAGCAATTTATGAGAAAAAGGCAAGGCCGATAATTTTTTTTTGATAATTTTAATCCCCGGTCATGAATCATATCATACATGAGAATAATTTTGGTGATTTTCACTTTTAATCTGACTTGATGATAATAATCTTTATTTCAAACTGATTATATTGCAAAAAACTGCAAAGATATTATATGCAAAAATATAACAAAATTCTTGAGGAAAAAAAAACACAAATTTTTAATCTGGTAATGAGCTCATTCTAAAAAATCAAATATTAAAACTTTTGCAAATACAATAGTTTTCTTAATCCCTTCATAAAAAAATTTTTAAGAGTATTAACTCCATTTTGGCAAAAAGAATTAATATATATACTTAATTCAAAAGAAAATAATCCACTTTAAGTTTTGATATAAATTCTTAAAATTATCCTAAAAAAAAAAATTGTTAACACAGACACCCACTCTCATTATCATTATTATAATGATGAGAGAAGATCGTGTTATTTTCACAAACATTTATTATTTATTCGAAAATTACACAAATTTCTTTTATTCCACCAAAAAAAAAAATAACCGTCTTGAAGTATTATAATATATAAACTTAAGACGATGATGATTATCACATATTTTATGTAACTTTTTTTTACTTTAATTTTTTTCAATTTATTGTGCGTTAAAGCCTTAAAATTATACGAAATGAAAAAAAGTTTAATAAAATTATTATTATTTTTATGGGTTTTGGTTTTGATATGTATAAATTTCGAAGCGATAATTTAAAGAATTTTATGTGATTCTGCTGGAGACCAGACACAACTTTAACCTGCAAGGTTAAAGGTAAAAGCTTGTTATAACTTAATTAGAAGTTATGACTAAACCGATGATATAATTGTGTGAGGTTAGAGTTGTGAACTTTTTTTTGGAAGTACATGTATTTAAAAATAAACCAAAAAAATATTTTTTGAAAAATATATATTGATTGCTAGACATTAGCGGTAAAACTGTTTTGCTGTAATATATGATATTGTAATAAGAAATGTTACATTTTATCTCGATTAATCTTAAGAAAGATTTTTAAATCCAATTATTTAATTCGAATGAGCAAAATAAAATATGTCGTCGTCTTCATCGTTTGAAGATGATGGTATAACGGATCATTATCAACTTGAATATATAGGTTATATATATAGGTTATATATAGGTTAATTAAAAAGTCACTAATTTTATTTGGTGCAACTATTTATTTATGATATTTTTTGAAGAACATCTATATTATGGTGCAACGATAAATTCTTAATGATATTGTTCAACAATCACCTATTTGTTTTAGTGCAACAATAATTTTTGTATGTTATTACTGTAGAAAAATATCATAAAAAAATCGTTGCACCAAAATAGAAAAATATCATAAAAAAGTCGTTGCACCAAGATTTTTCTACAATCGCTTTTTTATTTTGAAAACAATCGTAGCAAACGGGGTAGTTCTATTACAAACACAACTGGGGCAAGATATGTTAGAACATTTAGTAGTAATAATTTAGTTATTAATATGAGTGGATAAATTTATTTAGTTTGGCAGGTCTGATCCAGAACAAATCATGGGATGAGTTACTTTTCATTTATCTTAACATTTGATAGTCAAAGTTGATGTAGGGGTGGTGATGCCCATTGCTCGTCAATAATTTTTGGATCATCAGAGTCTACTTTTAATCTTACCTTTGTTTTTGTTCATTCAAAATTTTGGCATGCATCCAGTATTTCTAAGGGCCCGACCATAAAATTACCGAATCCACGAGCTGAAACTAGTCGGAATAATCTCAAAGCGCACGTATCCTAAGGGAATCAGGCTTGTTTATGTTACGCCTGACCGTTAATCAGCCGCTCGTTACAATACCACATTTGCTGTTCTTCATGGTTCTGAGAAATGCATAATTTCTAGACTACTTCTAAGATTCTTGGATCTTCTTGTATGTTTGCTCCAGATGGTTTAATATAAAATATGATTGCGATCGATCGCAAGTGAATAGGCTTATTTTTTTCATATGAAATATTGTAGATATTGCTTTGACTGTGGAGAGTGATTCAAATTTACCAAATTTCCTTATGTCTTATGTGGGATATATTTGGATATTGTTTCAATCGATCAGGAATTTGTTTTTGTGCCAAGACTTCTCGTGTGAAATATTTTTTAAATTACATAAAACAAATTTGTAGAGACCATACAGAGCATTGTGCAAATTTAGCCGGTGGCAATTGCAGTAAGATACTAATAGTCAAGGTGGTATATAAAAGTATACTGACGGATGAATTCTATTTAGTCACTGGTAACACCTTCAGTTTTAGCTATAAAATTTTCATTGATGATGGTATGTTATTACTTGCTCGACGAAACGAGCTTTCATTTAACTCTACATGTCAGCTTAATCATCGAGAAAAATAGTGCATCAGATATTCAAACCATCTGTAGCAAACTGAATTATTGGAAACTCACTTTTGGTTCTATGCCAACAAATGTTAAAAAAAATGTTTGCTTTTCGCTTTGTGACAATCTTGATTAGGAATGAATCGGCACTATCATTATTTTCAGTCAAACTTTTATCAGTTTCTGCGACAATTGATTTTTTATTTACATTACCACATGACATTACCTGAGTTTTAACATTTTAAAACCGGTAAATCGGGTTTGGCCAACTCCAATACCACGATACCGGTATTGAAATTGTAGTATGTGATTTTATTTTATTTCATGATTTTTTTAAATTAGCGTTAACTAAGGTTAATTAAGGTGATTCGTGAATTGGTCGTGATTCTTGATCTTGCCTTACTGGACATTTAAACAACAACTCAAAAAAATTCAGGATATTATATTCATTTTCAAGTAGGATTATGACATTTTAATGCTTTTTGGATACAAAGTTTGTGTCCACAGCAATTATGGGAAAAGAAGGAGCCTTCAACAATGTCTTCTTAAATGCTTTCATTAAAACTTCAATAAAAACATCAACAAACATATCGTCGTTTGGATCACCAAAATGCTGCAGAATCGGAAAAACGACTACGCTGGGTAATTTTAACAGTTTTACTGTTACTCGAATATCAACGTGAAGAAAGATTGTAAGTGGATACACTCTCAACACTACATACTATATTTCGGATTGTTTGAAGTAGTAGTATAGTATATTTTGACGTAATAGTATATTTTGACCAGCTCCTTGATGAAATCGCTTTGTAAAAAACAGGTTTCTGTTTATATCCGGGATTACAATTATTCGAAAAAATTCAACACATGGCCTCTGCCCCAGGAAAATCTCTAATTCAATTTAATTTAATTTATAATTTTAAGACCCAAAACCTCAGAAAATATATATGTATAAAATGAAATCAGAATAATAATAATAGGAAAAAAGAGAAAAAAAAGTTTTATTTGTTGAATGTAGTACGCAAAATCCACTTGTCCTGTAAAAACCATCAGCAACCCAGTATAGTATTAACAGGATTGATGACAATTTACGCCAAAAAATTCAACACACACGTTTCGGATAATCCTACAGAAACCCTCAATAAACAGCGAATTTCTTATTCGCTTTCTTATCGATCCCGTACATTCCAGTAACTTCATTGTTGCTAAATTAAAACCATCAATTTTATACACATAGTCGAAATCGGTTTGAATTGAAGCAATCATAAGCATTTTTACATGTAAGTATTTTTTTCCAATTTTTGAACTAAAGTTTGGTGGGTGGTTGATGAAGTTTGAAGGTGTATCCACTAAATTTTTCTCAATTACTCAAAAATGTTATTTTTCATCAGTACAACATACACAGTTGTTTTAGTATAGAATTTAATTTAGCATAACTGCTAAAAAGTTCAATGTTAAGTTTCAAATTAGTATGTTATGATAATTTTGAAAAGACTTTTGTATATTTCTGTAGATGTATTTACAAAATTCGTGTTGCATATATTCTAATAAGAAAAAATTCACAAATTTGCTGTTTCACTAAAATAAATGTGTTTCTGTTTTAATTTTATGAACCGTTATATGTATTAAACAATGTTTTTTCTGTTGTTTATTTAAACCTCTATGGCGGCGTTCTAAACTAAAAATGTTGCACATACTAAATTTTCTTATGTTAATGTCTTGAGTGTTTATTGGACGAAGCAAACTAATTCAAATATAATTAACTAATATCATAATGTCAAAGTTAAAAATTAGCTAAAATTTAAATCAAAGTGGTTCTACACAACGACTTGGTCAGTTAAAAAGTCTTTCTGTTTATTTATTTCACGTTTTAATTCAATTCAACAACAAAAATTATCCCAATAATTGAAAATCTGCCGTAAAAAAAACAAATGAAACCGACAGAAAAAAGGTATTCCAAAAAAACTCCTTCAAAATTCAATAAATTATTAATATTACGAACATATTTTAGTTCAAACATCACTAAATGAAGTACCTTAATGATGGCAAGATCTGCGCAGGTTCAATATACTCCGTTTCGTTATCTGTCCAACAAAATATATATTCGAAAATATATATTGAGTTCGAATGAAAGACATCAATTATGTAATAATAAACTGAAAGATGTATACGATCGTAAAACATTGTATACGGTCAGATATTATTTATGAATTTATCTTAAGTTTTTTGATAGTATGGAATCAAAGTATAATCAATGTGATGACTGTTTTAGATTTTAAAAGAAAATGTCCACATATCAGATTATTTTTGGTCGTTATACTCGTTACAGATTTTTCCTATAATACCAGCATATAGAATACAGATGGTGTTCGTTCCAATGTTGCTAAATGCACAAAAGTGTCTGGTTTTAGAATGAAACAAACGGAAAAAATCAAACATAGTAACCACAATAATAATATTTTAAGCAACTTTTTTTCCTTTAACAGTTGCACATATGAAATGTGCTGAAGCAAAATAAAACAAAAATGAGATACAAAGGTGGACCAGTGCGAATAAGTGAATGTAAAAGTACAAAATATTCAAAATAATTGGTGGAACATACTAGAAATAGCACTTTTTTAACAATAACTCAAAAACTGTGCACTGTAAAATTCTAAACAAAATTGCAATGTTTCTTAAATTGAGGATTCTTTCAAATGACACTCATTTGGAACAAAATTTTTTATGCTTATTATCTTGCAATAATAGTGTCAAACTTGGAAACAAGTTTCGAGTGACCACACAAAAAAGAAGCGAATGCTATTGCCAACATCTTAGAAAACAAGATGAATTGACCATACACTCTTGGACTCAACAACGATGGAACACACCACCAAACATATACCGCAGAGGTACAGATACATCAAACATGATCGTGGTAGACTCAAACTTCCAATAACACAAAACGTTGATTAAGAATTCGAATTTTATTAAGAACTTTGCATACGTAAGGCTGTGAGCTTTAGTGGAGAAAAACTCTTGTTACAAAGACATTCTATAATTGATTTGATTTCCTTTCCGTAAGCAGCTACTCTTAGTTTAGGTGTACATATTTTTCGAATTTATGTGATGTTTGACGTATCTGGTTGCTTTCGTTGCTAGGTAGGATGTGACTCAAATATCCGTGCCAGCTATAATAGGCGAATACTGATATATGTATATGACTACAATTCGAAAATCAACTAAATTGCGTCAATGAGTTGATTTGCAAATAGATTTTTTTTAGAACACCCGTTTTGGGGAGCTCAACAGAAAACTACTATGTTTAAATACATTATGTTTAAGTATTTTTATGCTTAACAGTTAAGATCATTTTTTGCTGAATAAAACTGACATTGAGGTTCGATTTACGATTACATTTAAAATTTGTAGTAGTTAGATGATCACATGGTAAAAAAATATGTAACTTACTTATCAACACATATTGATGATTCAATTTTTGTTCTTTAATCATGGGGAGTGTGTCTACTTGACTTGCTAAAATACATTATCTGTATTCTTAAAACTTTTTTTAGGGAGATTTGTTATTTATTTGATTGGATTTGCTTGCTTTTAGGTTTGTCGTAAATGAAATTTATCGCAAAACAGAGATAATTTATTTGTTATGATAGAATCCAATAACAGCTTAGAACTAGTTTCAACTTCTGAAAGTTCTTTTAACCATAAATATTATGATTTTTCACTCCGTTATTAAATCTGAGTTACAAATTTTATGTGTTTCATGCGTATTGAATTCAATAGTGTTTGCATTATCTTAGATCTCCTTAAGTTTGGATTAAAAGAAAACCTTTAAATTTTATTTATTTTCACTAAGTGTGGATGGTGGACATAATTTTAATATTTACAGAAATTGTATTTTTAGCACATGCTATTTTTTTCATTTGATCCTACTAAAACTCTCAGAAACGCATGTGAAAACTAAATATTCAAATATTAGTCAAAACATAAATATTAGTCAACTATTATTCAAAATTATAGTCAACAAAAACTCTCGTTGACCGAAATTTTAATTATATTAATTTTTACTCAATTATTCTTAACAGATTAAACCTCAATATTCTGCAGGAGCAATCCGATTGGTCAACAAAATTAGGAAATTTAGTTCTCATATTCCACTTAAAAAATGATACTGATAATAATTTACTTTTATCATAGTTAAAAAAATATCAAAATTTAAATATTACTATTGGATAATGAAGATCAATTACCTGGGCTCACATAATTTCTAATTTACTTAAAAAGGGTTGCATTTTTATCCTTAGCTAGAAATGTTTTTGGATATTCTATATCTGACGCCAACCCCTTTTTAAATGACATGAAAAGGCAATTAGATTTTCTTTTATAAATGTTTATCTGTTATATGGAATTTTCTGATTGCTTTTCGATGCGAAGGGTTAGTTAAACTTCGTTTAAGCACCGAGAAAAAATCTTCTTCTCCATTGCATGCACCTCTAAAGGATCTCACATCCAAAATCAGGAACAAATGACTTTTCTTTCGAACAGAAAAAAACTGTCAAGTAATTGTTTTTCGTTTTAAACTGCTTATTGTTCACCGCTTCTAATAGTACGAGATCCGGCTGCAGGATTAGTGCGCTCATCGATTTTTTGCTAAAACCAAATTTTTATGTATATTTATAATTAGGAGAATATATATCTATCAGGTTGCCTATCAAAATCTGGCCGCCAGTATTTTTAATTAAATTATTTTTAATTGATTTTTGGGAAAAAATTTCGTTCACTTGTTTTTTAAATAAAATGTCGTCTACATGACGGCAAATTATATAACGATTCTAAAAAATCACGGTTGCCGTTGCGCACCTGGCCGCACCTCTTCGCAGCCAGGCGTAAACAGGTATGATTTCGATACATTTATACGTTCATAACGTACATTGATTAATTCTATATCAAATTAAAGCTAATTTTTTTCTTTTTATTATTATATATGGTTGCCTAATTAAATCCGGCCGCAAATAAGGGTTGCTGGCTGTTAATGATGATAAATATTTAAGGTACAGTAAAAGAGAGTTAAATCAATATTAATTTTTTGGGAACATTCCTAGTTTATCCCCTCAAATAAATTTACGTTTTTTTTCAGATAAATAGAAAGATTAGGTGCTCTGCATCCTAATTATGAAAAAAAAATTTGTGGAAATAAGGGGATCAATAGTTATAAAGGATCAAACTTTCAATTTTACCTTGGTCCACCTGGGGCGCAGGGGACGCGGAGACGACGTGGGGGGGGGTCACACGGGGACGGGGTGCTATTTTTGATCGAAGTTGTGCAAGGTCGCAGAAGCGAGTCAAATAAAATCAAAAATCAAATCAAGTTACTTCTAAAAACTCAAAGGGGGGACCAAGGTATTTTTTTAAATTTTAATGTTTTAGTGTGTGATAAAATATCGATAAATAATAAATAAAAATAGGGAAAAAAAGAAAAAAAAAACTAAAAAAAACCAAAGGGGGAACCAAGGTAAAATTGAAAGTTTGATCCTTTATAACTTTTGACTCCCTCATTTCCGCTAATTTTTTTTTTCATAATTAAGATGCAGATGACCTAATCTTTCTATTTATCTGAAAAAAAAACGCTAATTTACTTGGGGGGATAAACTAGGATTCTGCCATTTTTTGTTGTAATTTTTAAATTTGTCATTTTGAAAAGGAAGACAATTTTTTTGGAGTATTTATTAAGTCGTCTCTATCACTCCCCGGTGGTTGAGAACACTAACATTCGACGCATGCGCATTGGCTTAAGAGCGTCGCACAACTGGCAATCGCTATCCCCGTCTGACAAATGATGTTACGCGCTAGCTCTCTTTCACTCTACCTTAAATAATTATCATCTTTAACAGCCAGCAACCCTTATTTGCGGCCGGATTTAATTAGGCAACCATATATGATAATAAATAGAAAAAAATTAGCTTTAATTTGATATAGAATTAATCAATGTACGTTATGAACGTATAAATGTATCGAAATCATACCTGTTTACGCCTGGCTGCGAAGAGGTGCGGCCAGGTGCGCAACGGCAACCGTGATTTTTTAGAATCGTTATATAATTTGCAGTGATGTAGACGACATTTTATTTAAAAAACAAGTGAACGAAATTTTTTCCAAAAATCAATTAAAAATAATTTAATTAGAAATACTGGCGGCCAAATTTTGATAGGCAACCTGGTAGATATATACTCTCCTAATTATAAATATACATAAAAATCTGGTTTTAGCAAAAAATCGATGAGCGCACTAATCCTGCAGCCGGATCTTAGACTATAAACTAATTTCTTGAGAAGGCCAAAGGGGTTCATTATCTAAAGTTGCATAAAAACTTTTAGATATAGATAGATTTGTGACAAACATAATAAAATTGTTGCATTGTTGTTAACTTGAAATTAAAGTTGGTAGTTAACTACATTTAAAATGATGTCACGCTCAGCTATAAACAATACAATGGCAAAAAAGATTCGCTTCCGTGTCGCCACAACTATAATTTCAAAAGAAACAAAAATAAATTAATTTAAATGAAAACACACATTTACTAGTACAAATGTTATAAAATTCACACCGCGAAAATATCAAAAGTGAATAAAAAATTTAAGATTCAATAACGATCGTGTTAACTAAAGCGGTCTTTTATTCTATAATAAAAAAAAATGTAATAAAATTTTGATGTGAATTATTTAAAATATAAATTTGGGTATTACTTTAGTTGAATTTTCTGACTTTTATGACACATCATTTTGATATTTTTTTTTGTTATTTCAGAACACGCCAACCCAATTTATAAATCTTTAATCATAAGTTTTGTTTTAAAAAATTTTAAATTACGCTTTAAAAATATCTTACTCAAAAACTGATTTGTTTTTTTGACACATTTCCGATATGGTTGATTATTTTATTTTGTTTCAGACAATTTATATGACAGTCGTGGTCTTGAGATTACCAAAAAATGTGAGATGTTCAAAGTATAATTTAAGATTTTGAGAACTTTTTTTCAGACTGAAAAATTGAGATATTAGCATTTTATATAACTGGAATTCGTTTTCTGTGATTTTTTTTCTGACCAATGAGATGTTGGATAAAATTAAAGTAACAAAGAAGTAAATATTATTACATGCCGACTGATGAAACAGTACTGCTAACTGCTTTTCAAAAGCAGTAAAGAGTTGTAATACCAACGATAGAGGACCGGTCAGCTAATTTGCTATTGGACAGTGCAGCGAACACGATGGACATCTACACAGATGGATCTCTCACTGAAAATGGTGCAGGAGCTGCGGTTTACTTCAGTAATGAAGATCTAGGCCTGCAATTTCCACTTGGCGAATAATGCACAATCTTTCAGGCTGAGGTATTTGCCATAAATGCAGCATCAAGGCGAGCGATGGAGCTGAACTTAAGTGGTCTGGCAAGATCAATTATATTTTTACTGATAGCAAAGCTGCTCTAAAAGCTCTGGGAAGTTATACTATTAAGTCAAAAATAGTGCAAAAATGTTCTAGTTCCTTGAATTATCTCGGGCTTAAGAACAGAATATCACTGATATGGACACCAGGGCAAAGTGGGAATCTTGGGAACGAAAAACTTAATGATTTAACAAAGAGCTCCGCAGGGAGACTCATAGGTCCTGAACCAGCAATTGGTATATCGAAAGGTAGGATAAGAACGCTAGTCGAACAAGTTCTCTTTCGGTCCAGTGACTCTCAATGGAGGAGCACAGAAGGCTGCAAGGTCTCCAAGATGTTCACTCCAGAGTTGAACCAGAAAACCACCAAATTCTTGTTAAATCTAACTCGGTCAGACTGCAGACTAATGGTGGGACTACTAACAGGTCACCATCATGTGAACAAACATATGGTACCGCTTCGAGTAGAAAAGATCCTACATACCGCTTCTGTCTTGAAGAGGATGAAACAGTCCCTCATATTGTGGGAGAATGTTTGGCTCTCTCAGGGCTCCAAAGCGTCATATTAGGATCAAACTATCTAAGGATAGAAGATTTCTGCAAAGCAGACCATTCAAGGCTGCTGGCTTTTTTCAAAAAGTCTTCAGCTCTTGAATATGAGGATGGCATAAAGAACTTAGCAGTTTACATGTCAGGCTATGACTACTCGCCTCGCTAAAGAAACAAAAAAAAAATATTAATACAATATCATAATAATTATAGTTGCAACCACCAAACAATAGCTTCAAGGCCTGAGATTCGATATTGATGGAATTTGGTATACATATAAGCTTATGACAGAAGCGATACCAAAAACCTCACAGAAATTGATTCCCAGGTGCAGCTTTTCAGGCAAACATGGAGCAGTTTGGAATCGTACAAGCTAAGTGAAACCACTAAGAGTGATTGGAACATCGATTTTTTCCAAAATGTTATTTTTTCTACCATCCATATCGTGGATGCATGAAATAAGCTTGCATGAAACGCAGACGGGTTTTAATAAATCCAAAAAATTTCAAAGAAATATGCTTATAGACACTCCACTATCCAGGAGTCCTAAAATGTCATTTCTTAAGAAGTAATTGACAAATGTGACTGAGGATCCCTAAGAACTGAAACAATATATGAAACAAAAATTTTTTTAAATAGTTTTTATGCAATCTCCAATAACGACGACAGCGTTGAAAGCTCCGAAAATAAGTTATATTAAATTGTCAATTGTCATTAAATTGTCAGGATCTGTTAAAAGCTACGTCTTTCCTCCTTTTGATGAGTATCCATGTTCTTCATTTGGATCCTTGATGCTGCATTATTCTTACCCGCGGGTACATATCCTGAGAACAGTACTCCCGGTCGGTAGTTAAATTGAAGGCGTGATGACAAGTAGCACAATTTCAGTATATTACATCTGGTTAACCACACTTCCAGCAAAATAGTTGAATTTTTTTTTGAGAAGAATGCGATGTTCAATATCTAAATCAGAAATTATGATCAATAGTTGGTGAGGATACCAGCTGAGTAGATGTTTCCGGCATAATGAGGCACATGAGTTGGTCCGGCCTAGTATGCTTCCAAAAATTAAGGTCCATCAGCAGAGTCTGAAGCAAAATCATCCAATTGTTGTAGTTTATGAATTTGTAGCCCATCGTTGTACTAGTTGGTGCTAGGTGGACCACAATCTTCCGAACTTCTGACATAATGTAAGAAGTTTATCAATGGACAATATGTGTAGCATAGTAGTAGTATTCAGATCCACACCCAGAGAGGCTACCGAAAGTCTTTAGAAGTTCCTCTTATCGCATTGGCTTAGAAACCACCAGATGCTCATGAATTAGTTTCAAATAGTAACGATCTGCAGCCGCCTTGAGGTATTGGAAAACTATTGAACTAAGGTTGTTCGAGTTCTCTTGATCCCATTTGGTAGTAAATGACTGTCACCAGTAAAAAGAGGTACCCAGGTTTGAGTCATAACGGTTGAAATTGTTTCTTCGATCTACCGAGAAGATCTCGAGAATGGAAGTGCTGGTGAGGCATTATGATGAACTTTTAAAGACTGGTGATGGCCAAGGGTGGATTATTGAAAAGATCTGCCACTCTTATAGCTGGACCCAAAATCAGTATGACAAAATCCTAACCCTTAGAATTTATTTCTGACAATGTGGTATTCTTAGTAAATCTTATGATTGCTGTATTTGCTCCAGGTGTCCCCATCACACAGCCCTTTGGGGCTTTATAGCTATTGATGTTGAACTATTCTGAACTATTCTTTCCTGTTTGGAAATGAAGTGACTTTAATAGAGATTAAAAGTTTTGTTTCCTTTAGATGTCCTCCTATTTGTGCAGCAGAGATACCAAAATCCTCCGTGCTCAGTTGAACACACTTGAATCTGTGTCCCATTTGCAGATCCTCGCTGTTACCCAATACGTAGGCTCGTTCCATGTAATATTGTATTTATTTTGTTGATGCTTATTAAATAGGGAATTTTAATGCCTCAATTGCATCACTGCCCTAGCAGTCAATAAACTTGCAGTTGCGATGCAAGACTCTTCAAGCAGGACCATCGTGTGCGAACCCAAGAGCAGAAACGCCTTATTAGAAGCATACTCCAACTAGTCCTCCACCCAGTTCCTTCATTGGTGTTAACTCCTTTCAGCAAAAGCTTGACCACCGTGTGTCAGTCTTTAAATCTTTACGCTTTCAGGGTTAAAGTAACTATAACACTTTAAATGAAAGAAAGAAAAATACATTACATATTGAAGAGAGCGTATAGCTACGACCAGAAAATAAAATAGGGGCCCCATTTCATTTCATTGAAAAAGTTTGTAGTGTTGAAGAATGGTTACCACTGGTAAGCACACAAGGTGCTATCACAGTAGTTCTCCACCAAAAACTTGTTCGAAGCAAAAAAGAGAACAGGGTGTAGACGAATTATAACCATCTGTATTTTTTAAGGGGCAAAACCTTGATGGCTTCTTAGGTCTAACATTTAGAAAAATTTATAAGAAAATCAATTTGAAACAAAAAGAAAATTTTAACTAAACTTCCTCTGAGGGAAAAGGTTGAACCATGCGTTGATTGGCAGAAACTTCAGCTTCAGAATTTTCATAAAATTTATTAACCATAAAATGATAAAACTGATTTCATTGAACATCAAAAAGAATCTGAACTTTGTTTTTTAATTTCTTCTTACATCAGCTATCGTCCATTTGTTTTGACTTTCCTTCATTACCTTTTTATTTCATTTAAGTTATTTTAATTCTATGTAGTAGACAATGACTTCAAAGTAATTGTAATTAACATGAATCGTTACATAAGTATCGGATGGCATACATCGTTACATAAGTGGTGGAAGAACCTCAAGCATAGTTCCTCATTTCATGGATACTAAAAGATAACATTCTGATGCACTCCTAATCCATTAAAGAAAGTACAGCATAATAAATGGAGTAAAATTTTTGGTATATTTGTCCAAAGTCTAAAATATTGAATTTAGATGTTGTAGTAAGTAAGTTTTAATGTTATAGAAGGTCAAAAAGTTTTTCCATTTTTTTTAACAAAAAAAGCTGTGTGAATTGATGAATTTACAATGGTGAGGCAATTTGGGGACAGCAACAAAGAAGTTTAGCATAATGGATGTAATAGTATACATAACAGTTAGTGAAAAATATGATCTTCTATTAAAACAAAAGTAGGTGTTCTCCTCCAACCCAAGAATGGGAACGAGTATGAAAACCGTGAAGAAAGTTTGTTTGTATTAAAATAGTTTGTATTAAAATGTCGCCGATTTTTGGAAGTGGATCAAAAGTATACCCTCAATACCCAAATATAATTGCTAGGATTTATTTGGTACAATATAAAATTCAGTCTTGTAAACAGTTTTGTTATACGTCTCTTAAAAGCCTTAACACAGACCGATGCCTTGAAACTTCAAAACCTTGAGATTTTAGCCCTTGATATTTTCCTGTTAAATTTAAAGATCAGGAAGAATCACTCAGAGTTCTAAGAGTTGAAATGGAATATTACACCAAGTCACTTATATGTTTACTTCCTCGAAAGACGTTGTAAGTAATGTGGAATATTTTATGTAGATGTAAAAAATGTTTCACCATGTAAAAAACTTATTTTGACCTATAAATCTTTTAAACGTCTTTGCGTATGATACTGTTTTCGTTCTTGACGTGGAGCATATCAAATCGACTAGAGTTATCTGGATTTGGTTCTACTGAGAGCCAGTTAATTGATGGTTAATGTAAATAATGCTAACAATCATACAAGAAATATCGTTAATTGAACGATACACAATAAGTGGATGAAGAATTTGAGGAGGTGTAATCAATTTTAATAGGGTCAGCTTCTTTCCACTTTTCACAAAAACAAGAATCACGGTTTACTTCATCATTGTTAATAAACCAAAGTTGAACTGTTACATAAGCAATTTTAAATGGCTATTATTCGTTTGCTAGTAATTACCAAATTACTTACGAAGCTATAGTGATAAATCACAAATTTTTAAAAGTTTTTCAAGCATTAAACATCTGTTTCGTTTTCCTTTATTACCTAAACAATGTCATTATCTACATCAAAATAAAACTAAACTCACTCTCAAACAAAGCACACGTTCCCATCATCGACTATTATCAGAATGAGAACTTCATTCAAATAAATATTTGTGGTATATGAAAATTGTAAGGCTTATATTATTTTTATAAAAGAAAACTGAACTAGGGAAGATATAAATCGCAAACTCAAAATATTTACCATAAACACAACAATAAAATTAGTGAATGAACGTACAATAATTAGTATCCATTGGTTTATATTTTGTAAATTTGACCATAACAGAGAGTCTAGGTTTAATCACTGTTACTTTCAAAACGTTTTCTGGGGGGTTTGTCGTCCGGTGTAAAATTAGTATTTTGTCTCACTTTGATAAATAATTTACTAACAAGAAATATATACGTTAGCCTGTAATAGCTTTGTATAAAATTAACTAATTAATTTGCATTCGGTGTAAAGTGTAAACATAACCATATTTAAAGAACACAGATGCATAAATGCATAGTAACTAACAATACCTATTTATGTATTCCCTTACTTCACCGGATCTTAAAGAAAAATTGCGGTTGATTTCAAACAATGAATAAATAATTTACTAATAAAATTATTTAGTGGAAAACAAATTCTAATAATTATTGTATTTATTAATACTCAATTGAACAATAGTATCAAATTCATATAATTATGTTTAATTCTGAGAAATTATTTCGTTTCCATACATTAGAATTTAATTACCATTGTTCAAATTCATATAACGATTTAATTAGTTTTAATTTAACTTAATTACAATAACAAATATTTAATGCGTTATTGAAAATGAAATAGAATTAATTACATTTTTATGTGCAACTACCGTTGTTGATGCGATTCGGGTTATTAATTCAAAGAAGTACAAATGTTTCAATAGAACAAAGATTTGTTTATGCAATAAACTAGGAGAAAAATTTCGGTAAGAACTAATTTATGGCACAGAACAGTTTAAACAGTAGTAAAATTCTAGTGCCATCAGAAAACCCTTAACTAGTGCAATATAATGTGAATTTAATAACAATACAGTATTATTCTCACTTAAATTCTACATGAAAAATCATATATATATTGTAAATAACATAACCTTATCCACTAAAGCAAAGTTTTGACTTTAAAAAACTTAATATCTCTACCCTAATACAATATTTAAATTTTAAACTCTCGTTAAATCTAGAGTAACTAATTTTTTGTCCCAAATTCAAAGAGTTTTAGGCATGCATATATACATGTCAACATTTTTCTAAAGTAATTTTCTCAATAGAAAATTCGTCGACGATATCTCTTGTTTTTTCAGATACTTGTGCATCTCAGGGAAAATATTTAGTTTCAAATGAAATTCCTGATCCGGACGATCAACATTTAACCCGACCATTTTAGATCGACTCATGGCGTACAAGTTAAATAGTTGCGTTAAAGAAAACTTGAGCAACTGATGTGTATAGAAAGATATTATGACTCAAATTTGCCATCAGTTCCACATGCAATGGCTGGACAATGCTCCCAAGTATGGGATTTTGCATGATGGTCATGGTAGTCAACATTTACGTCCTTCATTACAATAGAACTTACCTTATTTATGTGTCTCCTGCGCTTGTACATATCATTTGGCTCATTTGTACATACTTACCAACTTTGTCCTGTGACTTTGGGTGGTGTTGTTATGCTAAAACCCGGTGTGTTTCAACTGGGGGATTTTCTTTGATATGTGACAGGTAAAACGATTATTTTAATGGTCAACAAGCCTCTCGCTTCTACGCTCGAGGATAAGGGAGCAGGTTATATTTGTTAATGTAAATAATTCTTGTTTTTCCATAAAACATCTTTATTTTTTATCATAATACAATTTGTTTTAAATATGACTATCTTATTGTGAGCATTGTGAGCATCTAATCAATTTGTAGTCTTTCTTATTGTATTCACAAGGTTGGTCTGCTTAATTAACTATCGAATAGCGTTATGTTTTTGTTCAACGCTATTTTCATTTAACTAAGTTCTGTTATGCCCAACATATTCTGTAAATGTACATTTTTTTTGCATTAAAATCAAACAAATAACTGCCACATTAATTGTCCCAACTTTCCGTTACATCGTATAACCTATGGATCATTTAAAAACCAAAAACTAGCATATGCGGTGTTTCGCTGTAAATAAGAAGACCAAAGAGAATTAAACACACAATTTCATTTTTTCTTCATTATATTCTTTATTTTTAATATCTAAACATTTGGCATTGACCAAATGTTGATGAAACATTGTTAGTGTTTTGCCTACGCTTATATTTTGTTATTCTTTTTTTCTTTTTTTCTTCTCTACGTGAAACAGCGTCCTTTTTTTGTATACATGGAGTATATAATTCTTGTTCAGCGTTTGCAATGTGAAAAGGATGTTTTATTTGTTTGAGATGAGATGTGTTCGCGATGGTAAAGTGATGATTTTTTTTTTAATTTAGATTACCTTGTTTTACTTTTTTTTTCTGAAACAAAATAAATAAACAACAATGAAAGAGTTGAACAGAATTCCTTTTTGTTTCCAAGTAGTGGTATGGGACGATATGGAACATTTTGAGTTTAATTTGAATTTTACCTTACGCTTGATTACAAATAATTAAAAATTATAATGTTAAATTTGGGTAGTGATCAGTTTATGCAAGCTAAAAATTTAAGCTGACCGCCATTTTTTGCTAGAATAATATAAAATTTAGACAGTTTCTGTGCATTAAAATCAAATCTTAACAGGATTTAATTTGAAAAAAGACTAGAAGTAAAATTGTTAAAAATATTGTTTATAGATAATGTGGTAAACTGTAGTAATTACAAAAACAATTAGATCGATGTAAATAGTATATTTTAGAATTATGTGAAAAACTTTACTACGCAATAAAAATAATACAAATTGAGTTAGAGTGTTCAGTTTATGATTACGAAAAAGAGAAAAGTAGGAAATGAAATGTGAATTCGCAGAAAATAACGGGAAAAAGAAAGTAGTCTGTTATGTGTGTGGCAGCGCTTTATTTCATTTGCCCTATAAAAAGAAAACGGTTAAAAATTAGGTTGAATGAAAAATGGGAATCAGAGTTATAGACGCGGAATTTGGATGTGTACTTATCGGAAAATTATCTTTGAATAGTATTGGAGACATATTCGGATGTTTTGTTGGACCAGAGAAATTAACATATAGTCAACAATTTTTTTTATATTTAAGCATTGTATGTCATTTAACATTTTCTTGAATTTTCTATCGGTCGTGTAATGATCAATTGAATCAAACCTAACATAGAGTTTTTTTAGCCAGAGGTCACCTGTTACTTTAAAATTCTTTCTTTGTAAATCTTGGATATAAACGGAATACCGTTTATAACACAGGCTGGTCTGAAAAATTTCCAGCAATTCTCAGAATTTCTCAGAGAAACTTTGAAATCGAATTGCAAGAGAACGGCTCACTTGATATTATGTGTGCTTACTGCTCACCCGTTTTGTGTGTGTTGAAAATATAACTGATTTGACTTTTAGCTATAGGCTTGTCTCAAAATACACAGGAAACTTTTTGCTTAAATTTGAAAAACTTTTATGAAATAAAGTTTTTAAATATGACGCTGATGCTGCAAATTTACTTTGGTGTATTTTAAGGTAAGGGACAATTTTTTATATAGTAAAATAAACTCAAAAAATGCTTGATATATGGCATTAACATATGTCTAACAGTGTACACAAAAAGTTTACAGTGCATTTATTTTTCAATAGACCAGTTTTTTACGGTTTCAACGCAAATAAGAAAGTTAATATTGGTTGAAACTTTCTCTTTCAATCTTATTTCAAAGTTATTCAGGATTTGGTTTTTTAGAAATCTTGTGGACCACCCCCTTCTCAAATTAAACACTTTAATTTGTTTTCTAAAATTTCCAAAAATTTCTAAAAAATATAATCGGTCTAGAAGACCGATTTCCATTTATTCAGACAAAAGACAACACAAAAATAAAGCAGACATTCTTCCAACTATCAAGTGAGGCATATATGCACAACGCTTGACAAACGGGTCCACTGGGCCGCTTATGCTCAGACCAAATGGACACATGGTTGAAGTAATGTTACCGTACAAGAGGCCATTTGGTGGCAAATGGGGTCAGACTATAAAAATGGTCTATTGATTGGATAGATTGGTTCTTAGATGCAGTCAGTTATGAATTTCTTGCTTGACTCTCAAGAAATGCCTGGTGACGGTACAAAAGCTTCTGTGGTTATGAATTACAAGTGACCAAAAGTCACTGCTAACAGCGCACATATTACTAAGTTCCTTATGAGGACAAGTTTGCAATTAATTAATATATTTCTGTTTTACAGCCTTCTATAGAAGCTAAAGTCTGCTCTAAAAGCTCTAAAAGATATTGAAAGTACATCCACCTTAATACGCATCTTCAGGATTTAAGAGTAAGTTGGTGATCGTAGAATGATTATATCAATGATGATGATTTTAAATTTGCACTTCAAAAACTCGATGGACTCGTATCCTGGCTCTGTTTGATGATTTGTTTTTTTTTTTCTAAAGGCGCAAGCAACGGTTGTTGAGTGTGTCATTTTTATCTGCATTCAAAGATTGTTAAGGCCGAAATTCAGTATCCTTAAGATAAAATAAAATTAATACTCATAAATTTTCTAAAATAAAATAAAAAACGATTTTGAATTGTGGAATTGAAGTGAATTCAAATATAGTTACTTGAGTCTAATCACTCGCAAAACTTCTCTAAACTTTAATAAATGTTAACTTCATTTAATACCTAACTTACCTAAACTTCATCCTCAACGACTTTTTCGTTAGCAAACAAATCATGAAACAAAAAAGGAATATTATTATTTCGAGTAACTCAGTTTGTCCGAATCGTTGATTACAGTTTATCTTTGAGATTTGTAATCTATACCAAATCAAATTGTCTTAGATTGTTTCATGTAAATTGATACCACGATTTATATTGATCTTTAGAAAAATTTTCAATAAAAAATTACGTGACAAATTAATTTATAATTAACAATGGGATTGTTGTGTCAATTTATATGGAACTCAACATAAGTTTAATATGGAAAATTCTTATAATTATAAAAAGAAAATAGAAATTTACCAGCAAATAAAATACAATCTTTAAATACAAAAAAAAAATTTGAAAACACAGACTGACGTTTGTCAAAATTATACATGGATGGACCTCAGTATATTTCCTTATATATTGAAAAAATATAATTTATAGTAGAGTTTGTCCGTCATCTATTGGTAAACATTTAATGATTAATAATTGATTGGACAATGCCGGATGTGGAGACAGCTAATTAAAAACAGAGAAGGACCATTATATGAGGAATATATATTAAGGTCCATCACTAAAAATTGAATTCTTTTCAGAGAGTTGAATCACGAGATTTCTTGTAACTTGAAGCAAAACTAAAAATAGATATTTTATTATAGGTTAATTATTATAGGTTAATTTTATTGTGAATTGAAGATAAAAATTATTTATTCCAAAAAATATTACATTCTGTTGTTTAAATAAAATAAAATAAAGTTTAAGTTTTTTTATCGTCCTGACTTATTTCTACAAATCGATAACCACAACAGAACAACACTTAAACTAGAGTTTTTAAATCCTTTCATCTTTCCTGTCTTTGGGACTACACAATCAACGATTCATTGAATTAATTTCGTTTCGTAAGTGCTTTTTCTGTGTTAATATTTTAATGTCAAGTATTATTAGAGTTATTGTAGGCTGTTGATTAGAAAATGTACATGCACTTACGGAAGTGAACGGGAGTGGACGACCAAGAGCTAGACTGCGACTGCAATGGGAGACGGACGTAATAAACAACCTTAATGAAATCGACTGCCATTGTAACTATACCGTTGTTGCGAATGACTGTGGTAAATATTCGAAGCTGATTAGCTTATCAATGCTCCAGGGTTAACGCCACAAAAAGTTCATAAAAAGAAAAATTGAAAGCTTAATAATTCATTAGTGATCGAAACGTAAGGGTGGCCTGGCCTTGACACTGTGGAAGCTTCCAACTGTTATTATATCTCATACAAAAAATTTTTATATTGCCAGGCATGGTCTACATTTAAACAAAATTTGGACAATTGAAGCTATCCCAATTAAATAACCAGGGTAACCATGTACCACTCATTCTTAACTTAGACCTGTGATCAGTTTTTCCACAAAAATTGCATAAAACAATTCTATCAACAAGTGGCCTCTAGCCCAGAAAAAAACTCTATTTAAAACGCTGGATTCAACCAATCATATATTATGTTAATATACATATAATATATAAATATAAAAAATAATAATAGAAAAGTAAAATAAAAGCCAGTCAAGTGCGAATAAAATTCGCTCACCGTGGATTCCGTGAATGTAAAAGAACAAACTAACAAAAATAATTAACATAAAGTTGTGCTGTAGAGTTTTTATATTGCCAGATCATAAGCACATAAAAATAGTTTTTTTCTCTTAAATGTCGGTAGCAATGTCACTTGAAAATTACACATAAAATGCATACACAGATCTTGTTAAATATTAGCAAAAGCAGTTTAGGGTAGCCTAAGAGAGATTCAATCACACCAACTTGTATATGGTTTGGATTGGAAAATAAACTTTATTAATTCAAATAATAATTCAATAATAATTAACCATTCAAAAACTGTTGCATCACAAAATTTTGAAAATTGCAGCATTTCTTAAATGAGGTGCTCTTTCATATGAAAATCCTTTAATTTGGGTCAAAAAACTTTTTTTTCACACATTCCTTTATCTCAACCCCTCAAAATAGAAAAAAATATTATGTGACACTTCACTGTAGTTTAAGCTCAAAGTTTATTAAATTTCCTATTTCAGTGAGCTTTTTCAAATTTTCCTGTCGATCAATGTTGAAACGTAGGGGGGTGGGGTACCAACTATTAGTTGCACGTTTGTGACCATAATTCATTAAAAACATTTTACAGAAAAATTCCAAAAAAAATCCCTAAGATTCTGATATTTAGCGCTCTTTCATATGACACCCCACTCTTCTGTATCAAAACACATTTTTTCACTCTTCTCCACCTCCTTACCCTCAACATATGGAAATAAAATTATTTGGGACTTCGCTTTATTTTTCGTTTCCTATCTCTACGATTTTTTTCGAGTAGGGAAGCCACTTTTTGTTGCATTTTGGTGACAATAACTCAAAAACTGTGCACAGCAAAATTAAAAAAAAAATTATTATGTTTCTTAAATTAAGTTTTCTTTCATATGAAACCCCACCTGTTTGGGTCAAAAAAGATTTTTTTCACCTTTTTCCAATCTCACCCCCTCAAAATATAGTAAATAATTATGTGAAACTTCTCTATAGTTTTCGTTCAGAGTTTATTAAATTTCCTTTCTCTGTAAATTTTCCCAAATTTGTCTGTCCCTTAAGCTCAAGGGACTCAAGGGATTTCCAAAACCAACTTTTTGTTCCACTTTTTGACAATAATTCATAAATTCTGCAAAAACTTACAATGTTTTTAAATTAAGTGCTCTTTTATATGATATTTTACATGCCTTCGTTTTAAATGGTGTTTTTACCCCTCCTGATTCCCTCCTCCTTAACGTATTTGTGTATAATGAATATTTTACAATTCGCTATATTTTTTATTTAAAAGTTACCACTTTTTCTATATGTCTAAAGACTTTTAAATTTTTTTCATTAAATAGGTTTGGAACAAAGTGGAGAAAGAAAACACGAAAAATACGTTAGTATTCAATTTTATTCAAAAAACTGTGTAGTGAAAAATTCTAAAATACCAAATATATTTAGCCAATATAAACATTAATCTATCAAAATTCAATCTAACTGGCTGATGACCTTTAAACTATTTTACAAACATTTTTACTCCGAACCGAGAATTATAATGGTGATTTTAATATAATTAAAATGATTTCGTGTTTTGCTTGGAAGTCAAACCTATTGGTTTTTCTATTCAATGCCAGAAAACTCAAGAATAATTGATGAAAGTTAAAAGTTTACTGATTTTATAATTCCATGCTATCTCTGTCTTGTGGCTTAAATTTACCAAACGGCAAAAAATGTTCACTCATACATTACAAATATACCATGTGTATAAATAAAACAAATAAAACAGATAGAGAAAAAGAATTCAAATACTACCAAACAAAAGAAAAATAAGGTCCTTCAAAATTTAATCAATTATTGATATTGAAAACATATATCAGCCAAAACTAATATAAAGTACCCTCTCATTATTTCAGCATCAACGCTTCCACGCATGATCAATTTACTTTACTTTGATTTTTATTTAAAACAAAAAAACTATATTTGTTTCACATAGGAAGAAAACTGAAGAAAAAAAAACAATTGATAATACACAGATATATAACAACTAATATTAAGTGATTTGACGGTCCTTCATACAAAATATTGTTGCTGTCCTGGCACTCGTATACGGAAAATTTGCAGTCGTTAACATACTCTTTAAATGTGCGAATTTTGAGCACTCCAGCTCATTTTTAACTACTTTTGGCCGGTGCAACCTCTATTAACTTTTTATGTTGATGTCCTGACATTTTACAGTATTTTGTCTTACAGCTGCCCTTCTTTCATTTTTCCGTGTATCGGCATATTTTTATTCAACCGACATTACTATCGAGAGACATAAATTATTCTTAATATTAATGTCAATTATTCTTTCTCTCTTTGATCTTTCCTCGTTAAAAGTATTGTAGAACACTTTAAGCTTACTAGTTCTGCCTGATGAATGAATAAAGGAATGCTTTTAAATTATATTTAAAAAACTAATTCTAATCAATAATTTGTTTTTATATTTAATTTCAATTTATTTTTAAAATGTTAATTTACAACTTTAAAAAACAATGTTTATAATTCGGATGTTTGAGCTCTAATAAAAATAATTTTTAGAAAATTACATATTAACAATTAAAATAAAACATGTTTTGCGTATAACCGAGGCCCATGTTCGGAAAATTAATTATTTTCCGGCGTTCAACATTCTCCATCACCTTGAAGTACCTTGGTTCTTCAATTGGTTCTTTAATACAATTTTGTCGCATCATTCTGCAACTGTGCAAGCTCTTTTATGCCACTTTATGTTTGATGTGCTTAAGGCGGCACAAGCCCGCTGTTGCATCAATCCGTTATTGAATTCATGCAATACTTTTTACAGTCGTAAATCATATTGCCACATCCTACGTTCTTGGTGGAATGTGCTTTATCCTGAATAACATAATGTGATCTTAAAAAGTAAACTATGCGATTGTGATGTTCCGTTGAAGATGAGGATGGGTGTAGATTGTTGTAACTGGTGTGCATTTATAACATTTACATATTTTAGATTTTTGCTTTATCACAATTTTAAATTGTGTGAAGTAATGCAATATATCGAGAAAAAGAAATCTTACATAACCAAATTTTGTTTTTTCTTTTGTTTTGGACCACTCTCTGTCTAAATAGCCAATAAAAGTTTGGTGTAAGTCTATGTGTGGGTGGGTAGGTAGATGGTTCACCTTCCTACATAGAATCTTGATGAACCTTTGGCTAACGATTCAAGTTCACTTAAAAATGGAAGATCTGGATTCATTTTAAATTTGGACGAAATGGCGGGGAGTTTCCCGAACACCTCTAAGTTCAAATCTTTAATAACTTGTAATCCTGGCTAACGATCTTACTGAAACTTGGTATATAAGGTTTGAGTACTGTTTCTAATATTTCTGCATACCAACTTCCGGCTAAAACGTTTTTTTTAGGTGTTTACCCCTACTACAGCCAAATTCTATAACTGTGAAGCGGTGAAGTGATAAAAATTTCTTCGCTTCCTTTCATTAAAAAACTTATCACTTCACCGCTTCACAATTACAGAATTTGGCTGCTGTAGTCTACAATTACAGATAGATTGTCATGAAACGCTGTTAAAAGCTTTCAAGGAACATGAGAAAGATTTAATCACCTTTTGGAGTACATTGGATAAAGGGTTGAGGGGTCTATCATACAACAGGTGTTTTTTCCACCATTATTTTTATGTTTGTTGAGAGCATACTAGATTCATTCGTAATGAATTCTGATAAAAATATGGAAAAAGATGCAAATATGTATGGCAATAAGCTGATTGGTTTTTGAGCGAAAGTGAACAAAGTGATGAGGGGTTCCCCGAGCGTCTGTGTGTGTGTGTGTGTGTGTGTGTGTGTGTGTGTGTGTGTGTGTGTGTGTGTGTGTGTGTGTGTGTGTGTGTGTGTGTGTGTGTGTGTGTGTGTGTGTGTGTGTGTGTGTGTGTGTGTGTGTGTGTGTGTGTGTGTGTGTGTGTGTGTGTGTGTGTGTGTGTGTGTGTGTGTGTGTGTGTGTGTGTGTGTGTGTGTGTGTGTGTGTGTGTGTGTGTGTGTGTGTGTGTGTGTGTGTGTGTGTGTGTGTGTGTGTGTGTGTGTGTGTGTGTGTGTGTGTGTGTGTGTGTGTGTGTGTGAAAGCTCAATAACATCTGTACCTGATAATCAAATTGGATGAAACTTGGTACATAAGCATCCAACTTCCGGTTTTTCACTTCCGGTAAAAATTTTTTTTGTAATGTTTTGAAGTTTTGTCAGTGTCTTTATGCACACTACAGTCTACAATAATGAAGCAATTATAGTGAAACTTATGGAAAAGTTTTCAATTTGAGTGAAAAAATTATTATCATCTTTTGGAATACATTGATCAAAGTGGCTGGGGTTTACCATACAATTGCTGAATTTTCAGTTAAATGACAAGGAACTGAATAACTTATGGACTATATTGGGATAAGTAATGAGAGGCTTCCCTAACACCTGTTTACTGTGTCACAATTTTTTTAATGTTTGTTTAGAGCATACAACATTCGTTCGTGAATGAATTTTGATGATTTTGATGATACTTTCGAAAAAGATGCTAATATTTAAGCAAGGAACTGATTAGTTTTTGAGCAATAGTGACCAAAGTGGTGGGGGGTGTCCCGACAATCTGTTTTTTTGCAATCTCAATAACATCTGCACCTGATAATCGAATGTGTTTACATAAGCATTTAGTACAGCTCACAACAGTTCTCAATCCCAACTTCTGGTTTTTCACTTCCGGCAAAACATTTTTTTTATAATTTTTTGAAGCACACTACAGCACACTACAGCGTACAATAATGCTTGATGCACACTACAGCGTACAATAATGAAGTGTTTATGATGAAACTTATGGAAAAGGTTTCAATCAGTGTGAGAAGATAATTATCACATTTCACTCTTTGTTTTTAAAGTTTGTTGGGAGCATACAGACTTCATTCTTTAATCAATTTTAATGACACTTTGAAAAAATTTGGTGACTTAAATGGCAAAAAACTGATTAGTTTTTGGATAATATTGGGATAAGTGGTGGCAGGCCTCCCGAACACCTGTTTATTTTTTACCTGTCTCCATTTTTGCAATGTTTGTTGGGAGCATACAACATTCGTTCGTGAATGAATTTTGATGACACTTTGGAAAAAGATGCAACTACGTATGGCAAGGAACTGATTAGTTTTTGAGCGATAATGAATAAAGGAGTGGGGGGTGTCCGAACACCTGTTTTTTTTAAATCTCAATAGCACCTGTACCTGATAATCAAATTAGATGAAACTTAAAACATAAGCATTAAGCACGGTTCACAACAGTTCTGCATCCCATCTTCCAGTTTGTCACTTCCGGTTAAAATTTTTTTTTCATATTTTTGTACAACAGAATTTATGTTTGTTTACATGCACTAAACCGTCTTGACCTGGATATGTGTCGGTAATTTTTACTAGCGCCCATTTAGCTGGGGGTGTATTTTCATCTTTTATTAAGACAATTTTTCCAATTTTTAAATTGTCTTTTACACTTTTCCACTGATAATGTTGTTGAAGTGTGTGTAAATACTACTTGGACCAACATTTCCAAAAACCTTTTACTCGTTTTTGCATATTTTTCCATTTTGGCAATCGATTTTCCGATATATCTGTAACTTCTGATTCAGGTATGGCTGTTAGCGAATGTCCTATAAAGAAATGTGCTGGAGTTAATGCTTTAATGGCATCTGTCTGTATCATTGAATGGTTAAGCCCACAGTAGTCTTGAGTCCTTAAAATACACTCAGTTTGGCATAATAGTGTAGTAGCTTCTTTAAATGATAAGTTTTAATCTCCTATAACATGCTTCAAATGAAATTTGGTTGATTTGACAATTGCTTCAAAGATGCCACCAAAATGAGAACCGAGAGTTAAATTTAAAGTTAATAGAATTCTGCAATGAAAAATCATGTATTAATGAATTGTCAAATTGTTGTTCGAATTTTTTCTCTAATTGTTTTAAGTCTTTGTTCCCTCATTCAAAAATTTCCCGGTTGTCACAATATATTGTGGAAGGTTTTCTTCTTCTAGATACGAAACATTTCAAGGCTGCTACAAAACAAGAAGCGGTCATATTGGACACAATCTCTAAATGAACTGCTTTTAGTGCTAAGCAAATGAATACACAAATGTATCCTTTTGCTACTGGTGAGTATTGACGACTATTTGATTTAACACTAGTAGGATCAGCATAATTCGTACCTACATTGACAAAAACGTAGCCAAGAGCAACTCGTGGAGTAGGTTTTCCCATTAATTGTTTCGATGTTTCAGCTCTTATTCTAGCACAGGCGTCGCATTTATTTATAATTGATTTTATTTTAGTCGTTGCATTAATAATCCAATATCGTTGTCTCAATGTGGTGTAAAACGATTTTAGACCTACATGTAATAGCTTCAATTGATTAGCGTGAACGTAAAGTGACTTTGCTTTGGCAGAATGATAAGATAAATTTTCTCGAATTGATATGGTGCATTTCTTAAGCGTCCACCAACACGTAAGATTCCTGCATCATCCACGAATAGTCTTAGAGTAGATAAATAGTAATTCACAGGTAAACTTTTGTTTTTGTTCAACAATTTTATATCTTTGGCAAAATGCATATTTTGAACATATTTAATAATACGACTTTCAGCAACTGTAAGTTCATGAGTGGAACATTCCATTCAACATTCTGTTTGCATTTTGAACGACTCATAGTAATAAAACGAAGCGCATAGCAGAGAATTAATTTCGTTTTAGGGACAGAAGGCTAAGGCCCATGTTTGGAAAATTAATCATTTTTTGGAGTTCAACACTGCCTACGTTTGATGGACCTCGAAAGAAAAGAAAGAAAGCGGGTACTGTTCTTTCTTGACAGTAAGAATTACTCTAAAAAATAATGCTTCCCAAGAGCTACCATATATCTTTGAAACTGATATATTTGGCTTGAGTAGATTTCAACCAAACAGGCCTGATCAAATGTTTTTGTCGAACTCAAAACTTATTTTATTATTTCATTCAATTTTGTGTTTTATATTTGTTTATTGAAGTTAGTTAATATTCATAATAATAGTTTTTATTTTATAATAATTTATTTACCTTAAACTTGATAAGTTATCTCTCCAGCTCCTTCAGCTCCTCTCCAAACCTTTTCCGAATTAAATACAAGAAACAACTGCATTCAATTTAGTTAAAACTAAATGTCATCTTTAATTTTTTTAAATTCATATTTCTCGGAAGTTATATAATCCGAATAATAAAATTATTTAAATACCCTTTTATTCCATACGAAATAAGTTATAGTTGTATTCATTCAATTTCTGGAAATGGAGACCAAATAAATTAAATTAAATAATCAAATTGAATTTTTATGCGTACGTATTACAGAATAATAAAAAGATTGATCGTTAGAATGTGTCATTCTTTAGTGCAGACAAAAGTGTAATAAACAATTTTTATAATGGATCAATGTGATAGGTATATAACATCATATAGAAATGTGATGGAATTCAAACAATTTTATTTGATAAATTGACGTTGATATGTTTCAAATAACAATAGAAATAAAATAATAGACTTATTTGTTAGGAAGATATATTGTAATTTTTATGTAATCACTTACAAGAAAAACTGAAAGGTACATATAATCTAATTTATTACATTTACGCGTTTAAAAAGAAAATATATCCATCACATGAGTGGGAAAAGACATTTACAAAGGAGACAATATAAATAATATAAAGTTCATTCAATTCATTCAGACCCTTGCTCCCTTGCGTATCTCCTAATTTTCTGCATTTTATCTACATGTTCCATTTTTTCCAATGAACTGAAAAAGTTATCATAAACATTTTTTTCAACAATTAGTAGTAAAGTTGTGGATCTCAAAACTATATAAAAATAATAAAGAATCAATTAAAAATATCCTCAGAGTAAGGTTTTACAATGTTAAATCTAACCTAGAAATTATCTCTTAGATGCTTATTTCCAATAATTATCGATCTGAAGTAATCCAATTCCTTATAACATCATTTTACAAGACCAAAATGAAAACAAAAAACAAATTAAATTTTATTCAATTTCTCAAATCCTTGAATTACCCAATTAAATTTTCTTCATTCATTTCCAATTAACAATTAAGAAAATAAAAACGATCAAATGTCGTTAAATGAAATTTCGTAATTACGCTCAGAAGAAAAATAACTTAATTACACATTTTGCAATCTCATGAAACCTGATTCTTTTTAATTTTACAATTTGAATCAATGAAACTAAGAACATTATAAAAAAAAAATAAAAGTCCTTCAATCGAAATAATAGAATCTACGAAACATATATTAAATTTAATCAAAAACATCCCAAAATTTTTTGATCTGCCTTGTTCAAACCCACCATCAAACGATTCCTTTTCTTTATTGTTAGTAAAATCATTGAAATTTGTCGTTTGTCAATTGTTTTGTTTTCCTTTAAACAAAACTTGATTATGTACAACAACAACAACGAAACAGAAAAACAAGATCTTGTGGTGGATATTTTAGTTTTCTTCATATCCAAAACCATCCCTTTTTTCTTCAATTACTATTTAAAATGTTTATCCTATTACCTTCCAATTTAAGGAACAAGAAGAAATGTAATTCAGAACATAAAAGAAAAATACTTCAGAATACGGCAAAAATAAAAAAAAAATAGGAAAAAATAACATCGATCCCGACAACTGAATCAACTTTCCGGATGACATAATCTACAAAAGAATTTTTTTTTGTTTTCTTAGAGAATTTCTTGTATTAATTTTTTTTTTATAAATTTTAATGGAATAAAAACCAATTCCGCAAAATCGTTTTTGTATTACAATAATTTCTTTTTTTTCCTTCTTATAATTTTTGGTTTTCTTGACAAAAGAATTGACAAAGTAAATAGAAAATAAAATACAAGCAGCATAGCATAATAAGGAGACTCAACCTCCTCTCGATAAATGACAATTGTCGTTTGTAAATATTGTTAAATCTGATATAACAAACAATATAAGAAAATGATAGTTTGATTTTGGTTAAAGTTACAGTTGGTAAAGTTACAGTTGTAAAAGGTTGTTCTACTTTTTTTGGCGTTGGGACGCTTTCGTTTATCATTTAGAAGGTCAACAAATGTTTGTTACGTCAGTATCATCTGAAATTCTACTTCAACGTTCTCTCATTTGTGAAGTGCAATATTGGTTGTGTCTTCATATTTTTTTTTATTATATTGTTACGACTGTTACATAGCAAAACTGTATTCAACCTAATTTCCCCTATACATATATTTCAAAACAAAAATCTACGTTTCCTAGAAAAAGAGTCATAGCAAAATCATTAAATAAAATAATCAAAACAAAAACATTAAATTAAAGAAAATCTTTAGGACTTTTAGTGTTTTTTTTGTAAAGCAGAATTGTATTTAAGGAATTCCTTTTGCAAAAAGAAAGTTAATTTAAATTGTTCTGCGATAGTATAAACAATTTAAGTGAAATGCGATTACATTGAGTCTAATAAATTGTAAACGAAACGCTTTATCGTAAACATAAAACCGTTTAAATAGAAATAAAGTTTTTTTTAATTGTGAATAAAGTTTTAAGTGTCATTTCATAGAAATATCTTGTGTATTATTTTGGACACTGTGTTTATACTGGGAATTTCAGCAATGATGCAGAAGTTCTTTTTTAAAATATTCTAGTATGTACATTAGGCATGACCAGACATGTATGAACAATTTTCAAACCTTCATTTTCTTCGCTCCCACCGACTAATTATGTTCTATTTGACTCGAATTTGAAGTGTATCCACCGCGCAGTGGCGTCGAAGATAAGAAAATAAGCAGAATAATAGGATTTTTTATTTTTATCAGATATAATCACCTTAAAACATAATATACCTCATAATTTTGAGTTTTTTATTAAAAGTTAATCAGTTGACGATTCCAACGAGCCTAAGTATGCAGAAATCGATCTTAGGAAAGCAATTTTATCTTGATTTTTCTTCTTACACATACGAGCCTTTAATTTATAACAATCTTTTTTTCAAAGAGAAAAAAATAATTTTTATGATTAAATTTGTAATAATTTTTATTCAACATTTTTCCAAAAAAATCAATGCATTAAATTAGATTTATTGTATTATGGGTATTTGGATCTGTAGTTTTTGACCACCTGAATGGTGTATTGTGTACCTTCTTCGTCTTTAGTTAGAATGTTGTTGTATTCCGTCATCAACTTAACATCGCGTTCGGTGGTATCATTAACAATTACATACAAACTTTGGCAAAACAACATGGCTTTGACGAAATCTTCATTCGTTGACCATTCCGATGGGTCATGTAACAAAAAATCAATACAACTTCTAAATCGATTAAAAAAATTCTGAGTTTTCTTTGTGACAAAATCACTGATGTTCTTTTTAGCAAAAAGTCGCATGTGTTTGAATGCGTCAAAATCTATGCATTTGAGCTATATTTTTACATACAACATAATCAGAAAAATGCAAACGTCTCCAACTTTATTCAAATCTCCAACTGCAATATCATACTGATTACGAAAAATATCTTCAGGAGATAAATGGCTTTAGCCATCCAGCGGGCGTGACTTGTCGGACCTGGGCGTTTGAATTTGTAATTCTCAATGGTTTCGCCAAGAAAAATCAAAGTAACTTCCAAAAATTATTTATAGTCGTTGCGTGGGTGTGATTTGTTCAACTCTTCATGACAAAAAATTACTAGAGTTTCACACGTGTGTTTTGGTATTTTGTTTCCCAGTTTTTGTCCGAAATTCCACTTTTGAACATTTTTGGATAGTTTTACCATCGTCCCATGCCTTTTGAAATTTGTTGAACAGCCCGTAGTAACCGTAACTTCCTTTTCGATATCCTTTCATTTTATTTTTTTTTCATTTTTTTGTTTTAATGCTGCGCATGCAAGTATCCCAAAATAAAATTTGGGTTGCTCAAACAAAGTCTAAATCTAACATAAAAATTTATTTTTTCTGAATTTTCGCTGAAAATTTTTTTTTGGATTTAAGAAGAAGAAATTCGATAAAAACGATTTCCTAAGATCCATATCTACATACTTAGGCTCGTTGGAATCGTAAATTAATTAACTTTTAATAAAAAAATCAAAATTAAGAGATATATTATGTTTTAAGATGATTATGTCTGATATAAATAAAAAATCCTATTATTCTGCTAATTTTCTTATCTTCGACGCCACTGCGCGGTGGGTAATTATTTTCCGATTTCAGTAAATCTGCATACACTTCATATTCGAGTCAAATGGAACATTATTATTATTAATCGTATGTTTTATTTAACAAAATTTTAAAAATTTACAGTTCAAATATTAATATCTAATAAATCCAACCAATCAATTGCCAGATCGGTCATATTATGTTGCTGATTTAGATCACCGTCTAAGCGCCTAATCGGACATTCAGAGTAAATGTGCCTTACAGTTTGAGATAGATTACTGCAATCACAAGATGGTGAGACTTCATTATTGTACATGTGAATCTCGGCATTTGTAGCACCATGATTTACTCTAATACGGTTTATAGTAATCCAACAATTTCGAGAATCAGACATTCCTGAAACTTCAACGAATGGTTCAGATATGAGTTCTTTATTGGTAAAATCCGAATTGTTGTGTAATATTTGCCATTGATTATTAATTGAATATTCATAAATATTTTCAATAGATGCAATCTTTGTCCAAAGTGGTGTACGAGATAACAAACGATTTTGTCCTCTATTCATTAAATCCGAGTGGATAGGCAGTTTATCATTTTCATTTAATTTCATCCATGTGTTAACCACAGATTTTTCTCTTCTTAATTCTGGTGGGGCGATATTTGATAAAATAGGAAGCCATTGAAGAGGAGTAGTTCGCAAAGTTCCGGAAATTATTCTCATACAACTATTAAGTTGGATATCAATAATACGAGAATGAACACTGTGATTACAAACAGGAGCGCAATATTCTGCTGTAGAATACACTAATGCTAGAGCTGATATCCTCAACGTTTTTCCATTAGCTCCCCATCGTGTTCCTGATAATTTTTAAATAATATTAATACGAGATTTGATTTTTTGTCCCAATTTTTCGCAATGTGGTCTAAAAGTAAGTGATCTATCCAAAGTTACTCCAAGATATTTAGGTGTTGGATTAAAACTAACCAAATGTCCATCCATAAGTACATTAAGTTGATTATTATCACGATGAGTAGATAAATGAAACACTGCAACTTCCGTTTTGCCAGGATTAATCTTTAAACGCCATCCTTCATAATATTTTTTTAAAATTTCTAAATTTTTAGCCATAATTGATTCAACATTGACCATTTATTGACCGTATGAGTATTGATATGCAATAACCAAATCATCCGCATATATAAATTTTCGACATATTGTTTGTGGTAAATACGATGTATATAGATTAAACAGGATGGGAGCAAGGACTGAACCCTGTGGAAGACCATTATTTATATAACGAGTCCTGCTTTGTAGATTTGATAAATATACAACAAAATTACGATTGGACAACAAAGCCGATATAATATTTATAGTTTTTCTGCATTTAATCACAGAGCACAGTTTTAATAACAGCCCATGTTTCCAAACTGTATCATATGCTGCACTTAAATCAACGAATACTATTGCTGTTTGTTTCTTATCTTGAAACCCTGCTTCAATATGTGTTACTAGTGGTAAAACTTGATCACAGCAACTTATATTTGGACGAAAACCAGCTTGTTCAATAGGAATTTTTTCGTAAATTGTGGTAGATATTCTGTTATAAATAATACGCTCAAATAATTTATATGCAACACATAACAGAGAAATTGGACGATAATTTTCAGGACGATTTTTATCTTTACCTGGTTTCAGAATTGCTGATACTTTAGCTGAATGCCAAATATTCGGAATCAAACCACAATCCAAACAATTTGAAAAAAGTTTGGACAAGCAAATTCTAGCATTTTTTTTCATATTAATAAAAAAGTCAGGGAACATTTCATCGACACCACATGCTTTTCCAGATTTAAGAGTAGACATTATAACATCTATTTCATCTTTTATAATTGGAGCAGCAAATGGATTGTCAATAATTTTCTTCTTCGCACGACGTAGCCGATTTTTTATTTGACGAGTTCTTGCTTTAGACACATGACATTTCAAATTTTGAATCAATCTTGATGCGATTTCATTTGGATGAAATGGAGCAATATTTTTACTAGTTTTCTTTTGAGATTCACCCGCTTTTTTGAGAAAACCCCAAGCTTCTCTACTCGAATGTGGGAAATCCATTTTTTCAACCAGATCAATCCAATTTTCTTTACGAGAGTGATTTAATTTATCCATTAATTGATCTCTAGTTTCAGAATCTTCAGTTGATTGATATTGTTGCCACAGGTGAATACTGTCTTCATCCCAACTAGGGATATATGTTTTCCGAAAACCTCTAGGAATAAACTTTTTTGCAGATGATATTGTCATAGATACAAAACGGTTATAATTTCCAATAATAGGAGAGATCCAACGACAATTCATATCAATTGCATCACCAAAACTATTCCAATTCGCTTTTCTGAAATTCCATCGAGGTATTTCCAATGAATGAATTATTGGAATTTTTATTCCAATGTCCACAACAACACAACGATGTTGACTATGAGGAAAACGGTTGAGAACATTTCTTGTTACAGATAGTGGTAATAGATGGTAATCAGATGAGACGAAACATAAATCCGGATTGTAACCACGATTCCAACGACCAGAATGAAACGTAGGTCTATCTTTAGAATAATAAACTAAATGTAGTTTATTTTGTAAACTCCAATCAAGAAAAAATTTTCCATTTTCATTACTATAATCATATACCCACAAATTGTGATGACTGTTGAAATCACCCATATAAATAGAAGGATGATCGAAAACAGGCAGCGATGGTAACCAATGAATAACTGGAGGCTTATATACATTTAAAATTGTCAAATTACCCAACTTAATTGCTATATATTCAATGGAACCATCAACAAGATTAAAAACAGTTGAACAATCTTCCACAAGAGAAGCACGAACAAAAATGGCAATCCCATGATGCTCATGATGAATAGAATCAACACATACAAAACTTTCAATCAAACCATAGCTCAAAAATTGTTCTTCATCCCGCGCATGGGTCTCTCGGAGTAAAATAACATCACAATTATTAGAAAAAGATAAATACTCCACTTTTCATTTTGTCATACCCTCAATATTAATTAGAAAAAAACGTACAAAAGATCCAATTAATCGGCAATTCAAATCATCTTCACTATTTTCTTCATTATTTCCTATAACTTCATTTTCAAAATTTGTTGTAGTACCGGGAGTTCCACTAGGGAAAAGTTTCGGTAAACAATTGTTCGATATTACACAATCTATATAAATACAGATTCCGGTGGACCACGATGGCTGTCAAACGCCACATAAACGATAATTGCACAAAATTTAATTGATTTTCATTCTAAATTAAAAATAATTTTTCGTAAAAAAAATATTCATAAAGAAAAATAAAAATCAACTTGATTGTTCAAGCATCGCTTACTTTTTTTCATAAATGGAACATAATTAGTCGGTGGGAGGGACAAAAATAACAACTTGATAAGTTAGGTCATGTCTAATGTACATATTTTAAATTTAGCCGAAGTTCAGCCGAAGTATTTGAGTGCTAACGTAACACATATTTCTTGAGCTTAATTGATCTCGAAAAAATCCCAAAGAAATTTAAATGCCCTTAATGTAGTCTAATGTTGATACATATAGGACTACAAATTGACCAAGTGTCAGCCATTGATTTCACATTGATTTGAAACAATCAATAATGACTATACAATCGTGACTTAGGATGTTAATTAGAATGGAGATGTTCCCCATTCTATGTATTCACACAAAGTATTGTCTAGAAATTTAATGCAAAAAATTCCATATAATGTAAAAACAATTCCACAATATGGAGTCTAATTACAGTGGAAAAATTCAACTTAATTAAAAATAAATAAGTGATGAAGAAGTTTCAACTTCGAAATTGTTATCGCCTCAACGGCGTAATCGATAGCGTGTCTTCCCCTGGATTCGAGCCGGGCACTGACGAGGAAGGTTCGAATTCATCCGAAACACGAAAAAATGTGAAGTAGAGATTTTTTCTGAGAAACTTCAAACCATACCTTTGAATTGAAAAAAATTCCAATTACTTCTTTACTTACTTGAGTTTAATTGATCTAAAAAAATCCGAAATAACACATTTTTGTTTTAAATTAACATTTTTAAATCATGTTAATATGTATATAAAATGTTCATAGAACGTTCGGGTGTAAATAAAAAAATATTTTATGTATGATTTTTATGACTAGGATCGTCTAATATGTTATAAATTTTTCCTAGACTTATATTTTTGGTACCGTCATTACGTCAAATAAAGACCGCTTAAAATCGTCTAGTTCCTTGGCAGCTGCACTTCAGGGTAAAGAAGCTGTAGCATTACATATGGGGTGACGAAAGACGACCTCAAAAGTTGTCCAGGAGTAATAAATCAATTTGAACAAAAATGCGGTAGCGACTTGTAGAGTTGTACAGGATCAAATTTAAAGGTTGTTTGCAGCGAAATGGAGAAAGCCTGTAGGACTATTCCCAGTTAATGGAACGGCTTGTTTATTTAAAACATCCAAATACTTCACCGTATTTTATGGAGAAGATGAAGATCGAAGCCTTCATTGATGGTATCCAAGATCCTGAAACGAGAGTAACAGTAATGATTACACCTTGGGCGTTTTTTTCTCGAAAAACTGCCTAAACAATGCAATGTGGGGTGGCACAGAGAATTTGTTTGCCATCCATTGGATGCCGTAAAATGGGATCTAGAGAGAAAAATAAAAGGTTAACTAATGGCACACAGTACAAATGTAAATTTACCAGTAAAATATCTTTGTGGTAATTTTACCGTTAAGATTGGTAAATTTTTGTAATATATAAAACTGTTCAAAACTTTTAAATATGTTGCATTTTCATTAATTTCAAAATTGACGGCTATCACAATCATTATAAATTGCAATTTAAACATCTTATTATCGAGTGTATTACTCTTACTTGAAGAGTATCAGAGAGGAAGATAAATATGCAACAAGGGAATATTATTTTATGTATTTTATGACCCATCCATACATGAAGAAAGTTGAAACTGTTGTTACTGTGGTAGTACATCTAGAAAATCATCTATCTACACGCTTTTTCACAGCTGCAAAAATGCATTAAATCCTGAACACACTGGGTACAACGACGACTCATTTTTTTACTATTATGTAAAATTATCCGTTTTTAACAACGCTGCCGTATTCGAAAATGTTTAGGTGTTACATATATGAAATGGAAATAGAAATGCATTTCAATGGCGAAAATGCAAAGAGCGAATTGACAAAACCAAGGATTTTCAATGAAGCTTAATTTATTGGACTGTACGCACTACATCTCAATCAAGACGATTCGCATGTGGTTGGAAAATGATCCCGGTTCAACACTTTTCTTTAAATTGAGAATTATCAACGTCGTTACAAATTGTTTCATTATCCTTCATGGGAAAAATTTAATTTGGAAATGGCTGAATATATTTTCCTTCAAATACGCATGGAAAATGTAAAAATCGACTTGCATTTGCCAGCAAACATTTATTACGAAGCGCTAATAATAACTTGTTGCGTTGTAAGTTCTCAACCATTTGCAAATTCTTTTGATCTGCTACTACCGCTTCGGTCAACATAAAATTGCGTCGTGAACAAAATTACAATGCGAGTTGTAATAGAGAGCTGTTTCGTTGAAAATCAACAAAGTGGCATAGCAGATCGCGTACCTAGATTAGATTATTTATATGCTCCGGGCTAGCGGCAGTATTGAGTTCGAGTTGTAAATTCTGCTACTCCAGCACAATGACGGAAATGTACGCGAATTACGTGATTTAAGCAGAAATGGAAAAAAAGCAAACAAGTGAAAAAATTGAGACTCTGGCGACCCCTTTGGCGAAAGAACCACGATCAGCACGACTAACCCCACATTCAATCACATACTCTCACACACTCACACTCGTATATACGCTCCCTCGTACTCACACTCATATATACGCGCAACCATACTCGTTCATGCTTACAATTATAAATAAAAAACAAAATAACACTCACCACATGGTTTGTCCAGATCTCATCTCCTATTCCTTTGGATTCAGCCGATCATCTTCCCCAAGGCTAACGGTGTTGTATTATATGGTCCCAAATAATATGCCGCTCCAGTAACCGTCGATGGTCGTATACAGGATGAAAAAAAAATGTAGGAATCATACATAAGATCCGTTAGCAGTTATATCCAGTGATCAAGAATGAATACGGATTGATGGCTTGGTAGTAGTAAGTATGACGATCAACTCCAGTGATCGAGGTTGACAGGTGAATGAATCGTGAATTAAATGCACTAGACGCAATCGAGGGTCGGACGAATACAAGCGCTAGTGTACAAGGTTGGCTTAAGTTGACCACTTGAAAGGTTAAACTGGTGCCGATCTTAGTCAACACGGTTAGATCACACCTAAAATCTTATCGCGTAATCGCAGATAAGAATGTATATGTCAGTTGATTCAACTGACGGTTCTTTAACGTTGAGTAGCAATACACTAGGCTGGCCTACGGATTATGAACATCTTTTGCAAAATAAATTTCAACCAACTTATTGAATATGTTCGGGGGTTATATCTTATGAACTGCCTCCGCTTGCCTTTCAGTAATCGACCGTAAACAGACTTTAAATCACTCACAACGTATCCTCTTCGATTCTGGCACACGTAAATTTTTCCAAAAACAATATTATTTACAGCTTAATTCTCCTTTATTTTGATAGGACTCTCATAAAGTTTATTTAGGCTAACTATTCATGACAACTTAATTTACTTGTATTTGATTGGTATGTTATATCTTTAATTTTATCTTAGTTTGTATAATTCATTTGGTTTTTTTTTTATTGATAGCATCAAATTTAATTAACAATAACAAGAAGAACAAATGCACTACCGAAAACCAAACACGTCAACCTTGGTTTTACAGTTTGACAGTTCCCGTATTTAATCAGAAAGTTATTTTTGTATTATTGATCTTTGCAAAACGAATTTAAATTTGTTCCACTCAATTAAATTGCACTAGAATTATGATGCTGGTTTTCACCATTTTTTGTAATTTATCATATCACAGAATTGTACATTGAACTTACATGAAAATAAATTAAATAAGTTAACAAGAAAGATTATCCCTAAACACACAATTATCTTAGTAACAGCACTGACATATATAATCTTTTTTTTTATTCTTATTCGAGTTCTTTATTTGACTAAGATCTTTGGTTTGGTTTTTTTTCTGTAATTTTTTTTTTTATTAACGTCAACTAAATGACTTTGAATATATAGAATTAAAGTTTCTTTTTGTTGTAAATTCATTACCTGGTTAATCCGGTCTGATAGTATCCGTTATTCCAAATCGATTTTTCCTTTCTATCTTGTTGGAAGCAATACTATTTTCTAAGTTTGTCTTCCTGGCGATAACTACCTCAACCAACCCAAGTCGTTTCCCAAAAGCAATTTTTCCACCGCTACTCCAACTAACTGGTAATATTAATTCCCCTTGGGTTGAATTTAATAAAAGAAATATCCCGCCTAACTAGCAGAAGACATCTTTATTTCACTCCACGATAGAATTTTTCTTCATCAAAAAAACTACGATGCCAGCTCACCGATCCAAATATGTCAACCAAAAAAATACTAATTGACTCAGTCACAATGGACAAAATGAAAATGTAATAAGAGACATAAAGCTACGTTACACCTGGTATTTATAATTGATCAATATCGAAAAGATAACGTAGTTTTTCGTACTTTCGCAATTATTTTACCCATTAAGAAATACATTGGTTGGTAATAGAAATTGGAAAATTTTTGGCAACGAAAGAAATCTTTTAAAAAAAAACATTTGAACGAAGTATGTATGTAAATAACATGAGTATCGATTGATGAAAATACACAACCGATTTCATAATAGTTTTATAGTGATTTATTAATTAATAGAAAACTACAGGGGGGGGGGAATATTATTAATCAACAGACGATTGGTTGTAGAAAATATATATTGATTAGCGGAACCATGGGTTAATTCATATTTTTATTTATTTTATTTATTTATTTCGTTTTAATTATACATTTATATTATTATTCATATTACAATTATAATTATATTATTAAACATAATAAAACGAAATTAGAATCACATTTTAGCTTAGAGTTGGCTAGTGGCATGTGATACATCTTTAATAATTGTGTAAATAGATGCGTTGTGGGGTACAACAATTAACCTATTCATATATAATTGTTTAAGCATAAGTTATTTAATGGTAAATTTAGAAAAACATTTTCAAACACTACAAAAAAATGAAATAATTGGAGTTAAGGGAAAAGAAAATCGATATTCGAGGAGCTGAATAGAAATTTTTTTAGATTTTGTAGAAGGAGTTTGGGAGAGGGGTTGTTTGCTTTAATTTCGGATGGTAATTTGTTGAACACAAAAGGCGCAGTTACAAGAAAGTATTTTTTGAAGTGGATTTTATAAAACTTAGGAATTGAGCAGACACAGTTAGCATAAGACCTCAGGGTTCGATTGTTAGGATTGTGACGACTAGTCAGACGGTTACCACTTACATTATAAAATAGTTTAAGAACTCTGAAAACATATAAATGCCTTAAAGGTAGGATATTGCTCATTACAAACAGAGGCCATGAGTGCTCTCTTCTATTTTTATGATAAATTATTCTAAGTACATGTTTTTGGTTGGTCAACAATGGTTGTATATTGCTGAAATAAGTACCACCCCAACAAGCAATACCATATTGCAGCTTAGATTGGTAAAGTGCAAAGTATAGATTTCTGAGAACTACCGGAGGACAAATCGACCTTAAAAAATAAAAAGATCTATTAAGATTACAAAAATACTGTTGGAGTTTTGCTATGTGTGACGACCAATTTAATTTTGAATCCAAATACACACCCAAATATTTAATTTCGATAACTGATTCGATTTCAATACAAGTTGTAGTACAGTTATGCGAGATGCAGTCATGCGAATGCCAGATAATTGCTTTAGGATTATGTTTTAGGGAAGTGAGGTCGAAATGGACAATTTTTGTTTTAGGACTCCAGATTAGGTGGTGCACTGAGAACCATTTTTTTAAGGTAACTAAATCTGACTCAATATCTTCAACAACATTGTGTATTGAGGTGGAACAGTAGCAGAATGCCATGTCATCTGCAAAGGCAGATATCTGACCTTTAAAGTTTTGTTGAAATATTGAGTTTATGTATAAAAGGAATAAGACAGGCCCAAGTACTGACCCTTGTGGTACACCAGTGTTAACTGTTAAAACCGAGCTGAGGATATTATCAATTCTAACGAGTTGTGGTCTATTTTTAAGATAAGACTCAAACCATTTCAATATAATACATGGAATTCCAATTGATTTCAATTTCTTAAGCAGCAGTTTGTGGTCTACCATGTCAAAGGCTTTCGTTATGTCAACAAACAGACCTGCAACTGATTTGCTCAAATTTATGCCTTCGTGGACTCCATTTAAGAAATTCAATAGAGCGTACTCAGTGTTTTTCCCTATGCGAAATCCAAATTGTTTATCACTGAGATGATTTTTTATATCTAAATATTCCATAAGCCGGTTCTTAACACACTTTTCAAATAGCTTGGAGAACACTGACTGTAATGCAATAGGTCTGTAATTATTTAAGTCTTTTTTGTTACCTTTTTTGAAAATGGGTATAACTATACCTTTTTTTAAAGTTTCAGGGAAGCAACCAGTTTCCAGGCTTATATTGAAAATGTGTGACAGAACATCGACTAAGAATAGAGAAATTATTTTTAGTGTCTTGTTGCTAATTTGGTCGAAGCCGCAACTATTGGAACCTGATGAGACGTTTATTATTTGGTACAGCTCAAAAGCAGTTATAGGGGCGAAAATACATTGCGAGTCGTATTCAGTAGGGCAAACATATTGATGAAAATCAGATTCAGTGCTTTGAAGGTTAGAGAACTGGCTACTGAGATTAGCAGGAGTACTTGTAAAAAACTCATTGAATTCGTTTGAAATACTTTTTGGGTCATTTAACAGCTCCCCTTTTGAACTAAGAATCTCAGTTATAGGTTTGTTATTACTAGTATTACCAGTTAGATCGTTGACTAACTCCCATTGCTTTTTTATATTATTCTGACAGCTGTTGAATTTATTTTTAAAGTACTGTTCTCTCGCGTCATGTATTTTGGTATTCAATTTCTTTAAGTACGTTCGTAGGTAAGTGGCCAATTTGCTATTAGTGGGATGTAATTTGGATTTCTTACAAAGAAAATTTTTTTTGTGAATCTTTTTAACTAAACGAGGGGTTATCCATGGTTTTAAGTTTTTATGCTTGGAATTTCTATTTTTCACAAACTTTGCGTTTGCAATGTGGTCAGCTAATATGATCAAAAAATTATCAAATGCTAGGGATGCGTTTTTTTCCGTATAAACTGAATACCATGTTTCGGCTGTTAAAGACTGTTTTAGTTTTGAATAGTCAATGAGATGCTGAGCGGTCTTTGCAGGCTTCTCTGGCACTGCTTGCTTTGAGATATTTATAAAATATATTATAAAATGGTGGTCAGTTATATTCAGGTCAATCACTGAACTAAGATTGGCAAAACTATAGTTAGCATTGGTTCTACCAAAAATATGGTCAATACATGTGGAGGTGGTATTACTAACCCTTGTGGGTTCATTTATGCTAGCCGTTAGGCCAAAAGAAGACATCAAAAACATGTACTTATTGCGGTCACTAGATTTACTTAAGATATCCAGATTTACATCGCCTAAAAAAAAGAGGTTTTTTGTATTAATTGAATAAAGCACTTTTTTAAGCTCATCAAGAAAGACTTCTATACTTACAGAGTGGAAGCGATACACACAAATGAAGGTATAATCAATTTTATTAATTCTTATATCAAGTCTCAGGATGTCAGCGCTGTTGGCTTTAATTTCAGAGAATTTTGCGTTAAGCGAATTCTCAACGAAAACAGCAACACCGCCTGATCTATAATTTTCGTTATATTTACCATACAAGGTGTAATTGGGTATTTTGTAGTGGTGGTTTTCAGATTCACTAATCCAGGTTTCCGTTAGAAAGATTAGCGATGGAATATTGCTAACCGTGTTAAGCTCGAGAATTAATCGATTGAAATTCTTTCTCATACTTCTTATGTTCTGCACACAGAAATTAATACTGCTAAATATGCCAGGGTTGCTTTGGAGAAGACGACGATTTGCACTATAAGAAGAAAGTAAATTGTTACATGTAAAGCTCTGAGAATTATTTAGATTTAACATATTTGAATTACAAATTCTTATTCTAGGATTATTATATAAAACAAAGTAATATTATTTAGATTAATCGGTGTATATACTTATGTTATAAATTTAAGATCATCAGGGCTTTCAATAATCACGATTTTTGAATTGTCAGTCTTCCTCATCCTTATAATGCCATTCCGAACCCACAGATGTTTGTACTTGGCAGTTAGTTTTACTTTTTTGGCTTGGTTAAATAGATATCTTTTATGGCTAGACAAACTGTCGTTGATATAGATGTATTCCTTATCAGCAGCAGAATTGTTGAATGTATTCGATTTTATTTTTATTTTGTTAGTGTTTTTTTTATGCATAATTTTGTCTTTTGTTATTTTCCGAACAAATTTAACAAATAATATGTCTGATGACGATTTAACTGCATTATTAAATTGCCCAGCTGATTGTAGAATATTTTTTGATTTATCGGTAGTAATGTTGTTTAAGATATCCGCATATGATTCACTTTTTGTTTTTTTTTTGTAGCAATTATCAATGTCATCTGACGTAATAGATATATCAAGACTCGTTTTTATAATATTTATAACCGTATTTGTGATATTCTCGTCATCAATTTTCGGAACACCGGTAATTTCAATACAATTTTGGAGAAAGTTTTGCTCAAGTTGATTAATTCTTTTAATATTTTGAGTGATATCCTGTTTAAGATGTTTATTTTCTTCTTCCAGATTTTTCACCCGAATTAAAGTAGATTCAAGATTTTCAAGCCGCTGCATGATTGACGAAAAGTTGAGATTGTTATCCTTTTCCATTGATTCCAGTTTTTTTAAAATAGTATCATAGTTTGACACAACTACTGGTTTTGATTGCGATTTGTTTGCGTAAGGTTGTGTAACTGTAGAACGTATTGTAGTAGTTTTTGAGTGTGTACATGCTGTGCAAAACCATGTAGATTTCCCTTGGAATAAATTTTCAGCTTCTGTTGGATTTAATTTTACACAACTAATATGAAAAACACCATTACACAACGTACAACAGATTTTTTGATCTAAATCACGATTAACTTTTTGACCACAAACAGAGCACACCGCCATTGTTAGTTTCAAACTTATTAATAAAAAACACAATCTGTTGTTTCAACACGGGCGGTATTTCAGTAGTCCAAATAAACTTTAATAATTTTTGCACTCAATTTAATGATAGATTGTTTAACTTAAAAAATTATTTAATTTAGGTATATTGGCTTATTTTATTTTAATTATGTTTTATTTTCGCTTTGTTTTTTCTTCGATGTGTTCCCCACAAAACATAAACGAAGAATCCATATGAATTCGTTAATGAATTTAATAGCGATTATACCGATTATATATCGAGTACAAGAACCAAATTAGAACAAACTGACGACAACTATGAAGACGAATGTGAGAATCTATGGCGGGACAGCGGTTTGGACTATCACAATGGAATTTGAATTACGCGACATAACAGAGTGACCTTTGAAGTCGATCAGCACGGATAGTCAGCAAACTACTAGTACCGTTATTGCTAACAGGTAAAAAATTACTCATTCCAACATAAAAGCACAAACTTTAACTTTTATTAAAAAAAGATTATTCAAAATTTATTGAAATTTTACTAATTTTACAAGGCCGTAAAATTACATAATATCAGCAATTTATCCCGTAATTTTACCATGAGAAATACTACTTTTACATCTGTACTCACAGGTAGTAGCGAGATCAGATGCTGAGTGTGTGATGAAGAATGTCACTCAGCACGAGAGTGCTGGAAAATTAAGCAAGTATAAGCAAGTATATTTTAAAGCAAGTATAATTTACAAAATGAAGCAACTTTATTTTACACAGCAAGCGACGAAAAATCGTCGTCTTCAGTGTGAAGAAAAGGAGCGCGTTGGACGCAAGGGAAGCAGTAGGAAACAACAAAATTGGATATGTAGGCAAATAGTCCATAGATGATTAGATTAGAAAGGGTTGGACAGGTTCCGCGAAGCAGAACTTTTTCTGGCACGCAGACTCTACGGTCCATAGCACGGGCCACGAAATTGGCCTCATAACAATTTTTCCACAAACCTTTCTGTCTGGTTAATGAACTCCAAGCTCGACTGTATTTGCGACAGTTTTATGGTGCTAGCCTTTACAGTATCAGAGTCAAAAATCCTGGCTCTGGCACTAGAAAAGGCCGGAGATACACACAAAAAGTGCTCGGAGCCCTCCTTCTCTTCAAGACAACATCCACACAGAAAACTGTGTATAAGTCCCATGGTAAAAAGATTTTTATTTAGATGTCTATGTCCTGTTACCACACCGACCACAGAGTTGAGAGTTTTCTCTTCAAGCTTAAAAGAAAATTAACGTTTTTATCTAAAGTGCTAGAACACATCTTACTTTGTCTGCCTGTTGATGATGCATTCCACAGGGCATTCATCTTATGGTTCGCATCATCTTTTAATGATAACAAGGCAAACTTTTTGGATAACCCTAAGGCGGGATCTGGTCCTGAAAGTTTTATGCCCACTCCCGCCCTTTCAAGTTCATCAGCTCTTACGCTGTCCAGAATGTCACTATGACCTGAAACCCAATGCAGCGTGATGTTGTTGAGTTGCGCTATTCTATATAGGTTTTTTTTATATTCATTGAAGAGTTTAAAAGTAGTCTTTGGACTTCAAATGCTCTAATGGCTGTTTGGTTATCCAAACAAATGCAAATTTTTTACTCTGCAGACGCAAACGTGTTATCACGTGTGGGCATTCATTGATAGCATACACCTCCGCTTCGTGGAATGTACAAAACCGTCCATGCAAAAATTTATTGCTTCTTAATGCAACATTATTTAATTCCAAGTATAACCCCGCTCATGCATTTCCATTCAACAGTGAGCTACCCGTTTAGAAGTTGCAAATCTCACTGGGGTACAAGTTAGACCAAGATTCCACATTTCTCTATAGAAGAGATGATTAGTTCAACGGACTTCTCAAAGTTATATACTTTGGTCATGACGTCACTGTGCACATGTGACCATGACTGCATGTTTTCCCCTGTTTACCCACGTTCATACCACATGTATTCTGTAGACAGCCCGTTTAGCCATGTACTCCACATGTAGATGTAAAGGAGCCTGACACAAAGTGACATCCAACGACAGTGTTGGTGTGGTGCACATTGAGCCATCTATATTTACGCATGATATTCTCCGGATTTTTCTCCATCTGAGTAGCTTAATCCCCAGGATCAAGAGCAGCTGTTGTTCTTGTTGCTGCAGAATTCCACCACTTTAACCAGATCTTATCTTGGAATGGTACCATCGTATGGTAAATACAAGAACGCGACGACTACATCGCTATCATTACCCCCAATCTTTACCGTAATTTTAACAGCAACGGCATCTTTGCCACTGCATGGGGGTATATGGATAATGAAAAAGTCGTTCGATAAGTAAACGCACGAATTAGGATTCTCCGTAACTGTACCGACAAACACCCTGCGTTGTTTACAATTGAGGCCAAGCATATGCTTTTTATTTACCCATGGTTCCTGAATGAGAGCTGTATTCGTATGCTGCATAACACTTGCTTTGCACAACTCAACAGAAGCAAATTTGTTAAGCTGGAAGTTTATTTGTGCAATTTTTACGCTACCCATTAGATCAGTGGTTCTTAACCTTTTCTTAGTCGCGGCCCCCTTAAAATAAGTTTTTGGCGATCACGGCCCCCTTATAATAAAATATTCTCCCGGTCATCATACTCACTATAAAATAATATAATAATCGTTATAATATTCATTTTAAAACAATGAATTTATTGACATGTTATGATAACAATAATAACATGTAATAACATGATAACATGTAATAACTATTTTCTTAAACTAAATTTTTTGAACTGTTTTGTCTGGTTGAACTATGTTAAAACTCACTGACTTGAACTATTAGACTTGAATTTGTACTTCCTTAAACTATAACTTGTTAAAAATTGTTATCGACTGTGCGACTTGAAGTAATATTATTAAACTACTTTCTTAAAGTCTATCTTTAAACTACATTTATTTTCTTAAAAACTAAATCTTATATACTAAATTTTGATTTTATTACATTAAAGAAAACAACAAAAACAAAATAGGAATAATTTTATTAAATTTTATATTTTGGGAAAAGGATTTGTCGGAGGATTATACAGAAGGAATTATGCAATATTGTAACTTATTTCTAAGAAACTTAAACAGAGAAGTGTGAAATTTGTTTGATGTTTTATTTTGCTCTAACATGATTTTAAAGTTTATTAGCATGAGAAATATTAATATTACAGTTATTTTTTGTTTGAGAAGGTTTATTTGAAAAAACATGTTGATTCAATATCTTAAAACTATATGTGAATTGAAAAGGATTGTCGGCAAAAATAAAAAGACTTTTTCTTAGTATGAACTAAAATTGTGATAATATTTATTAGTTTTATCCTTTATAAAACTATCGGCTAGAGATTTAAAGAAAATTCTTAGTAACGACTAAAATTGTGATAAATGATAATATTTAATAGTTTTATCCCTTATAAAACTATCGGCTAGAGATTAAAAGAAAATTTCAGTTTTGAAAATGTGTTTAGAAAAAGTTTATCGTTATGTGAAACTAATATTGCAATTTTAGAAAGATTTAGAGTTTGTATTTCTAGGAAATAGTGATCGAAAATTGGTAATGAGAAATACGGCACAACACAAGGTCGTTAGACTTTGCCGTCGTGCTGTATATTGAGGATAAACCTCCACATTAAGCTGGTACCGCTTCAGCTTTGGCTTTGTAAAGCACTGTCTTGATTGGCTGGATTTGCATACCGATTTGAGGATTAACTCTCAACATCCACTACTATTTACAACTCTCACCTCCATATTTCGACGTTACTCTAGTATCATGATTACCAGTGACACTCATCATTACTTCAAGTATAATTTCGGCTATGTTGTTCGAAATTGCCGTTTGGGAGTTCTTCGCATTGGGTGCTGTGTCTCCTGTAACCTTGCTATCTAAAGTGATATTGATCCATCGCCGTAGTATGATCTGAGATCAATTTCTTTGACATTCTGTGCCGATTTCTCGTTAATACCACAGATGAGTATACAAGCCATTGGTTTTTGTTTGACAGTACACTTTCCATCCAGTCGTGTCCATGACAGGATTTTATCGTTCCAGTCTGGAAAGAACTTTTGAAGGATCCTCTGGAAAACCAGGATTACACATCGTAGCTCTCAATGATTTTAGAATTTTTGCTTTTCTTCTTTACCTGAAGATTGGCTCCCTCCCTTACAAAGAGCTTAGGAATAGTTTCTTAAGCCAAGTGACTGCCCCTTTGCTCTCACACACACTAGAGAAAAAGTTCTCCAGTAGGAAAAATATGAGAAGCGGTGGAACTCAATTGAGCTAACAATCTCTTCATTCAACCGTTGGTCCATAACTCACAGGACTACTTTTTTTCAAATTTAGCCATGCTAAGTGTTAATTCTAATATATTATAAATTATCATCTTAGAGTATCCAAATATATCATGCCAACTTGGATTTGGATTCAGAATACACTCTGAGGAATTTATGAATATTTCTTTTAAAATTTTGAATATTAAAACTATCAGTGAAAACCCACGCAGGTCAGGAATGCCACAGATACCAGACTACCAGGAATGCCACAGATACCAGTTTAAATAATCACGCTGGAAGGCTACAGTTCTATTCTTAGCTATTTGTTCTCCTGAGAAATGCTGGAACAGGAATGGTAACAGATATTAATCGCTTTTTCAACGGAAGCCCGTTGAAGGTAAAACTTTAAAGCCAAAAAGTGAGGAGAGCGAGTAAAGAAGTGAGAAAACCTCGAAGAAGGAGTGGTGATCTCCCGAGAAATGCAGGGAAAGTTTAGGAATCTTTCATTGAAGATTGACCAATTGAAGGTAAATATTGCTACATGCGGCACTGAATACAGACAGATTCGGTTCTAACATTCATTCGAAATTGTTTTATTGGCTGCGTTTTGGAACCATCAGATGAATAAAAACTGCAAACAGTATTTGAAGAATGCGCTGAAGTATCAAGTAAAAGGATAACTGAAATAACGATGGAGAGAAATTGCTATCAACAAGAGGTAATAGTGGTAAACATGGTGGAAGAAGTTATTTTGGGGATGGATTTCATGAAAACTAAGGAGAAAGTTGTCGATTTTGCACATAGACTACGAGCGTTTAATAATGTTGAGTTGCTACTACTGTTGAATAACGCAGAGACAGATGTTGTCAACAGATGTTGGCAACAATGAACAACAATGCAAAGCACAGAAAAATCAAAAAAAGCATCCCAATGGATGAAAGAAAAGAAGGTCAAATAACTCAGACGTTTAATCTAACGACAAAAGTTTAAAAAGAAATAAAAGGAAAAATATAAGGACCACTTTAAGAATAGTGAACATTTAGACTCTCATGGTAGGCAAACAAAAAACAGTGTGATAGACAAGTACTTACAAAGGAACAAGAAAACATTCTAAAGAACTTAGAAAATAGGAAAAAAATATAAATAAATATTTGGAGGAGACATTTGGAGCGTGTTTGGGACAAACGCGTTTGTCGCTTCTTAAGTAGAGGGTAACGTTACCATTCTACCGACACGATTCTTACGATAATCGCAACGAAATACAAAAAAATTACTTGCTGTTCGTCACCTATGTAAATTTCTCCTTTTTTTCTGAGGTTTTTCATTTGTGTTACTGCTTAGGAAAATTTTCCAAAACGGACTCGATCAATCTAGGATTTCTGGAAATGGTTTTCTGGACGTTCGAATGAATTCGTAATGAATTTCATCAAACCGTAGTTCTATCCGTAGACTATTTGAGTAGGATGACCATTACTGATTATCCAGATTATTATCTAGATCTTGTTTGCAGATTATTAGCTATCTAATTTCTTTCAGAGCGATGAAATTCATTATTTACCTTTCAGTTTGTGTTTGTTAAGTCTTTAGAATATCAAATCGGTGAAATTGCCATTTTCTTACATTTATAAGTGTAGTATTATAAGCATTTGTCATCGAGTTCCATGGCAATCTTTTAACTTTGATTTAAACATTTTCTGTCCAGCTGTATTTTTATATTCATCTTTACAGCTTAAATATTTCATTATATTAAGCGCATTAAAGAATCTATAAAAGTAGAGCAATTTTTTTTTGTACCACAACTTGAAGTAAAAGAAATAATTGAACCGCAAATAATATAAGTGGTTTGATCTAAGGAAATTAAATAAGGGTAGATGAAAAAAACAACAAAGAAAGAATTTCCAAGTACCGAATTTTTTATTTCGTTAAAATTTTCCTATTTTGAACTAGAAATTCTATATCTGAGATAAACAAAAATCTAACATTAAAAGAAAATTAACTTAAAAAACTTTTCTGCAATTTTTCTATTTTTTTTTTTAGATTTAAAAAAATATATTTGGTTCATTTGCTGTTTAAAATATCAAAGTTTGGTTGTTGTTTTGTTAAATTTGTATATTTGTTGTTTCAGTTCAATGAGATAGTTTAGTTTTTTTATTACTTTACTTAGAAATTCAACTTGAAATCAATGAACATATATTTTCTTATTCAATGAATTCAGTTTGTATATTTTGTAAGAGAAAAATGGAAACAGGGATTGTATCGATATCAACATTTAATGGAACTGATTTAATTTATAATTTTTTGAGCTCATCAAACAAAATTCTTGGTTAAGGTTATTGATACTGTCATTATTAAGAAAGATATTCTCAAGCATTTGTTAAGGATCATAGAAAGTTCATAGTATGTATTTGCAAAATTGTTTGAAGTTTGTATCCAGTTATGTCACACCTCCAGTGATAAAATAACTTTGTTATATTTTGTGTTAACACATGAAACGTTAAATAACATTGTAAACACCCTGGGAAAGAGGCATATCGCGTCAAATGATGAAGGAATACTATGATGGCTCCGCAGTGCCAGCCCATCCATATGTTTGTTTAGACCCCGAATCCTCTATAGGGGGTGTTCTGGATAACAAATAAAACCAAACATACATAGTTACGCAACTTCTTATTTTTTTATCATCATGTGCCATGTAGAATGGCACAAAAATGTACAAAAGTCAAAAATGTTACATCTGGCGCCCATTTTTTTAGTTTCTATCTAATAAGAAAATTTCAACTTTAAAAAGACTATCAGTTCTCATTAGGACTACCCGACATGAAAAACATATTAGCTACTGAGTTTACAACTGTGACTCTTGTTATTGTCACTGTTAAATGGAAATTACTAAAGTGTAAGTGTAAATAAAATATTTAATTCAATAATCCTTGTGACACAGCTTTATTTGAACCAACGAAATAAATATAAAGTGGAAATGCTAAGCCTCTGAACTAAAATTGAAAATTTATTAATTTTAAGCATTTTATCCCTATAAAAGATTTACAAACACCAAAAACACAAAATTCTAAATTCATACACTATAGCGAATCAAAATTTTTCGGTAATTTAAAATTATTAAAATTAAATCTCAAATAACAATACAATCTATATCTACCCCAAAGTATTTCACATAATTTACCATAAAATTTCAAATTTGAAAACTATCGTATTTGAAACTTCAAAACTAATTCCAACAACAGCTACATTTACATATCGGTTAAAATCCTTAGAGATTTGAATATATCAAACTGAAAGTAGTTTCCAATAAGTTTTTCAAAAATAATTTTATTTTCTTGTAACTTTATTTTTTTTAAATATTTTTGTTATTTTAAAACAGCCTTTAGGTTTGTTGTTAAACTGAAAAATATGCAGATAAAAGGTATAGAGATATTATAAATGTTGTATATATGTGCTCGTATATCTACAACAAACACATAAAGACCTAAATTAAATTATATCAACAAGAACATAAAATGGAGAAATTGGAAATTGGATATAAAAAGCAAAATATGTTTATGATAAAATCATATATAAACGTGTCCAGCCGTTGGGAATTTTGAATTTTTGAGCATACAAAAAACCGAAATTGAAATGAAATTGGTTCATAGAAAGTGAAGCTGTTGATGTGAAGTATGATTCTACTTGAATTTTGTACATGAAATTATGTGTGAAATAAGCATACGCAAGGGTGTATATACCTAAGAGATGGACTACTTGAAAAATACCATAAGAAAAAATAAAATACTTTTCTATTTAATATCTCCATAAATTACTGTTTTACAGTTACATATATTGAATATAATGACATCGAATGTTATCTGTATTTGTATTCGGTTATAAGAAACCATTTTGGGTAACTGAACAACGAAAAATGGTTATGATTAAGAGTGTTGGTCAATTTCGCATACACACATTACAAATTGTAGTAAGCTCCTAGAGTAATAAAATTCATACTGGCGCCTACTTTTGGATTAACAATTAAAACCCATATAATGTAGGGAGAAACGATCAATATCCTCCTAAAAGAAAATTTCGTTCCCCTTTGCAGCACAGAGCAGCCAAATTACGTATCTGCTTGAGTTTCATTTGAAAATATAATTCAGTCGGTTACTTAATATAGGGGAGAGTTGTCATATGCGTACTGGTCACCTAAAGCGTACCAGTGCCATTATTCAATAATTATTACAGTTTTATGCAATCTGGTGATAAACATATTAACTTTTCTCTAAGCCGATAAAGTAGAAACAAATTAACAATCAGTATAAGTATTTTCTTGTGAATAACAGAAGTAAAAACATTCAGGTAGGTTTGATGTTAATTTTAAACGATTTCATTCGAATGAATTTCATATAACTGAATAGTTTCTGAGATAGCGCTAAATACCTTTGAGAACTGATTATGTTTTATTATTTATTTTATTGAATTTAAGAAACATTATAATAAAATTTTTAGGTTAGGTTCAAATATTTGACGAGACGACTTGTTCCTAAATCGTACCACACTGTAGTTTTCGAATCATACTGCCCAGGTAACAATTTCGCCTAAATTTTTTAAATTATTCCAACTTAACTTGAGAAAGCATTGTGTAAGACCATATTATTCAAGCTTTACCTAAAAAAAGCTTGTAAAAGACTAGATTCACTAAGTTTCTTATATAATTCCTTAAGTAAAGCTTAATTCAATAATAAGTATTTAGGGCATATTCAAGCAAATGTTACTCAAGTATAATACCTTTTATAAGGTTTTATTCACATATAACTTTTAAGGTAGTATTCAAGATGTTTTTACTCAAGAATTCTATCCCTTATATAAACCTTTATTAAAGTAAAACTTTTAGGGAGAATCCAAGAAGATTTTTACCCAAGGATAGTTCCTTGTATACGACTTTATTTATGTATAATAATTTTAGTAGTATTCAAGAAAATTGTTACTCAAGTAATATTTCTTATATACGGCTGTTTTCAATGAATATTAAAAGATTTACAGCAAATCGATCTGTCAATATTTTTGACAGTTCGTTGTTTAATTCGCGATTGTGTGTTTTTTTATTAAATCACTTATCGATGCGTTTAAAAAGTTAACAAACCTTTAAGAACTTTAACAAACTATTATTGATTAATACAAAAGATTATTTCAAAATAGTAGAGATATTTTCGTCAATGGAAATTTGCAATTGCCATTATTCCGCAAGCATTTAATCAAACGTTTCTGATGATGGTTTATAAATTGATTGAGACTTACCATTGATGATGGTTTATATAATGATTTGAGTTGGTCAACAAATAAATAAACTGATGATAATTTGTCATACAATTCGTTTTTGTATTAAATGTATGTAATCGCCATATTGTGCGCAATTTGCTTGGGAAAAAATCATATCAAAACTTGCAACAGATTGCAACTGACTTATGGAAAATATAACGTAGAACGTTTATTTAATATTATCATTTAACATTTATTTATTAACCAGCCAAATTGTGGAACTGATCGTAATGCCAACCACAGCATACTATACCCCTTACGAGGCTTGAGTAATAAATTTATTCTGTATTGAGTAACGTTTTATTCCTATCGTTGAAATTGATTTAATGAACGAGTGCGTAAGGGTAAACGATGAGGAAGTTGTTATCGGGCCTGTGTTCGATTCCTGCCAGGCACGTTTTTATTTATGAATTTTATTTTCCTTTTCCTTTTTTTTATTTTATTTTTATTCTTTAATCATTTTTAATCGTACAATTGAATGGAAACAAAAGCGTAGATATCGTATATGAATACGCAAAATTATTTTCATTTCGAGATTGTCCTCAATTATAACCAATATTATTTTTAACAAAAACCCATATATTCTCATTTTAGGAAACTATTAGTACACTTTTATATGCATTCCTAATCAAATGTTTGAATAAAAATTAATTCATAGTCGTGGTAGTGGTCCGAAACTTGAAATGTGTACAAATAATTTGTTAAACAATAGTGATTAAGTTTCAATTTTCTTTTTGACAGCTGCTAAATAGAGAAGTGGATAGCGTACGGTCCTGGAGAATCAAAGGTTATGAGTTCGATCCCCGCTACAGGCGTTTGTAAAGTTGCGAAATGTGTAAAATATATTGTAATTTCCGATAAAAGATTAACTCAATAGCAGCAATATACAAAAAAAAGGAGTTCAATGCGCCAATTAGCCAAAATAACTAAAGGAAAGAATCACCAATTTTTTTTTTCAGTGACATCGCTTCTTGAATAGGCACTGAGTAATTCTCTTGAGTAAAGATTTACTCAGGCACTTTATTCAAGTAATTTTGACAGTATTTGAATAAGCCTTGAATAACATTTTGTACAACTTTATTCAAACACTTATTTAAAACATGTATAAAGCATTATATATGTCTTCTTGAATAAAGAATATTTTTTCATACGCCTTTTCTCCTTGAGTAGAGCTTGTATAGAACTTTTCTCATGCATAGTTCAAGAATTTTAAATTTCCCCTTCCATTTTAAATTCCTCTTTTAAAGCTTTACTCAATGATTACCTAGGTTAAATTGTTACCTGGGTGGTACGATTTAAGATACTGATTGTTAAAATTTAAAAAACATTAGACTAACTCATTTATGTTAACATGAAATGTCATTAAATAAACTTTCCTTTTTCTGTGAGAGCTCATACAATACGGTTGTGTATTTTATTTTACCTCTGCAAAATCAACAGGTTATGAGTCCAGATTAATTTCACAAGTTTTTATTTAATTAAAATAAATTTTAATTATATGTCATAAATAAAAACTGTTTATCGAAATTCAAGAACAAATACTGTGTGTGTTTGTTATTTTTATTATTTTGTTAATAAAAATATTTCATCAAAGTTTAGCACAAGTTTGAGTTTGTATAGCTAAAGATGCAAGGTGAATTCGATATTGATAAATTGAAAGGAAGTGAAAACTATCATATTTGGCGTTTTGCAATGCAAAACTATTTAGAAGCCAATTCATGGGAAAACTGTATTATAAGCAGTAAAGAAAATGAGGATGTGGCTGCAGAGAAGGATGTCAAAAAGTTAAGCCAAGCTAAGTCTAGGATAGTGTTGAGTGTTGACACGTCATTCCCAGGTAACAATTTAACCTAGGTAATCATTGAGTAAAGCTTTAAAAGAGGAATTTAAAATGGAAGGGGAAATTTAAAATCTTGAACTATGCATGAGAAAAGTTTTATACAAGCTCTACTCAAGGAGAAAAGGCGTATGAAAAAATATTCTTTATTCAAGAAGACATATATAATGCTTTATACATGTTTTATATAAGTGTTTGAATAAAGTTGTACAAAAGTTGTTATTCAAGGCTTATTCAAATAAACAACGAACTGTCAAAAATATTGACAGATCGATTTGCTGTAAATCTTTTAATATTTATTGAAAACAGCCGTATAAAAGAAATATTACTTGAGTAACCATTTTCTTGAATACTACTAAAATTATTATACATAAATAAAGTCGTATACAAGGAACTATCCTTGGGTAAGAATCTTCTTGGATTCTTCCTAAAAGTTGTACTTTAATAAAGGTTTATATAAGGGATAGAATTCTTGAGTAAAAACATCTTGAATACTACCTTATAAGTTATATGTGAATAAAACCTTATAAAAGGTATTAAGCTTGAGTAACATTTGCTTGAATATGCCCTAAATATTTATTATTGAATTAAGCTTTACTTAAGGAATTATATAAGAAACTTAGTGAATCTAGTCTTTTACAAGCTTTTTTTAGGTAAAGCTTGAATAATATGGTCTTACACAATGCTTTCTCAAGTTAAGTTGGAATAATTTAAAAAATTTAGGCAAAATTGTTACCTGGGATTGTATATCCATATAACAAATTGCAAGTCAGCCATTGAAATGTGGAAAAAATTTCAACATCTCTACGAGGATAAAGGATGGATGCGTAAAATTAGTTTATTACGTAATTTAATATCAATTCGTTTGGAAGAATGTAACAACATGCAATCTTATATTGACGAAATAATCGGTATATCCAATAAACTGATGGGAATTGGTTTTGGCATTGATGATGAATGGATTGGTGCAATAATGTTAGCCGGTTTAACAGATGAGTTTAAACCACTCATAATGAGTTTTGAAGGTAGTACTGCTACAATTGATGCTGACATGATTAAAACAAAACTATTGGACACACAATTATCTACTACTTCTAGTGTAAGTGCGTTTTTCAGTCATAATAATAGGAAAAATACACTTCAGTTAAATAAGAAAATTAAACCGCGGAATTTTAAGTGTTATACGTGTGGTGGTAGAAATCATATTAGTAAAAACTGTAAAAAGAATAAAATTAATAGTGATTCAAACACTGGAAACCAAATTTTTGAATCACGCAAGCGTGCTTTTTCGGCAGTATTATTTCCAACAAATATAGCAAATGATTGGTATTTAGATAGTGGTGCGTCAAGTCACATGACACCAAATGTAAACCTGTTATCTAACCAACAAGATGCGTCGATTGGTGATATTACAGCAGCAAATAATCAACAAATGCTTGTGGCTGGTATAGGAAATACTGTATTGAAATTTAAAGACTCTGAAATTAAAGTTGATAAAGTTTTACATGTGCCAGAACTGTCTGCAAACTTGTTATCAATTTCAAAAATTGTAGAGAAAGGCAATACAATTATTTTTAATAAAAATGGTTGTTCAGTGTATGACAAAAATAATATAGAATTTGTGTCATGTAAATCAAAAGATGGTGTTTATAAATTTCAAAGTGAAACAAATTTATGTTTAATGTCCAGCGTTGCAGATAATAGTGCTCTTACATGGCATAGACGTTTGGGACATATTAACTATAGTAGTTTATGCAAAATGAGAGATGGAATTGTTGATGGTTTACGTTTTGATGATGATGAATTGATGATAAAATATTGTGAAATATGTGCAAAAGGTAAACAAAGTCGGATACCTTTTAAACGAAGTGAGCATCGAAGTGAAAATATTTTAGATATAGTACATTCGGACTTGTGTGGCCCGATGGAGAATCTATCAATTGGAAATGCCAGGTATTTTTTATCTTTTATTGATGATCATTCACGAAAAGTTTTTGTTTATTTCATAAAATCAAAAACAGAAGTGTTGGAAACGTTCATTAATTTTAAAGTGTGGATCGAAAACCAAACTGAACGTAAAATTAAAATTTTCCGAACTGATAATGGGACAGAATACTGTTCAAATAAATTCCAAAGTTTTTGTCGAGTGAATGGGATTCAACATCAATTAACAAATGTTTATAGTCCACAACAAAACGGAATTGCAGAACGTATGAATCGGACATTAGTTGAACGAGCTAAGTGCATGCTTTTTGATGCAGATTTAAGTAAAGCTTATTGGGCTGAAGCAATTAACATGGCAGCATACGTCATAAATAGGTCATTTAATTCTGTTTTAAATACGACACCTGAAGAAATATGGACTGGCAATAAAGTGAATATATCGAATTTAAAGATATTTGGTTCATATGTGATGGTTCATATACCGAAACAAAAGAGACAAAAATTCGTTTCTAAATCTAATAAATTGATATTTGTTGGTTATGATTCTAATACAAAGGGTTATCGGTGTATAAATGGTGTAACAAAACAGCTCATAATAAGTCGTGATGTAATTTTTCATGAAAAATTAGAATTTAAGTCAAGAGATTCTAACAATATTATAATGGAGGAATTCACTGAAGTGAGGGCAAGTGACTCATTCAACATTGGTGTAAAAGATGAAACTAGCGAGGAAGATTTGAATGTAAATGCTGAAGGATTAGAAATTGATTCTTTTGCAACATCAAATGATTCGACTATCGTTGGGAATATATCAGACGATATCATAATAGATCCTGATTACATTCCAGATGTAAGATTCCAAACAGTTGATTCAACCATTCCTAAAAGAATAACTTGTCAAACCAGAAACAATGACAGTGTAAGTTATTTTTCATTAAATAAAAATAATGTTTTTGATCCAATTACAGTCGAAGATGCAATTTCACGCTATGATGCACAATGTTGGAAAGCCGCTATGAAAAAATAACACATGGACGTTATCTACTTTGCCACTTAACAAAAAGCCAATTAAAACTAAATGGGTATTCAAAACGAAGCGAGATTATGATGGAAATATTATGCGTTATAAGGCAAGGCTAGTAGCAAAAGGTTGCTCACAAGAATACGGTATAGATTACCATGAAATTTTTTCGCCTGTGGTACGATATTCATCTATACGTTTTTTGATGGCTCTTGCGATCAAACGTAATCTGCAAATTCACCAGATGGATGCTGTTACGGCATTTTTACAAGGTGAATTACAAGAATATATTTATATAGAACTGTACACGCCTCTGGCTTGGCAGTGGACTGTATGATTTGTTTTTTGTTGGAAGATGAAGAAGCCAAAGGATGTGACATGGATCAGCTCACACAGTGGTTGAAATTGTTGGCATTAATTAGATAAATTTGTTAATGCCTTACAAGGCTATTGATGAATAGAATATGATTGTCAATATAACTGGTATAGATTTGTTAGTTCCTTACAAAATTCTTGATGATGAAGATGTAATATATAAATCCTGTTATATGGTGATACACATTTGGTAATGCCTTACAAGGCTACGGATGATGACGATATAAACTGGTACATATGATTGTTGATGTAAGTAATATAAATTTGTAAATGCCTTACAAGGCCATTGATGAATAGAATATGATTGTCAATATAACTGATATAGATTTGTTAGTTCCTTACAAAATTCTTGATGATGAAGATATAATATATAAATCCTGTTATATGGTGATACACATTTGGTAATGCCTTACAAGGCTACGGATGATGACGATATAAACTGGTACATATGATTGTTGATGTAAGTAATATAAATTTGTAAATGCCTTACAAGGCCATTGATGAATAGAATATGATTGTCAATATAACTGATGTATATTTGTTATTGCCTTACAAAATTCTTGATGATGACGATATGAAATATAAATACTGTTATATGATGATATGCATTTGGTAACGCCTTACAAGGCTACGGATGATGACGATATAATATATACAAATCCAAATTTTGATATATGGTAATATAAATCTGTTGCCATATGAAACTCTTGATGAAGGCTACTGATGATGGCGGTATAAAATTTGTGGCGGTAATTGATGCCACAAATCTGTGAATGCCTTACAAGGCGAATGATGACCAAACTGTGATTGCTGAAATAAATGATAAGTCTGTTAATGCGATATCAAACTCGATGACGGTGATGACGATATAAATGGATAAATACAAAAGTTGTTCTATGATGAAAATTTGTTAATGCCATACATGACTATTGGTAATTGATAATATAGTTGTTATAAATCTATAAATGCCTGACAAGGCGATTAATGAACAAAATATGACTGCTAATTGTCCATTAAAATATAATTCACTTCGCAGTTATCCAGGAATAAAAATATAATAATGCCTCACACGGCTATTTGATAATTGATAATATTGTTGCTATAAATCTATGAATGCCTGACAAGGCGATTAATGAACAAAATATGACTGCTGATTGTCCATTAAAATATAATTCACTTCGCAATTATCCAGGAATAAAAATATAATAATGCCTCACACGGCTATTTGATCAGACACGCCCTGATGCCATAACTAGAAAAATGGCGGAATTCTACTAAATCCAAAAACTCAACACATTTTCTTTATTTTTATTTCACTTTAATGAACAAAAGTTTAACACAAACTTGATACACGATTAATCTATTAAATTTTAATGCCCGAACAAATAATTTATATAAAACTGCAACGAGCTTAAAGGCAAAAATTACTCTAAAAAGTCGAGTTTAAATGACAGAATATATTTTAAGATGATGTTGATAATACAAAAATTATATCAAAAAGAAGAGAGATATATTAAAAACATGAAGACTTATATATCTAAAACTTAACAATCCGACAACCCAACAAAAAATATGTTCCACAATTTTATTATAAATTTTAGCAATATAGCACAAATTCTACTGATTGTAGCCAAAAATTGCTGTTTTCTTTAACAACGGGACATCATATTAACTGTCAAGCTGACGTCTTAAAATGTAAACAACTTATAATATTTAGCAATTATTCATTTAAATAATATTTTTTTTATATATTTCTAGAATTATAAATGGCATCTTAAGATACTTCATCTCTCAAAAGGACATAATAGAAATAATTTTCTGATTGTAGAAGTTAAGTTAATCCTAACACCAGGTATTTGAACATTATATCTGTGCTAACTTTTATTTATTTCTTTTTAGAAACATTGAGATGATTAAAGTAATTCATCTTACAATGAAAGAAGTTCAGCAATATCTACTGATTGAAATTTAAAATTGGTTTATGTTTATGTTGATGTAATACAACATATAAACAACATCAAAAAAGTTAAGTTAATTTGAATACTAGTCATGTGAATATTACATTTTCTGATAATTTTTATTTATTTCTTTTTAGAATTTTGACGAGGTGTCAACATATACTCCCGCCGTTAAAGTCTTACTTTAACAGTATGTTTCTTCAGGAGGTTATCAAAATCACGATTTAAATTAATAATTTTAAAAATCAAAATTATAAAATTTAGCTGGTTTTGATTAATTTAATTTGACTAATTACTGGTTATACATTTCCAGTAAATCTATTGTGTAGTTCATTCTACGTGACTCTTATAAATAAAATATGAACGAAAAACATTTGTTTACTTTATATTTTTAATGATTGTGATGAGGACTATTAATAAGTCACAAGAAAAGATCTATTTCATCATAGTAAGTATTAGTAGGTAAGTATTCCGTTCGTGTGGTTAATCAAACAATTTTTGATAATTGAACGGTTTAATTGAGATGAACTTGACGGTTTGTGTGGACTAATCGATAGCTTGCTAAACCTTGGACATGTATTCAGGAGTGTATGATCAATACCTTTTGATACATGACTCATTTTAGATACGAACATGCTAAAATATCCCAGATAAAGATGAAGACTATTCTGGATATTGAAACGACCAAAGTCTGCAATAATTTGTAGCGGACGACATTGGGAGATCTTACGATGATGATGATATGGAACATAATTTTTTCAACAGGGCTTTATGCCGGTTTTGATCTACACCAAATGCCTAAAAAAAATGAATTAATGACGTCAGGTGGTTATCTTGTGACTAAAATGAATTTAAGACGGAAATTGTTGTAAGTGAATGCTTTATTAGACATTACGCGCATTGATGGTAGTGGCAGCTCAATCATGAAGAGCTCATAACAACTGAAGATAATTTGCATACCGACTGAAAATAATACTGCTTAACTATGAGATGTGCGTAGCACCCGAAGATAATACATGCTTAAACATGAGATGTGCATAGCAACCGAAGAAAATATCTGCTTAAACATGAGATGTGCATAGCAACCGAAGAAAATACCTGCTTAAACATGAGATGTGCATAGCAACCGAAGAAAATACATGCTTAAACATGAGATGTGCATAGCAACCGAAGAAAATACCTGCTTAAACATGAGATGTGCATAGCAACCGAAGAAAATACATGCTTAAACCTGAAATGTGCATAGCAACCGAAGAAAATACCTGCTTAAACATGAAATGTGCATAGCAACCGAAGAAAATACATGCTTAAACATGAGATGTGCATAGCAACCGAAGAAAATACCTGCTTAAACATGAGATGTGCATAGCAACCGAAGAAAATACATGCTTAAACATGAGATGTGCATAGCAACCGAAGAAAATGCATGCTTGAACATGAGATGTGCGTAGCAACCGAAGAAAATACATGCTCACACATGATATGTGCATAGCAACCGAAGAAAATACATGCTTAAACGTGAAAAAAATGTAAAGCATTGACTACAACTTAATGTTTCAAAACATTGCCTAGGATGATGGATAAACTGACATAGAAGATTGAAGGTAACTGAGGCAATAGATGATGTTACACTTGTGAAACGACGAAAGTAACAATCGACCGAGGCTGTAGTTTCTTGATCGAGTTACATTTTGACTTGCCTTTCGAGTTTTTGATATTTCCTACCTGGGTAATTTAGTGAATTCAAGTTCACAACTCTTTTACATCTTGAAGATTCGGACCTTTAATGACTCACTGAGCTGGTGAAAAATCACAAATCTCCTCAAGCACAGAAACCCATTTGATGAGTACCATTTCAGTGAAAATTGAAGATTTTTTAAGAATTGGAATTATTTGCTTGAGATAGTTAAAAAAAATCTATTTTATTTGTGCAAAGAGTGTTATTGACTAATGATTTTATTTGCTTGAAGAGAATTGTGACATTTCGATAAAAGGTCGTTTTTACTTGTTCAAGAATTTTATCGACTAATAATTTCATGTGCTCGATGAGAATTGTGATATTTCGTTTAAAGGTCTTTTGCTTGTTCAAGAATTTTATCGACTAATAATTTCATGTGCTCGATGAGAATTGTGATACTTCGTTTAAAGGTCTTTTGCTTGTTCAAGAATTTTATCGACTAATAATTTTATGCGCTCGACGAGGGTTGTGATATTTCGTTTAAAGGTCTTTTTTGCTTGTTCAAGAATTTTAAAGCATACTTAATATGCTTATCACCGAAAGATGAATGAACAGCTTGAGATAATATGTAATCTCAATTATTTTATTTCATTATAGAAATAATTTCATAAAAGTATATGAAGACATAATATGATGATTACATTGAATGAACATAATAATAATAAGTTGGCATTTATTTACAAATACCAGTTATTATAGTTTCGAATACATTAGTTTTCGTTGGGAATGGGAAGAACGCTAATGCGATTAACTGCTCTTTTCACTTCTGATTGCGACGTTTTGACAGAAACTACGCGAACCACGCCATCCTTTCCAGGGTGTAGTGCGGTTATTCGACCCAAATTCCACTTCAAGGGCGGTAAATTGTCATCTTGTAGAATGACCAATGATCCTATTTGAAACTTAAATACTCCTTGACGCCATTTCTGTCTTTGCTGAAGTTCAGATAAATATTCACACCGCCATCGTTCCCAAAAATGATGCGAAATTTGTTGAATACGTTGAAAGCGAGATAGTCTATTTGGAACCAAATCAATTAGGGACGGTTCTGGAATCGAAAGTAGTGGAGCTCCGATGAGGAAATGACCTGGAGACAGAGCGTTTAGATCGGAAGGATCACTAGACATTGGAGTCAAAGGCCGTGAATTTAAGCAAGCTTCAATCTGTGAAACTAATGTGAGAAGTTCTTCTATAGTAAATATAGCGTTTCCAACAGCGCGTTTAAAGTGATGCTTGGCACTTTTAATTGCCGCTTCCCAAAGCACGCCAAAGTGCGGAGACCGAGGAGGTATGGTGTTCCATTCGATATTGTTTGAGCTACAAAACTTGGTAGTAGATTCTATAAAATATTGTGAGAGAAAGAGTGTTCGTAAATCTTTGAGCTCAGAGCGCGCACCTATAAAATTGGTGGCGTTATCAGAATAAATCCTGCTACTTATGCCACGTCGAGCAACAAAACGACGAAGGCAAGCTAGAAACGATTCCGTAGATACACTCATGACTATTTCTAAGTGTACCGCTTTCGTGGTGAAACAGACAAAAAGACAGATGTAGCATTTGTATTTGACTTTAGACCTGCTCGTTTGTAAATACCAAAATGGTCCGCAGAAGTCAATTCCGACACTCAAGAATGGCCGTACACCTGTTTGAACTCTATCAGCAGGTAAGTTGCCCATGACTTGATTTCGAAGTTGAGGTTTAGCTCGATGGCATCGAACACATTGTTGGACGATTTTCCTGCACAGGTTGCGACCTCCAATAATCCAATATTGAAGTCTAAGGTTGTACAGGAGAGCCTGAGGACCTGCATGAAGGGATTTCAAATGTTGATGCCTTGCGATCAATACGCTGAAAGGGTGATGGCCGGGTAACAAAATTGGATGTTTCTGATTATCTGAAACCGATGCGTGGACCAAACGACCACCGACTCGCAACACGTCCTCATTGTCAATGAAAGCCGCAAGGGCAGACAACGAACTGGTTCGTGACAGACCTTGAGTCGTTTTGAGGGAGTGCAGATCTTCTCCAAACTGGCTCTGTTGAACCAATCTAATTAATTGCAATGTAGCGTTGTGGATTTCACAGGGTTGTAGAAATATGGATGATGCTGATTTTCGATTTTGCTCGTTCCTAGCATTTTTGCCAAATCGAAGGATATAAGCAACCACGCGAACCAGTAATGTGAATGATTGATATCGTAGGAAAATAGATTGGTCGTCCGACTGATTCTGGATTAAGACATGTTTGTGTGGATTACGTACTTCAAGGGTTGTTACTTCATCGGAGAGTAAACTATCTGGACAATCAGGCCAGGTTGAAGATTGACTTCTTAAAAATGCTGGTCCATTCCACCAGAGACTCGCTGTTGTAAATTGCGAAGGCATAAGACCTCGAGATGCTAGATCAGCGGGATTTTCTGACGTCTTAACATAATGCCAATCTGTAGGTGATGTGAGTTCCAGGATTTTAATGAGCCGATTTGCAACAAACACTGCATATTTCGACGGCTCAGAACGGATCCAAAACAACGTTATTTGCGAATCTGTCCATAAATATACTGAACTGAAAGTGACGTCCAGTGCGGATGTTACCTTGGAAACGACTTCTGATAGTAGTACCGCCGCGCACAATTCCAAACGGGGAATCGTTTCTTTTTTCAAAGGAGCGACCCTAGTTTTCGCACACAATAAGTGTATGTGATATTGGTTAGTTGAAGATAATGTTCGGGTATAAAGTACACAGCCATACGCCTTCTCAGACGCATCGCAAAACCCATGAAGTTCGATGTGTTGAGCAGTACAGGATACTATAAGACGCGGAATCATAATTCGACTTAGTGTAGCTAGCTCGTTTTTATACTCATTCCAAAAGGTAACGATGTGAATAGGAAGAGTGTTGTCCCAACCAATGTCGTGCATTGTCCACAGATTTTGCATAACTAATTTGCCAGTCAAGATGATGGGCGCACAAATTCCTAACGGATCGAATATTTGACACAATTCAGATAACAGATTACGTTTGGTGCAAATTGATGACTTTATCGGCGGGTGAAAGTGCATTTCATAATTATCGGACTTCGTATTCCAGATTACTCCTAGTACAATTTTGACTGCTGAATTTTCTTGATCAGGTGATGATAATTGGGGTATGTTGGAAACAAATTTTCGCAGCTCGAAACCTCCTTGACTCAATAACTGAATTAAGTCTGTTTTCAATGTGATGGCACTGTCTATAGACGTTGCACCAGTTAAGAGGTCGTCAACATAAAAGTCGTTGTCAAGGATCTTTGAAGCTATCGGAAACTTCTCTCTTTCATCCATAGCCAATTGATGAAGGGTTCGAATAGCCAAAAACGGAGCACTCGCTGTTCCATATGTCACAGTGCGTAGCTTGAATGTCTGAATAGTTTCTGAAGAATTGTTGCGCCATAGAATCCGCTGAAGATCTTGTTGATTCTCTTGAATCAGAATCTGGCGGTACATTTTGGCAATGTCACCACTAAATGCAACAATATGCTTTCTAAATCGCAGCATTATTGAAAAAAGGTCCTGCTGGATTGTCGGGCCGACCATTAAGCAATCATTTAATGAGATAGACGATGATGTTTTCGCTGATGCATTGAACACCACCCGCAGTTTGGTAGTTTCGCTTTGTTCTTTTACAACACAATGGTGGGGTAAATAATAAGCACGAGTTTCTGTATTGTGATTGACACGTTCCATATGACCCAACGACTGGTACTCGTTCATAAAATCTCTATACTGACTGTATAACTCTGGGTTTCTCTGTAACCGTGTTTCAAGAGCGAAAAATTGGCGCTGAGCTGAGATGTTAGATGACCCTAAAAGACTCAAGTTAGGTTTGGTTGGTAATGTCACCACGTAACGCCCATCGTTCAGTCTTTGAACATTTTGTTTGAAATGTTCTTCGCACAATGATTCTTCTTGAGACCATATTGGTTTGGAAGAGGTTGTTTCGATTTCCCAAAACCGTTTGATCTGTTTTTCAAGAGATTCGATGCTACATAACGCCCTATGCGGTTGACAGTCAATAAGTTGTGGTGACGCGAGTTTTGTTTTACCACTCACGATATAACCTAGCTCTGAATCATAGAAGGGAGGTAAGTCACGATGGAGCTTAATAAAGGACCCTTTAAACAACTGGTGGTAGATTTCGGCGCCTAATAAGATGTCAACTCGATTGGGTAAATTGAATGACGGATCGGCTAACTTTATCTGAGATGGTATTGATAGATCAGGAATTTCAATTCGAGCACAAGGTATATTGTTGGTAGTTGTGGGCAGAATGTAAAACTTGAGTGTGACCTTAAAATCCGATACACACGATGCGATAGTAATGTGGGTTTTGTGTTTAATGAGAGTCTTTGCTCCAGCAATACCAGTAATGGATTTGAACGTTGGATATTTACGAGCTTGTAGTAAGTGGCATGCATTTGCGGTGATAAAATTCATAGTGGAACCACTGTCTAGTAATGCTCTGCACAGAATTTTTATGCCGTCATGAACTAATGCATGAACCATGGCTGTACCTAGCAATACGATGTCTTCACTATGTCGTGTGAATTTTGTTGGTTGAAGAGATGATGATGTACAAGTATTCTCTATGTTTACTTCATTTGATGACGTTGTGGAGTCACGAAGTGATTGCTCAAAACAATGGTTCGAAGCTGCTGACTGACTTGAAGGTTGAGATACGAATTCAGTGCGTTCAAAGTGCAGCAGGGTGTGATGCTTTAAAGCACATTTGTTGCAAGGAAGATGACGGCACTCACTAATGGCGTGTCGGTCTACTAGACAGTTTCCGCAAAGGCGACGATCTTTGATAAAGTGATACCTTGCTCTTGGAGTGAACTTATCACTTAAAAACGCCGGGCAATGAGGCAGAGTGTGGGATCCTGAACAACATGCACATTCACTATTGGATGATCCAGATGGTGTGCTGACTGCATTTAAAGAAATTTGTCGAACTGCTTTATGAGGACGAGACTGAGTTAGATTAGAGTTAGAGGTTAATGCTTCAAGCACTCTAATGCGCCCACGTAGTATTTCTATGAATTCGATGAACGTCAAAATGGAATTCGGTTTTGTCTTCTTGATCACATGAATTCTGGATGACTGATCCAATCGCTGGACTAAGTGGTGCACCAGAAATAAATCCCATTCATGGACGGGAACGCTTAAAGACTTTAATGCATTATAATGCTTGGAAATTTTATCAATGAATAGTTGCAGAGCTTTGCATGAATGTTCTTGAGGATTACGTACCTCATATAATTCGCGGGTATGATGTCTCTGGATTGATGTTTCGTTATCATATTTTTCACACAGTAGCTTCCATGCAGTTTCATAGTTTGATGTTGTTACTGGTATACTAGATATTAGAGAGTAAGCCGACCCAGAACGAATACTGGAAATCAAATACAGAAATTTTACTGTGTTATCTAACGTTTTGTTGTGAATTAGATCTATAAAGATATCCCTAAAAGACAACCAATCCGACTCCAACCCATTAAATACTGGTAATGTTAATTCTGGAAGACGTAGACTCGCAGAGACGGTCGTGCTTGAGTTCAAGTCATGCTGAGAGGTATTGTGAAATGACGTGGACAACGAAACTTCTTCGGATTTTTTGATATCGTGCAACTTGTCGCGTAATATAACTTCTAGGTTGCTGTAATCATCTTCAAAACTTGAACGGTCCAGAGCCGCAGTGTCATCTAGACATTCTAATTTATTTTGTACTGCGTCATACTTGTCATAGACCCGTTGGAGGCGACGAAGTAAGGACTCTACCCCACCAATTGATATGGCTGCTGACAGTTTTGATTTGAATGCTGTCAACTGACCTTTAAAAGCGGCACGTTGCTTTTTGAGAAGCTCAATGTTTGCCGTGTCCGCCATAATTATCGCAAACTATAAGAAATGAGATAACACACTTATTGAATTTAAACGAATCGAGTCCAAGGCTTAGCAAGCCACTATCTTTCGTCAGACTACTAACCCCAAATGAGACCTGAGACGACAGATACGATTTTCTGTACAAAAATACAATCCAAATTGAAACCGAATTAGAGACAATGACATAACATGACGGTGGATATTATTGTCTTAGCAAAAAGGACAATTTAGATTAAAATTGAATTAAAGAAAATGACATAATATTTTGATGACGACAGATATTATTTCTTAACAAAAATGACAATTCAACTTGACCAGACTTGCAAATTGATGAAACAAATGTTTTTAGTTGATATTTAAATTGTATAATAACTATAAAAATATATTTACTTAAATTTAATACTTAAAGAATACCTGACAGAATCTTGATTATTAGCGCCCTCTATATCCGGCTCGAAGGACCAAAATGTACACGCCTCTGGCTTGGCAGTGGACTGTATGATTTGTTTTTTGTTGGAAGATGAAGAAGCCAAAGGATGTGACATGGATCAGCTCACACAGTGGTTGAAATTGTTGGCATTAATTAGATAAATTTGTTAATGCCTTACAAGGCTATTGATGAATAGAATATGATTGTCAATATAACTGGTATAGATTTGTTAGTTCCTTACAAAATTCTTGATGATGAAGATGTAATATATAAATCCTGTTATATGGTGATACACATTTGGTAATGCCTTACAAGGCTACGGATGATGACGATATAAACTGGTACATATGATTGTTGATGTAAGTAATATAAATTTGTAAATGCCTTACAAGGCCATTGATGAATAGAATATGATTGTCAATATAACTGATATAGATTTGTTAGTTCCTTACAAAATTCTTGATGATGAAGATATAATATATAAATCCTGTTATATGGTGATACACATTTGGTAATGCCTTACAAGGCTACGGATGATGACGATATAAACTGGTACATATGATTGTTGATGTAAGTAATATAAATTTGTAAATGCCTTACAAGGCCATTGATGAATAGAATATGATTGTCAATATAACTGATGTATATTTGTTATTGCCTTACAAAATTCTTGATGATGACGATATGAAATATAAATACTGTTATATGATGATATGCATTTGGTAACGCCTTACAAGGCTACGGATGATGACGATATAATATATACAAATCCAAATTTTGATATATGGTAATATAAATCTGTTGCCATATGAAACTCTTGATGAAGGCTACTGATGATGGCGGTATAAAATTTGTGGCGGTAATTGATGCCACAAATCTGTGAATGCCTTACAAGGCGAATGATGACCAAACTGTGATTGCTGAAATAAATGATAAGTCTGTTAATGCGATATCAAACTCGATGACGGTGATGACGATATAAATGGATAAATACAAAAGTTGTTCTATGATGAAAATTTGTTAATGCCATACATGACTATTGGTAATTGATAATATAGTTGTTATAAATCTATAAATGCCTGACAAGGCGATTAATGAACAAAATATGACTGCTAATTGTCCATTAAAATATAATTCACTTCGCAGTTATCCAGGAATAAAAATATAATAATGCCTCACACGGCTATTTGATAATTGATAATATTGTTGCTATAAATCTATGAATGCCTGACAAGGCGATTAATGAACAAAATATGACTGCTGATTGTCCATTAAAATATAATTCACTTCGCAATTATCCAGGAATAAAAATATAATAATGCCTCACACGGCTATTTGATCAGACACGCCCTGATGCCATAACTAGAAAAATGGCGGAATTCTACTAAATCCAAAAACTCAACACATTTTCTTTATTTTTATTTCACTTTAATGAACAAAAGTTTAACACAAACTTGATACACGATTAATCTATTAAATTTTAATGCCCGAACAAATAATTTATATAAAACTGCAACGAGCTTAAAGGCAAAAATTACTCTAAAAAGTCGAGTTTAAATGACAGAATATATTTTAAGATGATGTTGATAATACAAAAATTATATCAAAAAGAAGAGAGATATATTAAAAACATGAAGACTTATATATCTAAAACTTAACAATCCGACAACCCAACAAAAAATATGTTCCACAATTTTATTATAAATTTTAGCAATATAGCACAAATTCTACTGATTGTAGCCAAAAATTGCTGTTTTCTTTAACAACGGGACATCATATTAACTGTCAAGCTGACGTCTTAAAATGTAAACAACTTATAATATTTAGCAATTATTCATTTAAATAATATTTTTTTTATATATTTCTAGAATTATAAATGGCATCTTAAGATACTTCATCTCTCAAAAGGACATAATAGAAATAATTTTCTGATTGTAGAAGTTAAGTTAATCCTAACACCAGGTATTTGAACATTATATCTGTGCTAACTTTTATTTATTTCTTTTTAGAAACATTGAGATGATTAAAGTAATTCATCTTACAATGAAAGAAGTTCAGCAATATCTACTGATTGAAATTTAAAATTGGTTTATGTTTATGTTGATGTAATACAACATATAAACAACATCAAAAAAGTTAAGTTAATTTGAATACTAGTCATGTGAATATTACATTTTCTGATAATTTTTATTTATTTCTTTTTAGAATTTTGACGAGGTGTCAACAAGAACAACCTCAAGGTTTTAATGATAATACCAACTTAGTTTGTAAGTTAAATCGGGCTATGTATGGCTTAAAACAGGCAAGTAGAGAATGGAATTCTAAATTAGAAAAGGCTCTTAAATCATTCGGCTTAAGTAAATCAAAATTGGATCCATGTGTATATTTTAATACAGATAGAGATTTATTGGTGGCAATTTACGTTGATGATCTTCTAATTTTTTGGAAAGATGCGATTGTTCTGGAGCAAATAAAGAACTCGTTAAGTTCTACTTTTAAAATGAAAGATATGGGTAGTGCATCAACTTGTGTAGGCATTCGGATATCACGTACAGATAATTATATTGAATTGGATCAATCAATATATATTAAGGAAATTTTACAACGTTTTGGCATGGAAAATTGTAAATCTGTAGAAACTCCGAGTGACAACAATCAGAAGTTATCAATTAATATGGTATCAGATAACAAAGACGGTCAAGATCACAATAAAAGGCCATATCAAGAAGCAGTTGGCTGTTTATTATATTTGGTTCAGTGTACGCGACCAGATATAGCATTTGCTGTTAATGATGTGAGCAGGTTTAATTCAAACTATGGTGTCTTACATTGGAAAGCAGTGAAGAGAATTTTTAGGTATTTACGTGGTACAATTAATTATAAACTGCGCTATACAAATATTGGAGATGGTAATTTAGTGGGATTTTCTGATGCCGATTGGGCATCCGATATTGATAAACGACGATCCTGTACTGGATATTTATTTAAATTTGCTAATGGTGCTATAACATGGAACAGCCGTCGGCAGCAAACTGTTGCTTTATCTACCACTGAGGCTGAGTATATGGCTCTCTCTTTAGCTGCACAAGAAGCTATTTGGCTTAAGCAATTTGGTCAAGAACTAGACGATTCTCTAAAACAACCTATTAAAATTTTCTGCGATAATCAGAGTGCTATAAAGTTAGCGGAATCGGACGGATTCAAACCTCGAACTAAACATATAGATATACGTTTTCATTACATCCGAGAAAAAATTGAAAACAATATTCTGGATGTTACTTTTATATCAACAGATCAAATGGCAGCTGATAATCTGACAAAAGCGGTTTCCAAGAATAAACACACTTTTTGTATAAATGAAATGGGATTATGTTAAATATTTAATTCTTATATGTATATATATATATATATATATATATATATATATATATTTTTTTTTTTTTTTTTTTTTTTTTTTTTTTTTTTTTTTTTTTTTTTTTTTTTTTTTTTTTTTTTTTTTTAAGGCGTTCATGCTCCATGTAGGAGCGTTGCCAGGCTAATCAGCTTCGAATATTCACCACGGTCATTCGCAACAGCGACATAGTTACCATGGCAGCCGATTTTTTTAAGGTCGTTTATTACGTCAGTCTCCCATTGTAGTCGTGGTCTTCCTCGCGGTCTACCACTCCCTGGGGTACTAACGTACATTTTTCTAATCATTCCAGACTGTGAATCGGCTCGTAGAACATGCCCAAACCAAGCAATCCTGTTAGAACGGATACAACCTATTATATCAGGACCCTCAAGAAGGTCTCTGATCTCAAAGTTATACCGGGTTCTATACTCTCCATCGTCTGTCTTAAGTGGACCAAAAATGTAGCGTAGGATCTTACGCTCAAATACAGATAAATGCGATTCGTCATTTTGTGTAAGGGTCCACGTTTGTGACCCATACATCACAACCGGTCTAATCAATGTCTTGTATAACTTGAGCTTGGTGTTAGTTGATACATACGGTGATCCAAGGAGAGGTTTAATTGAGTAGAAAGTTCGATTACCTGCAGCGATTCGAGCTTTAATATCTGTAAGTATGCTGTTGTTTGAGTCAAGCATTGATCCTAAATATTTAAAAGATTCAACTCCCTCAATTCGTTCATCGCCGCACATCAAATCTTTCTTCTCAGCCTCTCTTGAAACATTCATATGTTTGGTTTTATTGTAGTTAATTTGCAGACCAATTTTCCTAGCACCACTCTCAAGCGACTTGAAAGTCTCACTCATAACAGCTTCACTTCGGCCGAGGATGACAACATCATCAGCGTAAGCAATCATCTGAACTGAGTTTATTGACAAGATATTGTTATTAGTCGGTAGTTTCTTTTGACGGCACACATATTCCAAGGCTAAATTAAAAAGTATAGGAGAGATAGCATCACCTTGTCTTAATCCGGAGTCGACTTTAAAAAATTTTGATATTTCGTTCTCTACTCGCACACAGCATTGAGAGTTCTGTACTGTCATTTTGCATAGTGATACCAGTTTACCAGGAATTCCCATTGACACCAGAGCAGACCATAGAGTCTCTCGTTCGAGAGAGTCGTAGGCCTGCCTGAAATCAATGAAAAGTTGGTGCACAGGTATGTTGAACTCTCGACACTTTTCCAAAATCATCCTTATCGAGAAAAGTGCATCGGTGGTACCTCGGCCCCGCCGGAAACCACACTGATATTCTCCAAACAGTTGTTCAGCAAAAGGATTGATTTTGGATAGCAAAATGTAGGAAAAGATCTTATATGCTGTGCAGAGGAGAGCGATTCCTCTGTAGTTTGCACATTGTAGGCGATTACCTTTTTTATGGATTGGTATCAGCATAGCTTTGTTCCAGTCCTGTGGCATGGTTTCAGTCCTCCAGATCATTTGAACAAGTTCAAACAATCTTGAGGATAGAGTTTCGCCACCATGTACAATCATTTCGGATGTTATATCGTCGATACCAGGTGCTTTATTGCATTTTAATTTTGACAGCGCCGCATCGAATTCCTCTTTGGTGGGTTCGTCTACATGTACCTTTGACGCACGAATAAGCTTTGCTCGTCGCCCGACTTGTTGCTGGTCACTTAAGTTGAGAAGATTCTCAAAATAAGCGGCCCAAGTATCTAAAATATTTTTAAGGTCTACTTGTAGCTCCCCATCTTCGTTTTGAATAGCAGTCGATCTAGTTTGAGGGCCCTTCCTTAAGGTTTTAACCTGTTGAAAGAAGTTACGCGATTGATGTTCCTTATTGAAGCTTTCAATCTCCTCACACTGTCTCTTCCACCATTCTCTCTTCGTTCGTCTACATAGCTTTGTAACGGCTTGTCTTGCCAGTTTATAGTTCTCCTTCGTGGACCTGGTATTGCGTCCTTGTAGACACTTCAGATAGCAATCTCTTTTGTATTGAATAGCGTCAAGACATGCTTGATCCATCCATGGCTTCTGGGAGTGGTTCTGTGGTCGTCCAAGTATTCCCTCAGCAGCGCTTAAAACAGCATCTTTGAGCAAATACCATGACTTATCGACGTCTCCATTAATGGTTTCTGATTTCTCCAATGTTTCGGCAATATGGATTTGATATCTCTCTTCTGTTTCAGCATTCTTTAATGATGAGATGTTAAAACGATTCCGTTGATTGAATTTTGGAATGCCTGGATTTGAGAAGTGGAACCTTATCGTTGCACATACAAGGAAGTGATCACTTCCAATGTATGCACCTCTAAAGGATCGCACATCCCGAACGCTCGAAAAGAAACGTGCTGTTACTAGAACGTGATCAATTTGATTTCGAGTGTTTCCATTCGGTGAGACCCAAGTCTGTTTATGAATCGATCGATGCGGAAAGAACGTACTGGCAATTCTCAAATTATTTGATAATGCAAACTCAGTCATTCTCTCACCATTATCATTCGAATTCAAATGCAGGCTGTTGGGACCCACCACATTTCCATAAGAGATATCTCCTCCAACCTGTCCATTAAAGTCACCAAGAACCATAATGAAGTCGCGTGTTGGTGTTTGTTTCATAACCTCTTCCAGTGTTATGTAGAAATTATCCTTCTCGTCGACGGTCTTAGCTTCAGTAGGTGCATGCACGGCAATAAGAGAAATATTGTTATATGTACCACGTACACGTAGGTAGCAGATCCTCTCACTGACCGGGATGAATTTCATCACGGCTTCTTGTATACGTGCACCAACAAGAAAGCCAGTACCGAATTCTCTTCGAGAAGGATGACCACTACAGTATAGAGAGTGACTATCCAAATCTTGTTTTCCGATAATCGGCTGTCTAATTTCTTGTAGAGCAATAATATCCATCCTATACCTCTCAGCCTCTGTTTCCAGACTTATAAGAGCATCAGGAGCGCTCAGGCTGCGCACGTTCCACGTTCCGATTCGGTAGTCTGGTCCTTTTTCACGTCCAGGTAAAATTCTGTTTTGTTGTCCGGGTCTGTTTTTCTTTTTCTGATCACCAAATTTAACATATTAGTTTTTTTCCGGGGTTAGGGTGTTAACCTTAGGCCCAACCCAAATTGTCGTGAATGGGTCCGTTCTGCATATTAAGGTCACCAGAAACAACCTTTTTACACGTTTATATAGCGAGCCGCTTGATTCAAGACAGACGCCCGCTCCAAGCCGCCCCTGACATGGAGAACAGACGCTTGAGTCGCATTGGTTGTAAGGCGCCAATTCGCCGTGATGTAGCGTCATTGACTAAGCAGTTTTTACTCTGCTTGTCTCCAATACACCAACCTAATTCTGTCAGCATTACCCAGGCAGCACGGCGTGGACGTCGAATTTAGGATTTCGCTACCCTTCCGCTATATATATATATATATATATATATATATATATATATATATATATATATATATATATATATATATATATATATATATATATATATATATATATATATATATATATATATATATATATATATATATATATATATATATATATATATATATATATATATATATATATATATATATATATATATATATATATATATATATATATATATATATATATATATATATATATATATATATATATATATATATATATATATATATATATATATATATATATATATATATATATATATATATATATATATATATATATATATATATATATATATATATATATATTAGGGTGTCCCAAGACATAGAGCAAAAAAATTTTTTTGCAAAATTTTATACGCATACCCGCTAAATTTTTTCCAATTAACCTTAAAAACTTAAATTAAAAGTTTTACTGCGATTGGATGACGATAACCCGTGCCGACTTGAAGTTGAACTTTAACATACGAGCTTTTACTGCGATTACTGTGCAATTATTTGAGAAATTATTTTACTCTCATTAAATAAAACGCCTATGAATTAGAAAAAGATATTACTTCGGTCTGAAAGTCCTAAGTATTACATTCTCGAGCCAAAAATGAAATTCTTACCCCATTTATCGACGTTTTAGGACTGACTGCTTCCAAAAAACACTGTGTGTCTGTCTGCCGTCACAACCGACGAAATCTAGAAAACCGCTGGAAGGGATCTCAAAAATTTTTGTTTCTTAAAATAGGATTACTCAATTGTAACAGCCAAAATGACGATGTGTTCAATAGCTGTACGGGAAGTGTGTCAAAAAAATCGTCAAGTATGTCAAAACAAGGAAATATGCCTATTTTTGGCTTAAAAACGTTCATTTTAAGTGATTGCGTATAGGAACATTGAATTTGGAGAAATTTTGATGGTCGGTATTGGTATGTGAAACCAAAATCTAGATTATTGCATTATAAGTTTGTCAAAAAAATGTTGTCAAGTGTGTCAAAAGAATGATTTTCATTTTACTTAATTTTTTGGAACAATATGAAATTAATTATTTGTTTGACATGAAATGTTATCGAACACGAAATTGGACATGGAAATTTTCAATTTTGTTATAATTTTTGGAATATTTTAAAAATTTTTGAATTTTTGAAAAAAGTTTAAATTTTTGATTTTGTAATAATTTTTGGAATGTTTTTAGAACATTAAAAAAATTAATTTATGATCTGTTATAATTTTCCGGCACTTATTAATATTTCGTGTTAGTTTTGTAATAAATTTCTAAACAGAAATAAAAAAATATTTATACTTTAACAAAGAGTATTATGTTTGATATACATCGCTGCCCAAAACTAAAAGCAATGTCCTCATAAAAGTTTTTTGCCGAAAACTATATCAAAATCCTTAATCCAGACCGAAGTCTTGATATCTCAGAGCTTGAGATTTCAGTTCCTCCATATTTTAATATTATTTTTAATTACAACAACTATTACTAAGTATATTTTCTTTTCAATGTTTGCTGTTCACAGTCCGGATATAATATCTTGTGCTTTTGTACGCAACATAACAAATATTGCCTCAATTGTAATTAAACAATGAAAGTCCTGCATTAATTAGACCGCTCTTTCAGCTGTATCTGAACGATACACCTGAAATGCTTTAAGCATTGATATCTCCTTTTTAATTATTATTTCTATTATCATTTAATCTACTTTCAATTTATCAATTTTGGAAACAGGCACCATTCCACCTTTTCTCTATAGCATTCTATTTTATGATGATCAACTTTTTGCCAATGATCTCTAATTTTTTGAAAAAGTGGAATGTCCGGGCTTATTATAGGCACTTGTTTTATTTTCACTTCAAAAAGACTTTCTAGCACCAGCTCGTACATGTGATGGTTGCAAGCGAAAATAAGTTTTTCTATATTGATTTTTTTCAACGCGCACACATACGATGTGTATTCGAAGCAGTTATAGTATCACAGCAAAGAATTTGCACTTTGTCTTGAGTTTTCAGTCTAAAATAACATTCCAAGCGTGTCTATAGAATTATTCAGTTTTGGCACAAAAATTGTTCTTTGTTTTCGTATGAAATGTATTATATTAAAAAACAATATATTATACAACAATACTGTATGAGAGCTTGTCCATTTAAAGGAAGTTTTGGGTTACCTTTTATGTATATTTTTTGTTTAGAACTACCTAGTTCGACGGACATATTTATTTTTCAAGAAAAATTCGTATAACCGACAAGACATTTAGAAATTATAAGCACATCAAAACAGGTATGCGCGCTAAAGTACACAATCAAGTATTGAGATGTTTAGGTCCAAGTCGGCACGGGTTACTGTTATTTAAATTGCATGAAATTTTTTTTACAGTTGTTTTGACATAAAAGAAAAAAAATTAAAGGGTATGCGTTAAAAAAAAACAATTTTAATTTTTCTGGGACACCCTAATATATATATATATATATATATATATATATATATATATATATATATATATATATATATATATATATATATATATATATATATATATATATATATATATATATATATATATATATATATATATATATATATATATATATATATATATATATATATATATATATATATATATATATATATATATATATATATATATATATATATATATATTTGTTTGTTTTTGAATTAAAGTTTCTGAATATTAGTTTACGTTAGAATATTATTTTGAAATATGTAATTAAAACTCAGATTTTTTTTTAAAGCTTTGAATTTATGTACTTATATTATATAATCTCCTGATTTAGAAATTAAATTAGTATACATTATAAAATTAATATTTAACAAGTGAGGGTGTTAAAATTTAAAAAACATTAGAGTAACTCATTTATGTTAACATGAAATGTCATTAAATAAACTTTCCTTTTTCTGTGAGAGCTCATACAATACGGTTGTGTATTTTATTTTACCTCTGCAAAATCAACACTGATGTCAAGTTTGCCGCGTGAATAAACTGTTTAAAGCAAAAAAAAATATTTTTGAATTTTTTGGCATGGAAAAGCGGAAATATTGTGAATGGACAGAAGAACAAATGGAATTAGCACCTAATTTTAATTCCTCCCATCAAGTACGATATTGGAAACTGGCTGGTACCATTTAAGATACCGGTGTCCTTAATCGTACTTTTTGCATGGTCTGAAGAAATTGGCCATATCACAATGATCTATCAATGAATAGTTAAAAAATTATGTTAAATTGCACCTTTGATAGTTAACAAATGGATACAAATCATAATATTTGCTAAAATGCCTAGTAAAGAATATTTAAACTGCCTTCAAAATTCGGCGGCTCTCACCTAGGTCATCGACATACAGAATAGTTTTCTAATTAGCCAACTAAATTAGTTGACTGTAACAATAATAATAATAATAATGACACATAAGTGTTTTTAAAGCATTTTTGGAAAATTACTAGAATTAAGATAGAAAACTCCATTCACACTTTTCTATCCTAATTCTAGTAATTTTTCAAAAATACTTTAAAAACGCACATGTGTCACTATTATTATTATTATTATTATTACAGTCAACTAATTTAGTTGGCTAATTAGAAAAATATTCGATATGTCGATCACTTATATTAAAGTGATTGTGATTATAGCCGTTACATGGAAAAGTATCAAGATAAAGAGTATCTTTAGAGACAAAGAGTATCATGCCTTTGTCACATTAGTCGGTCACAACTAACAAAACCAGAGCCAGGCCCTTCAAGAAGCAACGTTTTGATAATATTTGTTCAACAAAAAGGGATAACGTCGTACCGTCGTATATTTTGAAATAGTGAAAAAAAAACTTCAGAATATTTAACAACTATTCTAGGCTATAAGAACAAATTAAAATCAGAGAAAAACAAACCAAAACTAATTAGGTGAAAAACACGTGATATCAGCAAGGTCTGGAAATGAGGTTTTAATTTTGTATATTTAGGTATTGGAATTTATTGACATCAATAAAAAAAATTTCATCAATATAAAATAAATATTTTACAAATTTTTTTTTCATTTATTTAATTTTACATTCCTAAATTCCGTAGAGTTAGAATAACGTCTAGCTAAGATTGATCCATCATATGTAGGAATGTATGAGTGATATCCTCGTGTTTTTAAAATGGTGTATCTATCAGCTAGTTGATTTCGTTTTGCAGTGTAGCCTGCCTCCCTCTTTCCATCACATAGAAAAAATGCATGTTATCTTGAAAATTTCCTGGAGCTGCTGCCCAGTTATATAACTCCAGAGGTGTTAATATAACTTTGTCGTATTCTTTCTTAAGATTTGCCCTAGCTGCTTTTCTTTTTACTGTTCCTCCAACTCCATCCCATCAGAACTGCTCTAACCAGGTAACGAGGAGGTACAGTTCACCAAGGAGTAATTAGTTGAAGACGTACAAACGATTTTTTTGATCGCAGTACTGTAGCCACACTATATTCTGATCTTAGCTATAATCTTATCTAGTAATTGAAGTACACATAATAAATGTTTTTGTGTTAAAAATAATATAACATTTGCTGTAATAAAATATACTGTATCGAATATTAAGTAATCTCTCTGGACTAAAATTGCCCAGCTTTATTTTTTGAGAGTCAACAAAACATATATTGTAATTAAAAATTAACCAGAAGTCAATTTTTCTCCATAAAACAATAACAATACTTCCACTACAGCTAAATGAACAAAAAATAGAAGCTAGTGAAAAGAATAATATGAGTCTAAACCAGGGATGGGGAACATTTTTACCATTAAAGGCCAATAAAAATTTTACAAATCGTTAACAGGCCGCATTATGCCGAGTATTGTTATCAAGTTTTGGGGATTTATCTGTTACTACAATTGCTCTCTTAGACTCTGTTCAAAAGCGTGCTAAACGAATTGTAAATTTTTTCTGATCTCGTTTTTTATAAATATCTTCATCAGCAGTGTTCGGATGAAATCAAATCCATTTTGCCTGCAAACAGTCAAACTGTTGAGATCACCCACTCACCACTGTCATATTGTTTTTTTTTTTTTTTTTTTTTAATAAAATGTGTTGTGTAATAGGGTTTAGAATATGTGTCACAACAACACATAAATACCTTTTAAGACCTAGGTCTAGACCTGGGTCCCACAACAACTGGCGTTCTGAGGTGTAGATTAACGCTTTTTTTAAACATCTGTGGGTTGAAGCCACCTGAGACTAAGTGTTCCGGCAAACTATTCCATTTGTACGCAGTTCGGACAAAGAAGTCTCTCTGCGATCTGCCAGTATGACAGCGCGGGATCTTTACCGTTTCACTGGTTGCGGCAGCCGATTGCCGAGTGGAACGGGGGTAAGAATAAGTTTGAGGCATGATGCCGCTGATTTCATCTGAGCACTGCTGATGACGATATTTGTAAAAAACAACGAGGTCAGCAACAGTGCGACGATGTTGTAGGGAATCAAGTTTTGATGTCAAAGTTCGATCACCTACAATTCGTATAGCTCGCTTTTGAACAGAGTCCAAGAGGGCCAAGATGGAAACAGAGGCAGAACCCCAAACTTGACAGCAGTACTCCATACAGGGACGAATATAGGACTTATAAACATGGAGCAATTGGTATGGAGTGAAAAATTTTTTGCATCTATTTAGGAGACCGAGTTTTTTAGACGCGCTTTTTGCCATCGCCATTACATGATCGTTCCAGAGTAGGTCATTTGAAACTGTGACACCCAATAAACGAATGTTTTTACATTCACCTATTGGTTCATCACACATACTAAATAAAATATCTTTGGGGAACTCTGTCTTTAATCTGGAAACAATCAACAGCTGTGTTTTGGTGGAGTTGAAACTCGTTGAGGCTCGAACGACTTGTGCAGAGTACTATCATCTGCAAAACTATTTATTGGGTTGCTGGTGATTTTCAACAATTCGTTGATATAAATCAAAAATAGGGTTGGGGACAATACTGAGCCTTGGGGTACACCAGCGTTAATTAGTTTAGACTCAGAAGAATATCCGTCTAAGGTTACCGAAATGTATCGGTCGGATATTTTCTATCCGAAAATTTTGAATCAGCTTCACAACATTGGGATGAAAACCGTACGCAACGAGCTTGTTGATTAAGTTGGCATGCCAGACTCGATCGAATGCCTTGGAGATGTCTAAAGCGATAACGTATGTTTCACCACCTTTATCAAGTATGCTGTTCCAACAATGCGCTACATAGTTTAATAGATCGGTAGTTGATCTTTTGTTTCGAAAACCGTATTGGCTGTCGGATATTAAATGATTTTCTTCCAGAAATTTTGAAATATGTGTATTAATATAATGCTCATATACTTTGGATAGGACCGATAGTAAAGCTATTGGCCTATAATTTGAGATATCGGATTTTGGTCCCTTTTTGGGGACGGGCTGGACATTTGCCAACTTCCAGCACGAGGGAAATATACCAGATTTGTAGGATTGGTAGAATATTTTAGTTAAAGTTGGTGCAAGTTCTTTGGAAAAGGTTTTTAAAATAATGGGTGGAATATTGTCCATTCCTGATGCTTTGTTGATGTTTAACCCCTTTAAAAGTTTAGCGACTATTTTGGGTTTGAAGTGAAGTTCATTCATATTAACTCCTGAAGACTGGATTTGGGGTATTTCTTTAGGAGTTTCCAAAACAGTGGAGTTCAGAGCAAAGCGTTCAGCGAACAAGTTAGCTTTTCTTGCGGGATCATTGACGATTAAATCACCATCAATAATAGGGGGAATAGAAAATTTTGTACCAGAATTTAAAGAATTAATGGCACTGTAGAAACTCTTGTCAGAAACAGACATTGACGTAAGTTTTGAGGCTTTCGCTCTGTCAATTTCGGACTTTTCGTTTGAGATAATCTGATTAGATATTTTGTTGGCCTTTAGATATTGGGATCGATTAGTGGGAGTTTTGTTATGAATCCAAATATTAAATGATCTACGTTTGTTTCTAAGTGCCGTTTTGGCAGCTTTCGAATACAAGTATTTTTGTTTGGGTTTTACTATGGAGAAAGGGACAAATTTATTGATAGCAAATTGGATGGTTTCTGTAAAGTTTTGAGCAGAAACATTTACATTGTCAGTGTAAAAACAATGACGGTCGAAAGGGAAACCATGGAAAAAATTTTGAAGACCACTCTTATCCATTTTTGAGTAGTGAAATATTTTACGGGGTTTGGGAGCTGTAGTTTTAAGTAAATCAGTTTTGATAACTGATGAGATTAAATAATGATCAGAATTTCCAATGCTACCTTTCGCAACATCGACACTCGTAATATCTGGCATTGTGGTAAGATAGAGATCTAGTAGAAAACTATTATCACCGCCATTACGGGGAGTGAAAGTCGGGCTTTTAACAATTTGGAATAGGCCCTGAGACGCGGCAAAAATTTCTGCCAGTTTTCCACTATTGTCAACATCGTCGGTCGATTTGGAGAATTCCAACCATGATTTGTTGTGGACGTTGAAGTCACCGGTAACGATAACTTCACAATTAGGGGACTTTGCTCTAATCTTGTCCACAATTTTTGTCAGTATATTAAAAAAGTTTGGGTTACGTTTGTTGAGGGACCGGTATAAAGCTATTGTAAAAAAAGTCATTTCTGGAAGACAAATCTTTAAAACCATTGTATTGAAGCCGTCACCGTGTAGTTCAAAATTTGGAAAGCGCGTGTACGCAACACTCTCATGAATGAATGCGCATACGCCCTGATGGAGTTTGAAAGCTGATTCGAGCCTATATTTGGAATTATGCGATTCTATAAAGAGAAAATTTTCAGAAACTTGTGTTTCTGTAAGGAATAGAATGTTCGGTTTGTCGTGCTCAAGATGATGTTGCACGTGGTCATGGTTAGCGTTCAATCCGCAGATGTTTTGAACATGTATTTTAAAATTTTTTATTGATTCATATATGTTTTGTCCCTGCAAATTCCGTGGACATGCCGCTTTATGGGCGGGTGGATTTCGCAAATTTGCTTTACCACTTGCAGACTTATTTTTTTTCGGTTGTACTGCCATATATATATCAAAATGTTTATTTTATTTTTTTGTGTTTTATTTTAAAATGCATAACTAAGTAGAAAATCCTATCATACTACAAAATATGACATATGCCAATATTTCATGATAAGATGAAGAAATAATAACAAAATAATAAGTGAAAAACAAATTGTGAGAAATTTGCAGAAAACAAAACAAAACTAAATGCCAATAATCCAGCTGATGCAGCGCACCCCAGACGCACCGCCCACCACCTTAATCGAGGCACAAAGCCCACACATAACTACGTGTTGGTTCGATTCCACGGAAGAGCTAATGAGCGGTACCGCTAGGGAACGCTGCCCAGCTAAGACTGGAAGTGCTGCCGTTGACTAATTAAAGTTCGTCCGCCAGCACCCTAAGATATCATCTTGGCTAATGACATCTCCTGCCATTGCCAGTGGTATGTGATATCTCACGCTAACTCATATGTCGATGGCAGGGACTGGAGTACGCAGGGTAGTCAGACCCGTAGATCAACATTGATCATAATCGATCAAAATCGATCCCTCCTGCGTGACAGAATGCTGGAGGATTTCTTTGTTTGCAAAACGAAATCAACTAGCTGATAGATACGCCAATTTAAAAACAATTTCTGGAACACGAGGATATCACTCATACATTTCTACATATGATGGATCAATCTTAACTAGACTATTCTAACTCTACGGAATTTAGTAATGTGAAATTAAATAAATGATAAAAAAAGTGTAAAATATTTATTTTGAGTTGAATAAAAAATGTGTAAAATATTTATTTTGAGTTAAATTTAAAAATTTATTATAAAAACATATATGTAAATCCAAAAAAAACTGTTCATTTTTAACTCTACTTTTTTTATGATGAAAAATTTTAAGGCGTGTTGCAATAAAATTAATAAAAAAAAACAAAAAATTCTTCCCTCCCGAATTTTTTATAAAAGGTTAGTAGCATATGTACCTTTCACATATTAAAAAATCAAAAATTTAAAAAATACGCAATTCTAGAAAATCGAATTTGAATTTTTTACCGTTATTTATCTAAAAAAAAGTGTTCAAGGTCATATAATGTGATTTATTATTTTGATTAGCTCTGTTCAATACCCACATTTTGAGCTATATAACATTAAAATCAGTTTAGTAGTTTTGACTGTAAAGCCATTTCAATATACCAGGGTCGAGCAATGATTTTTCATCACCCTGTATCTTAAGACATGGTTAAAAAAAATAAAACGCAGAAAATTTTTTTTATTGATATCAATGAATTCCAATACCTAAATATACAAAATTAAAACCTCATTTTCAAAATTGCATGTTTTTTGCTGATTTCAAGTGTTTTTCACCAACAAAAACACAATGATAGACAATTCGAGGGCTCAGAATACAGGTGAACTTAGTCCATTTTGTGCTTTTTGTTCACGCATAAGTTCAGGTATTTTGTTCAGGCGTATGTTCAGGCATTTTGTCATTTGTTCAGCATATGCAGGACCACATATGGTTAAACAAATTTAATTTATAATTAAAAATATGTTAATAGGTAATTTTGTTATAAAGCTTCAACTTTAAAACACTGTAGCACAAAAAGCACGAAATGGACTTGGTTCACTTGTATTCTGAGCGCTCCAATTATATCTAGAACTACGTTTATAACTAAAATTCATAATAGAGCATAACACTAGTTCATAACCAAATAAAACAACTAATTTTCTATATCAGTGTCGAACGTCTTCCAACAAATTTAAAGCTTGACATACCATGCACATACATACTCGAAAAGGTGAATATGGTTGTCCTAGTTATCATTTTATACTTACATTCCATGTGTTTTCACAAAGGCAGCTTTTTGACATAAAGTGAAGAAACTGTTACGAACCAGTTGTCCCTGAAGTATTTTCATCATATTGAACAATAGTTTCATTGAGTTTTTGTCATGTTTTTTTTTCTCTTGTGGTATTCGATTTTTTTTTATATTCAAAGTTAGGCACGTTCAGTGTTAATTATAATAAATTATATATTAAAGTCTCTGAATATCCGAAGATACCTTGCCAACTAGCGATAAGAATTGAATGCAAATAAAGTTTCTACGAAAAATTTATGTATCCCAACTTTAAACTTCTGAGGATTAGAGTCATCAGGGAAAACCCACGAAGGTAAGGCATTCCAAAGAGAAGAGACTCTGTTGGAAAGGTCGCGGTGGAAGGCTACAGTTCTACACCTACTAATTTGAACCGTATAAAAATAGGCCGTTACAGTTGCTCTGGTGGGACGAGATAGGTTTGTAGATTTAGATAAAATCGATTTGATCTCTTCAGAAACTCGTTCATCCATAATATAGTTGTAAAAAATAGTCAAATCAGCAATGTTGCTGCAAAATGCTGCGAAGAATCAAGATCGTTAGTAAGAGTTGAGTTACCAATAAGTTTAATAGCTCTAGGCTGTATGGAATCAAGGCAACTAAGACTACTCCAGTATGCTCCACCCCATATGTGAGAACAGTATTCCATGCAGGGACATATAAAAGATTTATAAACCAAAAGAAGCTGTTCACTATTGAAAACCCTACGAACCCTGAGGAACTCCTGAATTAGTTGAAAAAGTATTCGATGACACACCATCTACATTGACCCTAAATTTTCTCTTCTCTTCTCTTTCGAAATTCGTATAGTCTTTCATTAAGGATTTTACGAAGACTCTAAGAAGCTCATTTAAAATTTATATATTTTTCAAATACTTTAACAATTCAACCGACAAAATTTAAATGAGTCTGTAATTTGTAGGATCAGTCTTACTGCCTTTTTTGAAACTGTCTATACACTAGCCATTTTTCATATTTCAGGAAAAATCCTTTTCTTATATGACAAATAGAAAACTTTAGTGAGGATTGGTGCTAGCTCAATAGTAAATATTTTAAGTATAATTGGAGGAATAAAAAATTAACCACCTCATTTTATTAAAAACTTTACGAATAGTTTTAGGGTGGAAATTAAATTCTTTTATAGTAGAATTTTTAGAGAAATAATGTCCAAGCAAATTAGCTTTCTCTTTTGGATCAATGACAGGTAGATCTCTATCAAAAGGAGGCGGTAGGCAAGATTTACAAAAATTGCTTTGGGCAACCTTTACGGTTTTATAGAAATTGCGCAAACCCGTCGGATGTTCAGCAAAATTAGGTGATTTTTCCTTTTAAATATAGGTTTCTCTTCATCTATTACTTTACGATATAAATTTTTCTCTTCATGGTACTGTCTAAGGTTTTCATCAGTTTTTTTTTTATTAAAATTTTGAAAAGCCTTTTTAGGGTTCCGTTTTTTATACGGAGCACTATTGGTGAGACTACGATGTGTTTTTGTATTAAAATCAGTTATCTTAGCATATATAAATCTTATGGACCTGAAATTTAAAATGCGTGTAAGACTAACCTGTCCATTGAAGATGACGGATACAAAAAATGTTATGTAAGTTTGTTATGTAAGGTTTTTAAGAAAATAATTTTTTTTACCGATTCAAGTATTGGGTATCATACGAAAGGGCTTGAATTCCAAAAATGAAAATAAAATCAGATATTTAAAATTTTTCAAAATTCTAAAAATATTCCAAAAATTCTTACAAAATTAAAAATTAAAACTTTTTCCAGAATTCTAAAAATATTGCAAAAATTATTACAAAATCAAAAATACAAACTTTTTGCAGAATTCCAAAAATATTTCAAAAACTATAACAAATTCAAACATTTCCATGTCCAATTTTATTTTCAATTACATTTACGTCATAAAAACAGCTAAATTTTTTTGTTCCAGAAAATTGGCTAAAAATAAATGAAATCGTTTTTCGACACACTTGACATTTTATTTTTGACCAACTTATAATGCCATAATCCTCTGTAATAATAATAAAATTTCATGTCATACAAATTATTAATTTTATTTTTTCCCAAAAATTGAGTAAAAAAGTAAATAAAAATTTTTCTTTTGACACACTTGACAACATTTTTTTGACAAACTTATAATGCCATAATTCTCAATAATAATAATAAAATTTCATTTCAAACAAATAATTAATTTTATTTTTTTACAAAAAATTGGGTAAGAAATAAATAAAAATCTTTCTTTTGACACACTTGACAACATTTTTTGACAAACTCATAATGCAATAATCTAGATTTTGGTCTCACATACCAATCCCGACCATCAAGATTTCTCCAAATTTAATGTTCCTACTCGTAATCACTTAAAATGAACGTTTTTTAAGCAAAAAATATGCAAATTTCCTTGTTTTGACACACTTGACAATTTTTTGACACACTTCCGGTACAGTTATCGTCCTTTCGGCTCTTTCAATTGAGTAAACCTATTTTTATAAAAAAAAATTTTTTGAAATCCGTCCAGCGGTTTTCTAGATTTCATAGGTTGTGACGGCCGGCCGACAGACAGACGTAAATTTTTTTTTGCTTTTTTAGAATCAGTAGGTCCTAAAAGGTCGAGAAATGCCAAAAAAGTGGGGATAAGAATTTCACTTTTAGCTCATAAATGCAATACTTAGGTCTTTCAGACCGAAGTAAAAGTTGTTGTTGAGATACTGATTTAGTTGTCCGTTGTTCGGTTCTTTTTTTTTATTTATGGCTTAGCTCCAATGAAGGACCTCAGCAAGAAATATAATAAAAAAAAAGAATCGAACAACTAACTATAAAATCAGTTTCACATACCCAATTCATTAAATTAGTGTTAAAACGAGATAGATGGAAGCTGTTTACGTGGACCGTCAAAAGCTAAATAGTAAGTAACAAAAAGAAAAATTTATCTTCCTAAACATATGGAAATGTTTTATGTATAATAAAAACCTCTTCAAATGTAATATATTCACTTACAAACAATTTTTATCACATTTCCATTATAATTTCAAGTAATTATACTTGCGTAATTTCTTCATAATTATATCCATATTCAGAAAAATCCTGAAACCTAATCTTAACAATTCATCTTAAAATAATCACATTCATAAAATCCAATTGAAAAAACAACTTCTACATCTGGTATTTCTATTGTTAAACAAAAATGGTTTTTCTATTGTCCTTTTCTGTTCTTTGACAATTTTTCTTAATATTTTCCTTACCATTGCTTGGTTGACACACAATCAAAATTGAAAAAAAAAATTGTTTTTATATCAAAAGAACAAAATTCTAAATACCAACCATCTGAATAAGTAAAACAATTATTTTCTTTAAAATTAAAATAAGAAAACTAAATTTGTAATAAAAGAAATTACCGGGTCTCGGTCGGTATTTTATTTCTCAAGTTTTATAAGTTCACATTTTTTTACTTATCATATTATAGAATAAAGAATATAAAAAATAATAATACTTAAGACGACAAATTTTTGTGGTGACATTTTTTTATTGTTTTTAGGAATAATATGCTCCATAGAAAAAATCATAAAGAGTTTTATTATAGGTATAAATTACGCTTATAATAAGAACACGATTTAATTTAAGGTTAAAACAAACAATATGAGATTTTGGTGTAATAACTGTCACGCATTATTTACAAGCCAAAATAAATTTACGTATTAAATTATTTTCTGTGTGGAATTCAACAGATATTAAACTTAAATTAAAGTAATAGGTAAACATGCATTTATACGATTAAACCAAGTAGCTTGAACCAATTTTAAATAACAATTGATCTTGTATATGGATATAATTATCATATTTGGAGTGAACCCCAACGCACAATCCATACCTTTTATCTAAAAATTCTAGCTAAACTGCCTTCGAGCTGAAATTCCTTCGAGCTGAAAGACCACAGCATTACCAAAACCAAAAGTTAAAATGTTAATCCTAATTTTTTTGGCATTTTATCCTGTTATGTTGTCGAATTTTCAGGGTTTCGTACTTTGAAAAAGTAAAAACGTTACCCTATTCATGAGACTTCTGTGTCCGTCCGAATTTCTACATAATCGATTTACTCACATACTATAAGTGCAATCAACTTGATATTGTCTACAATTGCTGGTAACAAAAAATTTTCAAATATTTGATTATATCTATATTTTATGGACATAGATAAGGGGATAGTAAAACAAAAGTTTTTTTAAGGAATCGAGTTTGGTTTAGAAAAATGGAAAAAGATGGAAATATTTCAAAAAAAATTTCAATGAATTTTCGACTGTTTAGTTTTTTAGTAATTGCCAAAAACGAGAGTTTTTTTTGGTCCCTTCCTTAATTACAAAAGAAAAAAATTCACGGTTGTAGGAATTTTGCATAAAAATAAACGTGTTTTTCGGCAAACGGTTGTAAAGTTTAACTTTACTGCCGCTAGGGAGTTAGCTAAAGTCTTACTTTTTAGCCTGACAGCAAAAGTAACGTCTAGCGACAGCAAAAGTAACGCCATTTTTATTTTATATTACGGAGGCTGTAAAGTAGCATTTGTTATTTGTTAGTTTGTTATTTTTTCAAGCATATTCAACCAATTCAACCATGACAACAAAAAATAAGTTGATTCTCATATTATGAAATTTTGAAAAGGCTGCTTTGATAAAAAAATTTTATTCATACAAATTTAAATGTTTTTTTCTCATTTTTGGAAGTAATTTGGACGATACAAATTCATATTTATAAAAAGTTTGATGAATTAATTTCATCTTTATAAAAAATTTAAACGTTTGCCGAAAAAATAGTGTATTTAATTCGGAGCTAAAGTGACTTTTTGTGTTTCGTCTATAATTGTCGGCCTCCCTGCGGTCGGCCGTCAAACTATAGACTCAACACAAAAAGTATCACTTTAGCTCCTAATTAAATAATGTACTATTTTTTGTTTTCGTTGATATAATTTCAAATGTTCGTTAGATTGAAACTACCTCGAGTAGAATCGGCGAACATTACTAAAGAAAAAATTGAAAAAAATTCATGGGTGTAGAGATTTGAAAATTAAAATCAAAAATTTTTTTGGTTGTTAAAATTTCAAATGTTCATTGGAGGGGATTAAAAGTAAAAATTTTGAAAAAAATTATTTTTGATCATGTCAAGTCGGGTTTCATATGAAAGGTGATTTTTTTGTAGTGCAAAACAATTTTTTTTGTAATTTTCGAAAGCACCGTTTTTTGCTTATTCCTAAAATTGTGTGTTTGGAAAAGAACTATTCTCGTAGAATAATATATAAACCGAACGCTCGACAAGCGAATTATATTCGCACTTGTCCGACTTTTTTTTCATTGGCGTCAGAAGTGTGATACTCTTACAAAAAAGCTTCATTTAATTTCAAAGCATGTGGCATTTCATGCTTCTCAAACCAGTATATAAGGCTACACATTTATTGTTTCTGTATTATTCTACAACGAACGCCAAGCGTGATTTTCACAAATTAACTTCAACTCTTCAAATTAAAACTTAGGATTTTTTAAAAAACATTTTGGTGGCTTACGACAACGTGTAACTCGTTTTTGTGTGCCATCACGTGTAAAATAAATTTTTCAATTCGGGTAATTAGTTTTTATCACAAAGGCAAGTAGTTTTTATCACAAAGTTAATTAAATCATATTAAATTATATTTTGTGAATTGAAACAGTTTCCTACGAAACCGTAACGGTATGCATAATTTGTTGTGTTAAATCGTTAATATAGGTCAAAGTGTTTCAAGGAAACAATAACAACTATCAACACACCGGTTTTCTAATTAACCGATAATCAGCAAATGTAGTTGATAAATTGGAAAAACTATGGGTTGATTCCACATATAAAAACAAATCGATTAAATGAAGTCTTCAAGTGAAACTCGGCTACAAAATTAAGTGATTTGTTGAAAATATTACAGGCGAGGAACAGTTGTTGACAAGCCTACGCTTCTATATGGAACATCTACGGCACACAAAAAAAAATATGTCGTTTTGACCACCTAAAAAGCAAGCTTTCTCGATCCTCAGTATTGGAGGCTGTTTATGTTTGACTTCATGGTGGAATAAAACATTAGTGAACAAAAATGAACTAGTATAAAAATCCATTTTTATCTTCCCTATAATAGCGTTATAAAACCAGATAGCTCAATCACAAAACTCAAAGTTGTGTTTCCTGATAGTAGGTCTAGTTGTACATAATAAACTATTCTTATCAGGAGTCGAGCCCGAAAGCATATAAATTTGTCTTTTGCGGAGATCTAACCAAATTGTATCTGCAAATAAGAATAACACCTCACCTCAATTAAAATGGAGATATCTAAACCTATAATTTTATTACTGTAAACTATGGCACAGCTTTAGAGCCATACTTAGCCACGTGATATTGTTCAAACCTGTTTCCCATAAAAGTTCATTAGTTTAAACAGTTGTCTTCAACGTGAGTCAATGTATTCAATACAACTGATCGATTTTTTATACTTATTTACTCTTCAAACCATCTGATTAGGACTGTTTTTTTTTATTTTGCAACCTCATTTTTGTATACTGTTGATTCATGAATTTTCTTAATAACTACTTGCACCTTCGGAAATTCAATTATGTTGAAATATAAAAGTTAGTTGGTGAATATCGACAGCAAATTTCTATTGTTAGGAGAATGATAAAAAACAAATCAGTAAAATTCTTATGTGTAGTTAAATTAAGAAATGAATCTAAAAAATCATGGTGCAAATTATGAAATGTTTTGCAATCCATACAATTTTTGACCGATCTAGTTTCAAGCCAATAAGAAAATTTTAAAATTTAAAAAAGTTTATTATTCTCATCAGGGCTAGCCGACTAGATAGTTTACCAAAAGATAAGGTAGTAGTTTACCAAAAAATAACAACGCTTATAAACCAAAAATTAGTCTACATTTCTAGCGAAGTCTAAGAAAATAAAAAATGTACATAAACATATGTTTACCTGAATCTATTAAATATATGTTTATGTAAATATTTTTTTTTCGAACTCACATGACTGCCACTCGTTGGACTATAACTCATCCAGGCACGCTGTTCTCCATTTGCTTCAACTGGCAGGTGCAGTGTTCATTACAAGGTGTGAACCAACTGTTCATAGATGAAACATCTAATTTTCCTTTGGCATGTGATGCTGTTCGTAGTGATAAGTACATTGATGTCTTGTTGGCTAGTACCAATACCTTAGAAAAGACCAGAGAAATAATTTCTACGGCTAAAATGACTCTTTGTAAATGGTGTTGCAACTATATGTACATATATATAACCTTAATACTTGTATTGCTATAAACATATCACGAAAAAATTTTAAGTATTGACGAAAGAAAAACTCTTGGGTTGTATTGGCTACTAGACCGAGTTCGCTATGACAGAATTACCGAAAGGAAATTATTAAGTTCGATTCTCTAAATATATATCGGCAAATGTTTTTCTTAGTTCATCCAAAAGAAATATGACATCATAGGTTCTCAGATGAAAACAAGGAGTTGCTCAAAATCTTTAGTTTCTCCGTGTAAAACAATCTCTCTGGCAGCTGGCTAGAATTGAACTTTCCGTAGTTAAACTTCTTGAAAACTTATGTAGTTTAGCGTAAATTATTTTCAATATGCATTAAACGTTTCATTGAGCAGATTGGCGAGGTCACAAAAGTCCTGAACTAGTTGCATTCCTCGGCTGAAAATTGGAGAGTTTTCAGTACTCAGAAAGTTCTGAAATTAGTCTTTGGAGCCATAGTGATTCAAAAAATAATCTAGCGGATTGATTCAAAAAATAATCTAAAATAATCTCAGCATCTCTTTTGAAAAATTCATGTTTGTGGCTTCATTCAAATTTCAAATTGTTAAACAGGGAAGCACTTAAACGACATAATGAAAGAAGTGGATTCAGCTCTTTAACTCCACAAATAAATTAATTTGATAATTTGAAAAACAGGAATAATTTCAAGTCATTGCGAAATACGATGGCATATATCTACACTCTACTGCTATATTCATAATTCTTTACTCAGTTTCCCTGAATTTCAGAAAAAACTAATTGATCTTTTAAGTCTGAAAGAACGTCAAGGAGGACTTTTAGTCAACATTAGTTGCATCCAATCTACTGTGTTTGAAAAAGAACTTAAGATACCGCTACCAGGCAGCCGTAGCAATATAAAAGAAATCTCAAAGCTCACATGCTGTTTTTCTTGATAAAAATAGGTAACACATAGAGTTAAATACATGTCCATTTCTTCGAAAAAGTAATAGCTTGGTATCATTATCGCCCCTAAGATATCACCTTGACTAGAGATATCATTCTGTTATTGAGAGTGGTATGTTCTATCGCACGTTTGCTCGACTTTCAATTACAGGGACAGCAGTCTGAGTGATTTTTACACTTGTAAATCAAAAATAAACCAAAAACTTACAAACCTACAAAAAATAATATTTCTATGCGTCATTGTGACCTTGTAAATTATCTGTTACTTATTTTATCTAACAAAATTATTTAAATAAATAAAATTAAAAATTGAAATAGAGATAAATAATTATTAATTAGGTAAATATTGTTACGAATTTCTATTTATGTAGCTTCCCTTATTTCTTCCTATCTAGTTTTGAAATATATATACCCAATACTTCTCAAAGTTGAATTCAGTTTTTTGTGACATATAGTGTTGTTTAAACATAAGTGTTAATTTCAGCTTTTGTCTGATGATGTTGTATCGATAATTTAATTAAGAAATATTTAAGTGAAATACACACAAAATCTCAGCGCTAAAAATCATATTGTCAAGTTTTCCTACCTTACTTTGAAATGGCCTTACTTTCTATTCAATCATTGTTATTCCCAAATATCTTTCTGGATTCGACTACTGATTAGTAATTAAAAACATATGGTTTTATTAAGTGGTCTACGACTTTATTTTTTCTTCACAACAGGAAATCAATACAGCATACAATATTTCTATCCATTATATTCGTTTAATTCGTTCAGCAACTCCAACAGTTAATTGTAGATATTACTAGTATAAACACAGGGTTCAAAATAAAACACACAATTTTTCTGCAGAATAACACTTAAATATTTATTCACATTCAAAAAATAAACTTACTTCTATTTACACGGTTTTATGTTCACGATACAGCAATTAGTTTACAATTATTTTTCACTTAACGTAATCGTATTCCACTTAAACTGTTTACACTATCGTTTTATCTAATTTAGGATAACTCTCGTTCTGCAAAAGGAATACCTTATATACAATTTTTCTTAATTTCTCGATTATTTGAGAGGTCCATTTCTTTACAAAAAAACTCCACTTTATTTAGTGCTTTTGTTTTTATCTCCGATCCTTTTTCTTGGAAGTAGTTGATTTTAGTTTGGTTAGTAAAATATTATATAGGAGAAATTGAGGTTGCATACATTTGGCTTTGTATTTCGTTCTCAAGTGTTTATGGACTCTGGATTTTGTGTCTTTATTTTACATTTTTTAAAGAATGAAAACTGTTTCTCTTAAATAACACTAAAAACATTATTCACAATTAAAAATTAGCTTTCCTTCTATTTACACGGTTTTATTTTTACGGTACATCGTTTCGATTACAATAAACTTTCATTTAACATAATCGCATTCGACTTAATGTATTTACACTATTGCAGTTGAATTTAGATTAATTATCTACAAAAGGAATTGCTTATATATAATTTATATTAATTTCTCGATTATTCGAGAGATCAATTTCTTAACAAAAAAAGCTGGAAAAATTCTGATAAAATCTACGTAATTATTTTGGATATATTTTATTTAATGTTTTTGTTCTTATCTTCGATCCTTTATCTACAGTTGATTTTAGTTTTGTTATAGTTATATTGTATAAGAGAAATTGAGGTTGGATATAATTCTGTTTTGTATTTTGTTCTGACGTGTTCATGGACTTTTTGTTTGTTCTTTGCTTACATATATTTTTAAAAGAACGGATAACTAAATAATTAATGACATATTTTAAAAAATTTGCACGAACAAAACTAAAACTAAATTGCCATTAATCGAGCTCATAGAATATTCCTTGGTCATGTGATGCACTGTCTTCCTCAATGATTAAAGCTCAGATAACGACGAGTTATATGAAGGTTTATTTCTTCCATAACTAAGATTGAGAGTGCCACCGTTGAGTGTATGTATATAATTCATTCGCCAGCATGGTATGAGGATGTTTCATCAGTTGCATCGTGTGTCTCTGTAGTACGACTGCAAATCCTACGTTTTCACACAACAATATTATTCATTATTAATAAACGTACATTGCGAACGCATTGTTTTTGATGTTTGTTATGATTATAAATACGAGAATCCAACCGATTAAAATGATGAGTTGACATTAAATTTTTAATGAGTTGGCATTAAAATCTTGACGGAGGAGTTGGTATTAAAAAAAAATGGAATGTCTTGTTGCTTAATAATAAGGTCATTTTTAGATTAAAATTAAAAAAAATCTAGTGAATCAACTGGTATTTAGTTGTTTTTTGTAATGATAATCGTTAGTAATATAATAGTAAATTTTAATCTAATCTGAGAAATATTAAAAATCATTTTTAAATAGTAGCAATTGTGATAGTACTAAAACAAAATTCCGTGAAATTAGCTAAAGTTAAAACTTTAAGATTAATCGTCTCAGAAAGAGATTATTATAATAAGATTAGCAAAATTTATTTATAGTAAATTAATCAATTAAGGTGTTCATCAATTGTGGTGTTTGTAAGACATATAGCAAATTTTTCTTTTTTTTTGTGAAAGTCACACCTGTAGATAAAATTTAAAAAAAAAAAATTACAAATAAATAAAAACGGATCTCCCATGCGTGTAATATGAAACTAATTATTCAAAGTAAAGCATAGTTAATGTAAAGCGCAAAGCATTATAAATTAACATTTCTGATAAAAATCAAGAACTGCACCCATGTACTTACACAGACGATATATATCTTTTTGTTGTTGATATATCAGACACGAAGATTGTGTACGTATACAAGCCTCCCAATACAAGATGGGCAGCTGATACTCTACCATTGTTTCACCACCCAGCAATATACTCTGGTGACTTTAATAGCCACCTAGTGTTCCTACTCAATCAAAAACCCCAATGGCATACAACTGACGGACTGGGCGGATGGTAACAACATGTTCCTGGTATATGATGCTAAAGACATGAAAACCTTTAGATCTGTTCTTTAGATCTGCTAGATCTTGAGGTAGAAATCCAAATACCACTCGTTAACTCTACTCCTCAACCTAGATGGAATTTTAATTAAAGCTGACTGGGATAAATATAGGTTGGAGTTAGATGCAGTGATACGCTGGATCCAATCAATCCCTAAAAACTACGATAGGTTCGTTGAAGTCATCATCTCAACTGCTAAGAAATGCATCCCAAGAGGCTTTCGTGAAGAATATATTCCTGGCTGGAGTAGAGATAGAGCGATAAATTATATGAGGAGTACCTTAGTAGGGGTGAAGCAGACGTGGCTGATGACTCAATTTACTCACTGGACGCCACGAGAAAGCAAAAGTGGATTAGCGCTGTTGAAAACATAGATCTTTCATATTCAAGCAGGGAAGCCTGGAGTCTCCTTCGAAAGCTGGGTAGCTCAAACTCAATTGCTCGTACTAACAATGAAATAAATCCAGAGGACATTGCGAATCATATCGTAAACATGTCTAGTTCTTCTATTAATCACCTTCATAAAAGAACAATTAAAGGTAATTTAAGAGAAATGAAGCTCAATTTCTCGTCTTCATCAAAGAATGCGAACTCTTTTAGTAGCAAAGAACTAGATTCAGCTCTGTCTCAAACAAAAAACAGAGAAGCAGCTGGGTGTAAATAATTTTGAATATCTTTTTAAATAAACTATACTATAAATCCACCTTAATAAATTAAACTATAAATCCACTTTTTTATAATTTGTTTTATTTCATTTATGTTTTTATACATGAAGGTTCCACAACGAAGTGAGAAACGATTTTTTTTATTATATTCTTTTTACTTCCGTAAGTGTTCGTTAAACAAATATAATAGAACTTGTTCGTACAATTATATGAGTTCCTTAAATATGAATTCTAAACATCCAGCAGCCTCTTGAAAGAATTCCTTTCAAAATATTAATTACAGTTATTACTAAAACAAATTAAACATAAAGTACAAAATTCGATTTCCAGCGTTCAAATATGTATAACCTTAAACAAAGTATTGTAATATGAACAAACAAATTCTATGTTACTTCATTTCAAAAAAATATTACAATAATATTCTAGGTTGCCTTTACTTTATGTAAAAAAGGAACTATAACAGTAGGCCAATCGTTTAAATAAAATATATTGTTTTAAAATTGACTTTAGTAGATATTGAAATTAAATAAAAATTCAAACATTTCAAGAAGTTCTTACAAAATGATAATAATACTAGAAACTGAATTCGAAATACATCATTGTGGTTAAGCCTTAATATAAATATAGCAAATTCTACGAAAAGTATAGTAGGATAATTAAATCAAACTTATGCTAATTACTAATAATATATACATGTCATTTTTTTTTTTAATTTAAAAACTAAAATTGATGGTTTATCTTCAGTTGAAAGGTAATTTTGACAATTTTGTAACAGCGCGTTCAAGAGTTCCTCCCTTTGTTTTAAGTATAGCTACTCGAACATAATTATCCTTTCCCATAATAGGTTTTATTACTCTACCCATCAACCATCGTGTGCTAGGAACATTTATAGCTGAAGAATATATAGCTAGTAAAATACATAGCTAGTAGTTCGCGCTATAGTATTATCCTATTAATAGAGATCCTCCAAATGGTTTTAAAAATATTTTCTTAAATTTTCGTCTTAATTAACTTCATAAAAAATCAGTGCTTTAAATCAGATAATTTTGTTTAAATTAATCTCCACTTATGTTTAATTTCAAACAACATAAGATATTTAATAAAAGTTAGGTATGTTCACTTCAAACAACGTAGCATATTTAATACATATTAATAAATGTAAGGAAATAATTTTAGCTTCTTTATTTGCATTCTTATTAAATTTCACTGGTTAAAATTATTTTAAAAATCTTGATAGATAATACTGTATCAATGAAAAGACCAGTTTGTAGCTAATGTGATTAAATATTAGAAATGAACAATTTTATTAATGCACAAACAATTCGACAATATTTCTCATTTCTTTGTAACAATATCATTTACACAGTTGTATTTCAGATAACTTTTTAAATAAATTGAAATAGATATAAAACAAATTTAGGGAACTTTTTTTATCAGAAGAAATGAATTAAAAGTTAGTTTTTTTAATTAAAAGTGAATTTAAAAAAACATGTGTGTTATTTTAAAAGAGCTGAAAAACTATTTTTTGTTTTTTTGTAAATTTCAATCATTAAAACATCGCATGCTAAATTTTAATTTAAAAGTTTTAATTTTGATGTTCGCCACAACACTCCCCCCCTAGTGCCATCGAAGATGGGACGATATAAAGAGAAAATTATTGTGCTAGAGCACGAAGGAAACGAGTAGGGGTACGAGTGGTTCTACCTGCTCGCGTAATTATAGATGCAGGATGGAATATCTGTGTTTGAGGAATGAGATTAAATCTAACCCTTTTAGGTGATGTAGTTGCCTTAGCGTCGCGTTGCCTTGTTTCTGCGGAGGTAGAAGGAGAAGACTGGAATGTGTCCGAAGAAGTAGGATGGACAATATCTGTAGAAGACAAAGTTTCGTCTGCGCGACTGAGATTAGTACTCGAAGTAGGTGAGTTTTGAGATGAGTCATCTTCAGATTGTTCCCTAAAGCAAGGTTTTAATCTGTCGATGGAAACTCGAATATGTTGACCTTTACGGTCAATAACAAAATTTTTACCATCGCGACTGATGACTTTGAAAGGACCTTCGTATGGTGGTTGTAATGCTTTACGTACTAAGTCAGTACGTAAGAAGACATGCGAGCAAGACTGGAGATTTTTGGAGACGAAAACATTAGGAGAAGTGTGTCTTGACGCAGTAGATGGACGAAGGTGAGTAAAATGTTGTTTCAACTGTGAAACGAAATCAGATTGTGGAGTGGAGTTAGAGTTTTGACTAAAGAATTCTCCTGGAAGACGTATGTTAGTACCGTAGACGAGCTCAGCCGATGAAGATTGGAAATCTTCACGGAAAGTGGTTCGTAAACCAAGTAGTATTGACGGTAAAATTCGTGTCCAGTCCGTTCTGTCGTAGGCCATTATCGCGGATTTAAGAGTTCGGTGCCAACGTTCGATTAGTCCGTTACATTTAGGATTGTAACTAGTAGTACGTTTACGTTCGAAACCGATAAGTTTTGACAACTCGTTAAAGAGATTGGATTCGAATTGGGAGCCCTGATCAGTGACGATTACTGAAGGCACTCCGAAGCGAGCAATCCAATTTGAGTAGAGAGCTGATGCTACCGTTTCAGCTGTAATATCCGAGATAGGAATGGCTTCAGGCCAGCGAGTATATCTGTCAATAATTGTGACACAATATCGTTTGTCCTCAGAGGTAGGAAGTGGACCAATAATGTCCATATGAATCTCGGAAAATCTTTGAGAAGTTTGAGGATAATTACCTAATGGAGATTGAGTGTGGCGAGAAACTTTTGCCTTTTGGCAAGCCAGGCAGTTCTGAGCCATTTGTCGTGCATCTTTTTTAATTGATGGCCAAATGACTTTTTCAGCAAGTAGTTTGGCAGAACTGTGGACTCCTGGGTGAGATAAATTGTGAAGACTTTCGAAAACAGACTGACGAAATTGCTTTGGAATAAAAGGTCGTGGATTACCAGAAGAAGTATCACACAAAATAGTTTTGGCACTAGAATTGCCAAACGATAATGGAAAGGAACGGAATTGAAGTGTGGGACTAGTGTCCACTAATTCCTTTAGTTCGTTATCGTTGAACTGAGCATCAGCAATTTCGTCGTAGTTAATATTTTCTGGAATTGATATTTGCTCAACACGAGAAAGTGTGTCGGCAACTACATTATCAATTCCAGAAATGTGACGAATATCAGTCGTAACTTGACTGATAAAATCAAGATGACGGAATTGGCGAGGACTAGCTTTGCCAGGATTCTGCGACAAAGCGTAAATGAGTGGCTTATGATCGGTGAAAAGAGTGAAGGTTCTACCTTCAAGGAGATACCGGAAATGTTTAATTGCAGAGTAAGCTGCAAGGAGTTCGCGATCATAAGCGCTGTATTTCTGTTGCGTTTCATTGAGTCGCACAGAGAAGAAACTAAGAGGTGTCCAACAATCGTTAATTTTTTGTTGAACAACGGCGCCAAGTGCCTTGTCGGAAGCGTCGACCATAACGGCAAGTTGGGCAGAGTGTGAGGGGTGAGAAAGAGTTGTAGCCTCACTAAGTTGCCGCTTGCAAAGATCGAAGGCTTGAATGGCGTCTTCAGACCATTGAATGACCCGTTTGTCATTCTTTTTGGAACCTTTGAGAAAATCATTTAGGATGGCTTGATTGCCACCAGCGTGAGGAATGAACCTGCGGTAGAAATTAATCATTCCAAGAAAACGGCGGAGTTGCATAACTGTTTCGGGACGTTCGTAACAGTTGATAGCATCGACACGTTCAGAAGTAGGTTTGATTCCAGTTGAATCAATAGAATGTCCAAGAAAGTCAACGTTGGTTTTAGCAAAGTTGCATTTATCAACGTTGATAATGAGACCAGCGTCAGAAAGACGCTCAAAAACAGTCCTAAGATGTTTGAGGTGTTCCTCATAGGTTTCAGAAGCAATAAGGAGGTCATCAATGTAGATGAAACAGAAATTTAGGTCTCGTAGAAGGGAATGCATAAACCGTTGAAAAGATTGCGCAGCATTTCGCAATCCGAAAGTCATTCGAACGAATTCGAAGAGTCCGAACGGAGTTGAAATTGCAGTTTTTGCAATATCGCGCTCATCAATAGGAATTTGATGATATGCGCGGACGAGATCAATTGTGGAGAAAAATTGGCATCCATGTAGTTGATGCGAAAAATCCTGAATATGAGGAATAGGATATTGATTCGGAATTGTAATGTTATTTAGAGCACGGTAGTCACCGCAAGGTCTCCACTCCCCGTTCTTCTTTTTAGCGAGATGGAGAGGAGAAGCCCAAGGACTGTTAGAAGGTCGGCAGATGCCTTGGGATAACATAAGATTAAATTCTGCCTTTGCGATAGCCAATTTGTCTGGAGCAAGTCGACGATACTTACAAGAAACGGGAGGACCACGTGTTTCAATAACGTGAGTTACGTTATGTTTCACATGTTTAACAAGATCATTTTTGGACGTTAAGTCCTTGAAATTTTTGAGTAAATCAAGAATTTCTACACTGACCGAATCGTTGATCAAAGTTAAAGAAGGTGCTGGAGAAGTGGAGAGTTTAGCCAAAGTAAATAGAGAAGTTAGTGGATCGACAAGACGTCGGTTTTTAATGTCCACTAAAAGACCGTATTTATTGAGAAAATCAGCTCCTAGGATAGGAGTGGTAACATCGGCTATAACAAAGGTCTGACAGAACACTCGTCTGAGACCAATGTTTAAGTTTAAAGACCGTGTACCGTAAGTGCTAACTTTAGTCGCGTTAGCTGCGTAGAGGTAGAAGTCTGATTTTCTTGAAATTTTTTCCTCCATAGTAGCGGGGAGAACTGAAACTTCGGCACCTGTATCAACGAGGAAAGTCTTGCATGAAGAAATGTCGAGGACCAGAAGACGGAGTTGAGAATGATTGTCATCACATGCCGTCACATGTGATGAATCTAATAGTTTTTTGAAGATTTTGAGGCAATGGAATTTGAGTGATCAGAATGATATTTACACTCAGGGTAGCATTTTTTTGCATCTCCCTTGTAGTAGTGATGGTAGTAGCAGATACCATCAAACATTTGCACGCGAGACCTGGACCGAGGTCGCATGGGAGAGCGATAATTCCGATTGAAATTTGAATTATGATTACCGTTTCGATCCTTAGATCTACTTCGGTATTGTTGAGGAGGTTGGGAGAAATTTTGCCTTTGAATGGCATTGAGGAGTTGCACATTTTGTGCCTCCAGTTTTTTGAATGTTTCCTCAAGTGATATAATTTCACTTGAGGAAGAAGAAGAAGAAGAAGGGAAAGAAGAAGCGGCAGGGTTAGATACCGCATTAACTTGCGAGCCCCTTAGGGCATTGAGAACATTATCTGCTATCTCTGCTGTCTTCTGAAGATCTTCACTGACAGTAGCGATAGCAGCGCGGACAGCAGGTGGAAGTTTCTCCACCCAAAGGACTTTAAGAGCTGCCTCTGAAAACGTATTACGGGATTCGGTAGTCATATCCCGAAGTAATTGTGAGGGCTTAAGATCCCCAAGGTCCATACAGCGTAACACTTTGTGTATGCGATCTGAAGTGCTACCGGATAGGCGAGCTATAAGAGCCTCTTTGAGCCTATCGTACGGAAAATCTTGGTCGGGGTTAACCAAGATATCACTGGCTAATTTTGCCAGTGTGGGAGTAATCATGGTAAGTAAGTGCCCATACTTAGTTTGTTGAGACCTGATACGTCCCAACAAGAATTGCTCCTCTAGAGTTATGAACCAAAGGTCTGGAGTCTCAGACCAGAAAGGAGGAATTTTGATAGCTACGTGATCAATTTGTGGCATAGCTGCCGAAGAAGTTGAAGCTGAGGGAGGTGGAGGTAACGCAGCAGGAGGTGGTGGAGATTGTGGAGGATTTGAAGATGTACCTCCAAGGTTCAAATTAGCAAGAGCAGCTGCGACCTGCTCTGCGACCAGTGCCTGAAGCTGGTCTTGTGTGAATGTAAAGGTTGGGGGTCCAGAAGATGCAGCAGTTTCCTCAGGTTCTGGTGGACCTGCTGAAACTGATGGGAACATAAATGAATGGCGGAAAAGCCTACTTGTGACAGCAACTAAAAAGAAAAGTGTTGCAGCGATTAATAATAAAACAGCATTATTTATCACGATTTCTATAACGGATGCTGCAACAAACAACACCCCCAAACAAACCAAAAGTTCCCTTATTTTGTTCATAATTTTTTAAAAAAAGAATAATAGAAAATATTTAAAATTTAAAGTTTAAACAGAGAAAAAAAAACAAATTAATTAACAACTTAATATTATTATTAAATTAGATTATTTAGGAGTAATTAATTGAATTAATTAATAGGATTATTTGATATAAATAAAAAATTATAATAATAAAATTGTACTCAAAGTTGACTCCAAATCCAAAAAATTGTGTTGAGTCGGTAGGTCACCAAATATAGCTGAAGAATATATAGCTAGTAAAATACATAGCTAGTAGTTCGCGCTATAGTATTATCCTATTAATAGAGATCCTCCAAATGGTTTTAAAAATATTTTCTTAAATTTTCGTCTTAATTAACTTCATAAAAAATCAGTGCTTTAAATCAGATAATTTTGTTTAAATTAATCTCCACTTATGTTTAATTTCAAACAACATAAGATATTTAATAAAAGTTAGGTATGTTCACTTCAAACAACGTAGCATATTTAATACATATTAATAAATGTAAGGAAATAATTTTAGCTTCTTTATTTGCATTCTTATTAAATTTCACTGGTTAAAATTATTTTAAAAATCTTGATAGATAATACTGTATCAATGAAAAGACCAGTTTGTAGCTAATGTGATTAAATATTAGAAATGAACAATTTTATTAATGCACAAACAATTCGACAATATTTCTCATTTCTTTGTAACAATATCATTTACACAGTTGTATTTCAGATAACTTTTTAAATAAATTGAAATAGATATAAAACAAATTTAGGGAACTTTTTTTATCAGAAGAAATGAATTAAAAGTTAGTTTTTTTAATTAAAAGTGAATTTAAAAAAACATGTGTGTTATTTTAAAAGAGCTGAAAAACTATTTTTTGTTTTTTTGTAAATTTCAATCATTAAAACATCGCATGCTAAATTTTAATTTAAAAGTTTTAATTTTGATGTTCGCCACACATTTTCTTCATGTATCAAAACCAGGTCATTGACTTCTAAATTTGGTTTGGATTCATGCCATTTTGATTTTTGTTGAAGTAAGTATAAATATTCCTTGGAAAATCGCTTCCAAAAATGTTGCGTCATTTGTGTTATTATTTTCCAATACGTTAAACGGTTTTTTGGTAAATGCGTTACGTCTGGTTCTATAATTTGGTTTATGGGACCACCTGTTAAAAAATGACCCGGTGTGAGCGGTTCTAAATCATTTGGGTCAGAAGACATAGGTGAGATGGGCCTTGAATTTAATATTCCTTCTATAATGATACTTAATGTGTTCAACTGTTCCAATGTCAATACATTATCACCAACGATTCTTTTTAAATGAGTTTTGAACATTTTAACTGCGCTTTCCCACAATCCGCCGAAATGGGGGATCTTGGAGGGATAAATTTCCAATCTATACCTTCATTAGAACAAAAGTTGATAATATCGTTGTTTTCTTTATTTATTATCTTAGCTAGTTCCCTTAACTGATTATTAGATCCAACAAAATTTCCAGCATTATCGCTCCACAGAGTATGACATTTTCCTCTTCGCGCACAGAATCTCTTTAAACATACTATGAATGCCTCACTAGTTGCGTCTTCTACGATTTCTAAGTGTATTGCCTTTGTAACGAAGCATACGAAAATACATACGTATACCTTATTAAAAACACCCTTACGCTGATTTTTGTATTTAATTGTAAACGGTCCACAAAAATCAACGCCAGTAGTGTTAAATGGTCTTGCTATAGTTGTTCTACTCTGAGGTAAACTACCCATAATTTGCTCTAATAAATGTGGTTTTGCCTTAAAACATGCTAAACATTCATGAATAACCTTTTTTACAACGTTTTTACCATTAATTGGCCAAAACCTTTGTCGTACTGTTGCTAAAGTTGCTTGAACACCACTATGCATATTTTCTATGTGATAATGACGGAAAAGTAAAACTGTGAAGTGATTGTTATGTGGTAAAATATACTGATGTTTTTTATCAAAATCTATTTCACTATTATGCAGGCGGCCCCCAACACGGAGTAAACCATCAGTATCTAAGAATGGTGTCAAGTTTATAATTTTACTTTTTCTTGATAAACATTTATGTTGCATTAAATGATTGATATCATCTCTGAACTGAGAATATTGCACAATTCGAATTATTGTTTTCAGTGAATTTTCTAGTTCTAATGTTGATAATGCAGGCATTTTATTTATTTGAACCTTTAATTCGTTTCTTGTAAAAACTGTGGGACGATTTCCCTTATGTCTAATTTTATTTTTGTAACGAATAACTAGTGCAACTATACGTTTGAGCTTTAAGAATGAACTAAAATCTTCTATACGAATAATAGGTTCAAAATTTTGTATTGCAAATGTGAAATCATTATGTTTTAGTTCTAGGTTTTGATGTATACATATATTACTAACCTTAGCTCCACCTTTAGGCCGGTGATTTGGTTCCAATTGCAAGAAGGCTGGACCCTTCCACCAAATATCTAAATTTTGCAAGTCTTCTGGCATGATGCCACGTGATACGTAATCAGCTGGATTATTTCTTCCACTGATATGCCGCCACTCCATATCCCTTGTAACATTTTGTATCTCACTAGTACGATTTGCTACATATGTTTTTAATTGGTGGGGTGGTAATTTTATCCAAGATAAGACTATACTTGAGTCGGACCAAAGAACTATTTGACTGAAATGTATATCCATTGCATGTTTTACCTTTTCAACTAGCTGTGAAAGTAAATATGCTGCATTTAATTCTAGTCGTGGTAATGAGACTACCTTTAATGGCGCTACTCTAGACTTGCTACAAAGTAGGCTGACTAATATTTTGTCTTCATCATCTACGTATCTTAAATAAATGCATGCTCCGTAAGCTGACTGAGATGCATCAGCAAAACCATGTAGTTCCAAAAACTTTACTTTACCCGGTATAACACATCTATTAAAGCTGATATTATTGATTGAAATTAAATTATTTCTATATTCTAACCATGCCATCTCTAAATTTTGTGGAAGTTTACTATCCCAATCTATTTTTGCAAGCCAAATTTGTTGAATTAAAATTTTGGCTTTTATAATCACTGGAGCTAAGAGCCCTAACGGGTCAAATAACTTGCTTATGTCAGAAAGTACAGATCTTTTTGTAATGTTTTCATCTTGACTTACTGGCTGGACGCAGAAACTTAATTTGTCAATCTTTGGTTGCCAAATTAATCCTAATGTTTTGATACTTTCATTTGCAAATTCAAATTTTTGTTCTCTATCTTCTAATGGTATTTGTTCTAATAAATTGTTATTGTTTGATGTCCATTTTCGAAGTTTCATGCCGGCTGTTGCAAACATTTCTACTAATTGTCGATATGATTGAATTGCTGCATTTTCATTTTCATCTCCTGACAACAAATCTTCCATGTAGAAATCCTTCATTGTCTTTATAGACGCTAATGGGTATTTATTTTCTTCTTCAATTGCTAACTGTTGTATGACCTTTGTTGCCAAGTATGGAGCAGATGAGGTTCCATACGTCACCGTGTTCAATTTATAAATCTTGAGTGATTCCAAAGAATTTTCTCTCCAAAATATTTTTTGATATTGAGTATGAATTTCATCTATTTGAATCTGTCTAAACATTTTCTCAATATCGGCTGTATATGCTATCAAGTGTTTACGAAATCTTAAGATTAATGAAAATAAATCATCCTGCACTACTGGACCTATCATTAGAGTTTCATTTAGCGAGATATCAGTTGACCCCTTTGCGGAAGCATCAAATACGACGCGTAATTTTGTTGTTGTGCTACTAGCCTTAAAAACTGCGTGATGGGGTAAAAAATATTCTTCCTTTGGTAGATGATCTTCCAGACAAACTGACATATGACCAAGTGCTTTGTATTCTCGCATAAAATTTATATAACCATTCTTTAAATTCTCGTTTTGATTTAATTTAGATTCAAGATAACTAAAACGGTTCAATGCTGAATTTCTTGAATCCCCCAATTTTGCCACTAACTCATTAAATGGTAATTGAACAATAAATCGACCATTTTCATTTCTTTTATAAGTTTTTAAAAATAATTCTTCACATTTGACTTCTTCTACAGATAATGCCTTTTTAGTTTCTATACATGATTCAACCTCCCAAAATTTAGTTAAACCTTTATCTAATTCTAGTCTAAACTTTACCGAAAATATTTATAACTCTCTTAATTCAAAACAAAAAGCTGCATGCATTTTTCTAGACTTTCGTAAAGCGTTTGATTGTGTAAAACATTCAACCCTTGTTGAAAAACTAAAAAGAATTGGAATCTCTGGGATAGCATTAGAACTTCTTAAGAATTATTTGCAAAACCGGAAACAATTTGTTCAGATCGGCGTCGCTAAATCTGAATATTTGGATGTTAAATGTGGTGTCCCACAGGGGTCAATACTTGGACCAACACTTTTCTTAATATATATCAATGACTTATTCGACTTAAAGCTAAAAGGAAATCTACAATGCTTTGCTGACGATACTATCCTAACATATTCCTGTTCCAGTTATGAAGAGCTTAAACTATCTATGGAACATGATATGACACTCATAGATAATTGGTTAAATGAAAATTCTCTGAGCTTGAATGAAAAAAAATCTACGTTTCTGCATTTTTGCCTTAAGAAAAATGTGTCATCTGACCTCTTTAGCAGCATATATTTTAATCGTAAATGCATAACTTCCTCAAATGAAGTGTCATATCTAGGGCTCCATATTTCATCAACTTTTAACTGGACATATCATGCAGACGTCATAAAAGCTAGAATATCACCATTTATAGGAGCTTTGAGAAAAACATCAAAATTCATTAGCCAGGAAGTCAAACTTCATCTGTACTTTTCATATATCCACTCTCATTTGATATATTTACTCCCCATATGGGGTTCACTGACCGAATCAAAAATAAATGAATTGCAAATATTGCAAAATAAGGCCCAAAGAGCAATTTTTCGTTTTCCCAAGCTTCATCCCTCTAAGTTAATGTACTCGGAAAAGGTGCTACCTTTCTCAAAATTAATTGTCTACGAATATCTATTCCTAATTTATAAAATAACCAAAGCCCTCATTAGAACTCGAAACTTCTTAATCCAAAATCTAACAGTAACAAATAGACCAAGTAGAACAGCTGGCCTCTTTAGATTACCCAACTATAGTGTCAATGTCGCCATGAAAAGTGCATTTTATAGAGGCATTGACCTTTTCAACAGTCTTACTACAAAAGCCAAAGAAGCCACTATCAGTCAATTCAAAACAGAAGTCAAATCCGATTTGTACACAAAATATTGTCAGGAGTATGATACTCGCCATAAATTATTGCCATCGCTAGCTTTTTATACTTGAATACTTCACATTATTTATGTTTACCTCATATTATTTAAAGAAATAGTACGAATAAAAACTGCCTCAGTTTCAATTTAACAGTGAAGCGAATCGTTTCAAACTAAATAATTGAAATAAAATAAATTGTTTAAAATACGGTAATTCGTATACAAGAGTGCTTGTTAACTTTTTCAACTTGTAAAATCATTGATTTTGCAACTGTGTCATAATAAGCAGTGAGTGAAGACGAGTGTGAAAATAATACTAAGAGAAGCCGCGACTTCTCTGAAGATGAAGCAGATTTAATTAATAAATTCCCCAAGGTCGAGGAATACGTGATAAAAATGAGTCATAACTCTCAACAAACCTCAAAATTAACCAACACATCTACAAAACGCTATAAAGGACTGAACAACATGTCACAAACTCAAAGTTTAAAACCAGATAGCTGTAATCAGCCAAAAAACAATTCAACTCAAATCAAAATTAACATTCCAGTTCAAAATCGATTTGATCTTTTTGATAATAATACGATTGATGACGTCACAGAAATTGACGACAAAATAGATCAACATAATACAGTTACTAATAACAAAAAAAAAGAAATCATACCTCCAATAATATTAAAAGAAATTTCAACTTTTGATGCGCATGCATTAATAAAAAATAATAATATTACAAAATACAAATTAAAGTTTATGTCTATAGGAATTAAAGTTCTTTTGGAAAACGATAAGGACTATAATGAGTTAATTGCTGCGCTAAAAAAGGACAATAAAATGTATTATTCGTTTGAAAAAAAGGAAAACAAACTTATTAAGTTTGTTCTCTCCGGACTACCAAACTGGAGCATAACAGATATTGAAACAGCGTTGAAAGACGAAGGAGTTGATCAACCATCTGAAATTAAGAAACTTAATATTAAAAATCAACGATACATCGATCAAATGACGTATCTTTTATACTTTAAGCCTGGTACTACAAATATTTCAAAACTTCGTCAAACAAAACATATATATAATGTGATGGTACAGTGGAACAACTATATTAACAGGCGATCTGGTCCCACCCAGTGCAGAAATTGTCAGCTTTATGGTCATGGAGCTAAACACTGCAATCTTCCATCGAGATGCATGTATTGCAGCAATCAGCATCTCACAACTGAATGTCCTCAACAAGATATTCCAAGTGAACCTGTGATATTAAAATGCGCTAATTGCTCACAATCACACAAATCCAATTCGAAAGAATGTCCAAAACTTGCAGAGTACCAACAAATAAGGGAAAAAACAACAAAAAAACGAAACATTAGTCGCAAACCTAGTTTTGTGTTCAATAGCTCGGATTTTCCAACCTTAAATCCGAACCAGAAACTCTCCGAACTGCCGTTAGAAAATGCTAAGCGGATCACAAACACTACAACTACAAATTATTCACATGTCACTAACTTCAATAACCATAATAATAGTGATCTATTTACAGTCGAACAAATAATGAGGTTAGTAAACGACATCATATCCCAGCTAAAACACTGCAGGAACAAGGAACAACAATTTCAAGTCATAGCCGGGCTTTCAGTTAAGTACCTTTATGGCGTTAAATAATTTAAATAATATAAAAATTGCATATTGGAATGCGCAAAGCATTTCCAATAAAATTAATGAAATTTATTATTTTTTAGACATAAATAAAATTGACATTTTCTTGGTGAACGAAACATGGCTAAAGCCTAATTTGAAACTCTTAAAAAATAGTGAATATATTTGCTATAGAAATGATAGACAACAACAACCAGGCGGTGGTGTAGCAATTTTCATAAAACGAAACATTAAACATTCACTACTACCCAGCTTTGACACATCAGTTATTGAATCATTAGGCTTAAAAGTGTTTACACAGCATGGTGAGATAATTATTGTTTCCTGCTATTTTCCAGGTACTAAGATCAATGTTGACAAAATTCAGCAATTTAAAAAGGATTTACGTAAAATAGCCAATAGTCAAAATAGCTTCGTTATCTGTGGAGATTTTAACAGTCGTCATAGATACTGGAACTGTCGAAGATCAAACCGAGCTGGAAATGCTATGTATGACGAAATGTCAAGAGGTAGATTTAACATTAGTTTTCCAAATACTTCTTCTTATTATCCGAATTCTAGTCGAGGCAACCCATCGACACTTGACCTTGCTTTACACAATATTCCACACCTTATTTCTCAACCGGTTGCCAAAACTGAGTTGTCTTCTGACCACTTACCAGTTGTATTCGATTTGCTAAACACTTCTCCAAATATAAGTGCAACTTCATCAACGAGTTACAATTTTAATAAAGCTAAATGGGCTTCTCTTTATTTATTCCTCAAAGCCAAAATTAATATTTTCGATATCGAAAATCGAATTAATTCTCCAGAAGGCATAGACGATGAAGTAAAACGATTAACAGATCTGGTTTTTGAAGCCCAAGAAAAATATATACCCAAGCAAAAGCTGAAATCTCAAGAGCCTTCAATCCCTAATGAAATCGTACAGCAAATTAAAATAAGAAATTGTTATCGTCGTCAATGGGAAAGATCAAGAAATCCAATTAATAAGGTGAATTACCAGAAAATAAATGCAGCCATACGCAATTCTATCACCAACATCAGGAATAAACGGTGGGGGAAATTATTAGAAACAATAACACCCGGATCTAATAAATTATGGAATCTTAACAAAATTGTCGGTAAACCTTCCAAAAAAATACCCCCATTAAATTCTCAGAATAAACTCCTCTTAACAACTTCAGAAAAATGTAACGCAATCGGTGAAGTTTTTTATCAAGCACATGTCATTAACCAAAATATAAATGACCCAGAAACGACCAAAGCAGTTTTAAATACTAAAACTTTTATTAGTTCAATTACTTCATGGGAAATTGATGAAATCACAAACCACAGGGAGCTGTTAACAATAGTAAAAAGACTACGAAACAGAAAAGCTTGCGGTAGTGATAATATACATAATCAAGTTTTAAAACGAAGTCCTAAAAAGTTATTTGTAGCTCTTGCTTTTATCTTCAACGCATGCATGAAAATAGGATATTTTCCATCCGCCTGGAAAAACGCAAACGTCATAGCAATTTGTAAACCAAAAAAGGATCCTACTAGTCCAACAAGCTACCGACCAATTAGTTTGTTAAGTGGCTTTAGCAAAATTTTCGAAAAAGTAATCTATGCTCGACTTAATAAGTTTGTTTCAAGCAAAAACATAATACCATACGAACAATTTGGTTTCCGCACAGGCCACTCAACAAATCATCAATTGTTACGAGTAACCAAACTAATAAAACACAAAATCAATAACAAACAATCAGTGGGAATGCTGTTGCTAGACATCGAAAAAGCCTTCGACGCTATATGGCATGACGGTCTTCTTCACAAATTATTCAACATCCAAACACCTATCTATCTTGTAAAAATCATTCGCAGTTTTCTTTGCGACAGATATTTTAACGTTAGTATTGAAGGAACAAAATCCAAAAAATTCGCAATTCCTTCCGGAACTCCACAAGGAGCAGTGCTTAGTCCATTGCTTTATAATATCTACACCGCCGATCTGCCACGATCTAGTGATTGTGAATACTCACTCTTCGCTGATGACACAGCTATCTTGACATCTTCTGAAGATCCAAATTATATCGTCAATAAACTTGAAGTAGCAATTAATGAAGTTAATAATTTCTTTGATCGATGGAAAATAAGGGTCAATGTTAACAAATATCAAACATGCTTCTTTACACGCAAGCGAAAAACACTAAGCCTTCCCAGCAGAGATATAGTTATAAACGGTAAAAACATCCCGTGGTCAAATAGTTTAAAGTACCTAGGTATAACACTTGATAAAAAACTAACCTTCTCGGATCATATTTCTGAAAGAATTAATAACATGGGAAACGTAATAAAAATGCTTTATCCCTTTATAAACAGAAACTCGAAATTAAATGTTAAAAATAAATTGATCCTTTTCAAATCCGTGATTATACCAAAACTAACATACGGTATTCCAGTATGGGAATGCTGTGCAAAATCTCACAGACTTAAACTTCAAAGGACACAAAATAAAATATTAAAAATTATTTATAACAAACCATGGCACTATTCTACATACAAGTTACACAAATTACACAACATCGATCTAATAGAAACATATATTAACAAACGCAAAAACAAATTTTACCAAAACTTAAATAATATTGATAATCCATTGGTGAATGAGATTCTACAACTTTAGTCAACTTCGTTCACCAAGAAAACCCCTTAATTAGTTTTAGTTATTAGGTTAAGTAGTTATAGGTATTAGGTTAAGTTATTATAGAAAGGTTTTTTCACACAAATTTTCCTTCATTGTACCATACTATAAAAACAAAATTATTCATAAATAATCCAATATTTATTCTAAAGCTGAAAAGTAATATTAAAAAATTTACTGTACTCTTAAAAATTGTAACGAATATTTTCATAATAATAAAAATCAATAATACGTAAAAAAAAAAAAAAAAAAAAAAAAAAAAAAACCTGCCTATTAAGAATATTTCATTATTGTACCCAACAGGTTTTCATTGTCTCCAGTTTGTAATTTTTTGTTATTGTTGTTCTCACTCATCACTGTAACTAAAATTTCTTCTGAATTATTTATTTAATACCATATTTTATTACATTATGTGAAATCAATTTTATATTATAACATTTTCAAATAATTATAAAAACAAAATTCTGGTATAAGAATATACATATTTATTTGGAATTAAGAATATATTTAATGATATATTAAATTGTAGCATATATTTTGTAACTCATTTAGTTTAGTCTACACTCAAAAAAAGAAAATTCACTTTTACAGGGTTTTTGTTGATATACAGCGCACAAAATTTATTGGTAAAACTACAATTTTTTTTTCCTTCAAAGCGAAAAATAATTTGTAGGTAAATCATAGTTATTTATTATACAAGGGAAAAAAGTAGTAGATTTTAGCTCGAGGTTGTGTTGTCTCCCGACGCGAAGCGGAGGGAGACAAAAAACCGAGAGCTAAAATCTACAATTTTTCCCGTGTATAATACACTATTTTTTTCTGTGACTGGATAAATATTAATATTATTATTGAAAAAATAATATTAAACAAATATTACAATATGTATATTCACCACACCATACGAATTTTTCTTGAATAAAAACTTAAAATTAAGTTTCATTTTATTTGTCAAAACCAGTTATTAACATCAAGAAGAAAACGGTATAACTTTTCATTAACATTAAAATAGTCATAAATGTTCATAAATATTCATAATATTCATCATTTATGTGTATATATGTATTTATATATATATTTTTATCTATCCGGGAAAAAAGTACATACTTTTTTCCCGGGGAAAAAAGTATTTTATGAAAAGTAGCATTTTTGCACCTGTCAGCAGAAGTAAAATGTTAAACTTTTTTCCCGTCACAGAAAAAAATAAATTTTTTGACTTTTCAAATAATTTTTTTTGTTATTATATCTATAATATTTTTGGTAAACTTACAAAGAAATTTGTGTGTTGTATGTTTGTAATAGGTCTGTGGGATTTACTTAGTTTTTTTTTTTTTTTTTGAGTGTATATTTGCCCTTAATCTCTGTATGTTATATCAATAACTAATGTTTTCCTATATGAATATTTGTGTTTTTTGGAAAATAAATAAAAAAAAATTAAAAAAAAAAAAAAAAAAAAAAAAATTGTGAATTATTTACATTAGATGACATAAAATAGCTATGAGTTTCTACCCTTCCACTAACGATCCATCCAAATACGGTTTCCTTTAGAATAGGTAAGTTATTTGATATTTCCATGTAACCATTTTTTAGTATTTTAAAGAATGTTTCAGCACCAAGCAGCAAATCTATCGAGTTTGGAATGTTAAATTCTGGATCGGCGAGATCTATATCTAAAGGAAGTGACCACATACTAATATCAATATACTGCGTTGGTGAATTTCCAATTTCGGGCACTACTAAAAACTCCAAATCTTCGTTGTATTTGTTAAACCTAGACTGGATATTCGTTGTGATCTTGTAACTAATATTTGTTGTGCTATTATTTAACCCTGATACATAAGACAAATGTGAATCTTTAGGTATTTGTAAATATTCGACTTATTTGCTAGTTACAAAGTTGGATTGTGATGCAGAGTCGAGTAAAACTCTACATGGTATATATGAATTGTGGGCATCTTTAATTAGTAACACCGCTGTTGAGAGTAATATTTGCTTTTTGGTTTGTTGATGTTCACTGCTACAATAATTTGCGGAATCACTAGTTGGATTGTTATGACTAATGTTTACGGGTCTACCAATATCTAATGACTGTGTTGAATTACTATTTCTGTATTTCGATGATTGACTATGCTCGTTGTTACTATTAGTGTTTGATTTGTTTTGAAGACCATTATCATTGACATTTATTTGACTATGGCTACTATGATTATTTATGTTGGGTTGCTTTGACTGTTCAAAACTAGAGCTATTGTGTTTTGAACTTGTATCTAGACTATTTTTGTATGGTGTAGCTGGCATTCTATTACTACGTGAATTTGATGCTGCTTCTGGTTGGTTCATGTGTAATAACGAATGATGCTTACAATTGCAAATTTTACATGCGCCAAATGCACAGTCCTTAACTAAATGGTTTGTACGGAGACAATTTAAACATAAATTGAGTTGCCTTACTATACTATAACGACCTTGTGGACTTTGTTTTAAAAATTCGTGGCAATTATTGATAAAATGGTTTTGGTTGCAAACAATACAAGAAATTTTTCCAGATGGAATGTTCAGCATAAATGTTTTATTTGTTGTCTTAATTTGTGGATATTTGAACTTAAAATTGGAATTTGTTGTTGTTGATGCAGTTGGTATTGCGCTTTTATCTTCTACCGACTTTAAAACTTTACTACGTTTTTGTAAAAATTGTGACATTTCATCCCATGTAGGCATTTTATCTATTTCGATTTCGCTTTCCCATAATTTTCGAGTTTCTCTATCTAAGCATTGTGAAATTATATGTATGACAAGCATATCCCATGATTTAATGTCTTGTCCTAATTGTTCTAGTGCTCGTAGATGAAGTGAAGTATTATCTACTAAGCTTTGCAGGTTCTCGGGCGATTCCTTGTGAACATGCTTTAAATTAAAAATTTCAGCAATATGTTTCTCGACAATTGCACGTTTTACATCAAATCTTTCTAGAAGTGTCTTCCATGCTAAATGAAACCCAGTCGCGGAAAATTCGACTTTTGAAATAACTTTTTTGGCATCGCCCGATACCGCATTGTCTAAATAATAAAATTTCTGAATATCTGGTAAATTTGTTTGATTGATAACCATTGCTTCAAATGAGTCTTTAAATCTGAGCCATTGGTCTAAACTACCATCAAAAGTTGGAAGTTTAACTTCTGGCAGTTTAATTACTGAACTAAATTGTTTTTTACTAGACAAATTATCACCATCTATTGAGCTATTTTTGTTGTCTTTATCAATATTATTTGACCTATATAAGTCTAATTTTGTTTGGTACTCACTTTTTATCTTGAAATATCTGTTTTCAAAATCTTCATATTGTAGATTTACTGCAGCGTAGTCAATATGATTATCCTCCATTTTGATTAATATATCGGAATAATTTTCGAGATATTTTTGGTAGCACGTTTCTATCTTCTCTAGACGATTTAATAAATTGTTATACATTTCCATATCTACTTCATCATTTTTAATTCCACCAAAATATTTCTCGGACAAGGACAATTTGCTTTTTAGACCGCCATTCATTTTTCGTAAAGTTTTTATTTGCTGTTCATCCATCTTGTTTTAAAATTTATTTTAATTAATTTTAAATTGTTTTCAAACCTTTGATTCGGCTTCGAAGGACCAATAAATAATTTTGAATATCTTTTTAAATAAACTATACTATAAATCCACCTTAATAAATTAAACTATAAATCCACTTTTTTATAATTTGTTTTATTTCATTTATGTTTTTATACATGAAGGTTCCACAACGAAGTGAGAAACGATTTTTTTTTATTATATTCTTTTTACTTCCGTAAGTGTTCGTTAAACAAATATAATAGAACTTGTTCGTACAATTATATGAGTTCCTTAAATATGAATTCTAAACAGGGTGCAATGGTATTTTTCCAGAATTTATTAAAAATGCTGGAAAAAAATGTAAAACAATAGCTAACTACATTTTTCTCGATTATCCTAGAAACCGGCAATCTTCCAAAAGGTTTTAAGATTACAAAAATGATAGCGATACTTAAGCCAGGCAAGCCATCTAATTAATCATGATGCTATCACCCTATTGCCCTTTTGAGCACCTGCTTTAAATTGCTAGAACGGTTCATTTACAACCATATCGCTCCGATTCTGAATAACCAGATCCCAGTCGAACATGCTGGTTTCCGTCCCAATCGCAAATGCACTAACCAACTGCTCGCTTTAACATCTTACACCGAAGCTGGGTATTAAAAAACAATTAAAACAGATGCAGTATTCATCGATCTTACTGCAGCATATGACCTGATCTGGCGAATTGGGATTATATGTAAGCTGTTCAATGCAATACCTTGTAGCACCATCTCGTGTTTAATTACATACTGAGTACTCGTGTGTTCAAAGTCCATCTAAATAATTCCTGTAGTAGGTCCAAAATGCTTAACAATGGTTTACCACAGGGTTCCGTCCTGGCGCCATTACTTTTTAATATCTACATTCATGATATTCTTGACACAACATCAAAGAAATTACGCTGATGATTGGACCCTGGCCATTAAAAATAAAGACATGGGGGTCTTGGAAGATTTGCTCTCAACTGACCTGGCGATAATGAATGAATATTTTCGAACTTGGAGTTTATTTCCTAATCTAAGTAAAACCGAGAGTTTTTGTTTCCACTTAAACAACAAACTTGCAAAACACGAACTATCAGTGTTATTTAACGGCTTTGTTTTTAAAAACAATCAACAACATAAGTACCTGGGCATTACTCTCGATAGAACTCTTTCTTTAGAACTCCAACTAGAGAATACGTCAAAAAAACTTAAAACGAGAAACAATATATTGCGCAAACTGACAGGCTCGACTAGTGCTACTCCAGCTACTCTCCGCACAACTGCTCTGAGTCTGGTTTACTCAGTGGCTGAGTACGGCGCTCTAGTTTGGTTGAATAGCACACATACTGAAAAAGTTGACTGCCAGCTGCATGACGCGATGCGTACTATAAGTGATACTTTCAGGTCCACTCCTTTACCTTGGCTCCCTGTGTTAAGCAATATCGCTCCAGCTGCACTCAGACGCTCACATGTGCTCATGCGTGAACATAAAAAGGTAACCAACAACATCACGTTACCCTTGCACGAATATTACGGCGACCATACTCGTTGTCGGTTGAAGTCAAGAAAGCCTCCATATAAAACTGCCAGCAACCTGCTGGCAACTAATTTTAATCTCTTGGATGCCTAGGACACCTCCTGACATCATTACAACACACCTGGCCTTTCTATTACTCTCGAATAAGTACGTATCATGGACGTTGTGCTGATTCTTTCTACAAGTGGGGAGTTTCGAAGTCCCCTCAATGTGACTGGAGCGCTCCACAACAAACCATAAAACACATTGCAACTGTGTGTCCAATTCGATTTGGCAACTACCGATGTAGTATCATGGATAGACATCACTCGATGTCAACATCTAATGTTCAAATGTACTGCCCAATGCTCAAATATTTTACTTTTTACTTTTTAACTAAAAGACGCACAAGCAAATTGATTTTAAGCTCATTTAATGTGTATTCATGTTTTGTTTTAGGTGGATTTCATAGAAAAATCTGCCAATTTTAAGTTTTATTTTTATTTTTTAATGTGTCATAAAAACCATACGCTAAATAAAAATTTCTGGTAAATCGAAGATATCACATGGGTATTTTGATTATAAATTAAGCCACTTTGAAAAATTTATGTGCATTGATTTTTTTGAATCTTGCACGAATATGTTTTAGAAGCTCTCGCCTTTAGCTACAATAATCAACAAAACCAAGAACGCTTATTCTTATTTTCAGGCGAGGTTTGACGATTTTTCTTATTTAAAATTATTTCAATTTTATTTGTAAAATAACTTAGTTTTTTTTGGTGTAGATGGTTTATTGTGGTTTTTAAAAGAATTACAAAAACACCATAAACTATCTCAAAGTAGATCTTGATAAGTACTTTTTAATCTTATTTCTTTTACTAAACTGAATAAACTTTCGTCCCACAAATATCCAAAAATATGTTTCTTAAATTTGTGACTATCACATAATTTTCAAGAGTATTTTAGAAAATGATAGAAAATAAGTTTTCATTTTAAATTTATAAAATTGTTTATGAGATTGGATTTTGTTAATTAATGTTCCAAATTAAGTGTCATGTGGGTATATTTTTCAATAAGTAACTGCAGCTGTTGTAAATAGTATTTTTCTGTACCTTTTTTATTACTTTATCATCTATGAAATAAATAGAGTATCGGATTATTTGATTATGTTTTCTTGGTAAGACATACTAGCAATATATGTCTCATGATAACCACAAACGTGCTCAATTTTATTTTTATTATTTTTTAATCAAACTGTAAATCAAACAAATGTATATTTTATTTCCACAGACATCCAATTTTGTGAAAAGTGTCTATCAGTACAAGAAAACAACAGAATCTAATTTCTCTTCCCAAAACATTACATTAGCTAGACAAAATCCATTAAATAATTTCATGAATGTTTTATTTTTATTATCAAAATGAATTATTGTACCTAGAAAATTAACCCCTCAGATTTGCGTCTTATTTCACTTTGTTACTTTTTTCCATTTTATTGTAATTGTGGTTTTTCTTATATCTTGTTATTTTATTTGTCATATATATTTTTTTTGTGTTCATCTTAATAAAACGGTTTGTTTATTCTATTTTGGTGAAAAAGAAACAACCCCTCGAATATTAAGATACAAACCCAACTAACAACCCACAATAAGAAAAAACAACATAATAATGCAAAAGTTTTATTCTTGGGTGTCTTTACTTTTCAATTTAAGGCAATTATGCGGTTTTGTTTATTAAATTAATCTGTTATATTCAATTTGAAGTTGCTATCTATTTATTCAATTAACAATGATGCTGCGATTGTGATGTTATTTAATTTTTACATTATCGGTAATGTTTTATATGATAGATAACATTAAGGAGTGCAAGATAATGGAGAAATGATGCTTACTTCCATCAGTAGTAGTTTAGCATATTACAAAACTTTTGTCCGAAAAATCTTCAGCCAACTAAAATTACCAAACTCATTGGTTTTGGAACATGCTCCTGAAGCAGAGAGGTCTGGTAGTTATATATTCCAATCTTCTCTTGACTTTCGATATCTTGTTAGTTAGTATAAACTTATTGATTCACTTTTAGGTTCTTATTGACATACACATGTTGATATTGCTTTTACTATAAAGTTTATTGCTTGTTGGTATAATAATAACCAAAACACATTACTCAAAACGAGGTTTTATATCAAATTCCATATAATGTTCTGTTTAATATGTGCGCTTGTCACTGTATGTATATATATAAACTTAGTCCTGGTTACAAGTTTACCCAACTGTCCAAACGGTTTTCCTATATGTGGTTTTCCTATATTTGAAATTTAAAAAAATTTTTGTTGTTTAAAATAGCAAAATTATCAATAAATTTTGCCAACATAAAAGGATTGAAAGTTAATCTTCATTCAGTCCATCTTTATCTTGAGAGAACAAAACCAGATATTCTATTCTTAACTGAAACGATTATTAGTGACCGAACTGTTACTCTTGATCGTAATAAATACCTTTGTCCTCAATATGAACTAGAATCCTCTTTTTATTGTAAGCATGGTATTTGTGTGTATATTAGAAACACCATTCCATACATAAGAATTAAAAATTTTGAATTAAATTCAAAATACCACAACATGGTTTCCCTTAAGATTTGCTGCTCAAATCAAACATTGTTTGTTTTTGGTCTGTATCGCTCCCCTAATTCACCTGAGAACATCAACCTGTTTCATGACCTATCTGAAAAAATAGACAGGTTGTCTAAGTATCCTAATGCCAAATTTATAGTTCTGGGTGACTTTAATGTCCACAATAAAGAATGGCTGACACACAGTTCCACTACTTACCTATCTCGGTAAACAGGCTGAGCTATTTTCTTTTTACCATATTTACACACAGATTATAGATCAGCCTACCAGAGTATCTGACATTCCGGGATAAAATAGTAACTTACTTGATTTGTTTTTAACAAATGATCCTTACCTCGTACAATTCAAAGTACCAGAACTTTTAGGTGGTTCAGATCATTATTTGATCTCTACACAGTTAAATTTACAAATTCCAAAACAATTTAAAGCCAATCCTCGTCTTGTTTGGGACTATAAAGCTGCGAATCGGCAGGGTCTTAGAGTTTTTTTTAAAGCGGTTTTCCTGGAAACGTAATTGTCTTATCGGCCAAGACCGTAATATTGCTGCGTTAAATTTTTCGGAGGCTACTCTTGAGGGTATGCGGAAATTTATTCCCAATAGAATAACCGTTCCTAAGGCTGATATTTCCAAAAAATGCAAAATGGCAATAAAAATTAAGAAAAAGGCATTTTTGCAATTCCAAATCACAATTCAACGTATTTCGATATTGTCAGCTAGATCAAAAAGTGGGTTTTTTCCGCACTGTTTTATTTGCAGAAATTGTTTTATTTTTCCGCACTGTTTTATAAAAAACTGTCTCAATGCTATGTTGATAGTAGAAATGTTTACTTATATATTAATATGAATGTTGATTGTAAAAAATTTGGTTGCAGAATAATTTTGTTTAATTGTGTTTTCGGAATTGCAAATAACGTTGTGTGCAACTCGTTGCACAATTTGATTTTTTCCGCACTTGTCGTACTTTAATTACGACGCGTGCGGAAAAAATCAACTTTGTGCAACTTAAAAGTTGCAACTTAAAAGTTAAATCAAAACAATACTGATGAAAACCTTAAAAAGTACCGAATTGAGAGAAATATATGTAGAAAACTAATAGATACAGAAAAAAATCTTTTCAATAGGAAAAAAGCTGAACATCTCACTGGTTCACGGAATTTTTATAAAGCGGTTAAGGATGTGTGGGTAGCGAAAATCCGAAATTCTACGTCCACGCCGTGCTACCTGGGTAACGCTAACAGAATTAGGTTGGTGTAGTTGAGAGGGGCAGAGTAAATACTGCTTATACTCAATGATTCTGCACCATGGCGAGTCATTGGCGCCATAAAACCAATGCAACTCAAGCGTCTGTTCTCCATGTTAGGGGCGGCTTGGAGCGGGCGTCTGTCTTGGATCAAGCGGCTCGCTATATAAATGTGTAGAAAGCGTCTGTTCTCCATGTTAGGGGCGGCTTTCAGTGGGCGTCTGTCTTGGATCAAGCGGCTCGCTATATAAACGTGTAAAAAGGTTGTTTCTGGTGACCTTAAGATGCAGAACGAACCCATTCACGAAAATTTGGGTTGGGCGAAGGGCTAACACCCCATTTCCGTAAAAAAAATTATTGTCATGAATTCTGTACACAGGCCTCGGAATATCTCGGATTCATTATTGGAACGACCTCGGAAACTGTACCCGGACTACGATTTAAAAATGGGAACCTGGAACGTGCTTAGCCTCAGAAGACCAGGAGATCTCCTAAAACTCACTCAACAAGTCGAGAGCTACACACTGGATATAGTGGCGTTACAAGAACTAAGATGGCCAGGCAGTGGAATCCATGAAACAGCGAAAGGATACACTCTGTATTATTGCGGTCATCAAAACGGAGGAGAATTTGGAGTTGGCTTTCTTATACACCGTCGCGTGAATCAGCATGTTATCGACTTCTGCCCAATTAATATGCGGTTATGCACACTGAGAATCCGCACGCAAAAATTCAATGTAACGATCGTCAATGTTCATGCACCTACTGAAGATAAAGCAGATGATATTAAAGACCTGTTCTTCCTAGAACTCGAGGAAGTCATCAATAACATCCCGCGGCACGATATAAAAATCGTGGTAGGTGACTTTAATGCTCAAATCGGTAGGATTGCAGAACTTAAAACACATATCGGCCCTAACAGCTTGCATCATACCAGCAACAATAACGGTTTTCGCGCAGCCGAGCTGGCTATGATGTATGATCTAGTAATTTCCAGCACTTTCTTCCCTCACAAGAGAATTCACAAGGCAACGTGGAAATCAAATGACGGAAGAACGGAAAATCAAATCGATCACGTCATGATCTCTAAGAGACACTCTACAAGTATAACTGACGTTCGATCATACAGAGGTGCTGATATGGACACCGATCATATGCTTATCATCTTTAAGTACAAGTGCAAGTTGTCATCCACATTTAACAGACAAGCAAAAAAGACCGTGCGCTGGAATGTCGAAGCATTTAAACATCCGGAAACGCTGAATAGATATCAGGAAATAATAACACAAAACATAGAAGAGCATGACATCTCTTCTGAGATGCCATTAAACATACAAGAAGAATGGCAAACGCTTCAATCAACCATTATAGCCGCAGCACAAACTACAATCGGAAAACGACCACCGAAATCACAGAACGAATGGTTTGACGACGAGTGCCGCCAATCCGTTGAAAATAAACAAAAACTGCGAGAAAAATGGTTAACAAGGAACACCCGAAGCTCCCAAGCTGATTATCTATGCGCCAGGAAAGCCTCAGCAAAACTTCTACGTAAAAAGAAACGCGAACACATGAAGAGCTGCATCGAAAACATCAACCAACATGCGGCCAACGGAAATTCAAAAGAGTGCTTTGCCAATGCACGAAATCTGACCAAAGATTTCCACCCAAGATCTACAGCCATCAAAAATGTAAATAATGAACTTACAACAAGTGAACGTGATGTGCTGGCAGTGTGGCGATCCCACTTTCAAGACCTACTGAATAGGACGAACGAAGTTCATCCTATTCGAGCAATTGCTCCATCAACTGAAGAGATTTTTGTCCCTTACCCAGCAATAGAAGAAGTGGAAGCTGCCATTAAAAAACTGAAAAATGGCAAATCACCAGGTTTCGATGGAATTCCCGCAGAACTTCTGAAAAATGGAGGAGCAGCTCTGGTCTCACGTATATACGATCTGATTCTTGCAATCTGGGACCAAGAAGAACTACCTGATGAATGGAAAACAGCTCTCATTGTTCCGCTACATAAGAAAGGTGACCGTTTAAAGTGTGAAAATTATCGTGGCATCGCACTGTTGAACACTGCATATAAAATACTAGCTAATGTTGTACTTGCTCGACTCATCCCGTTCGCCGAATCTATCATCGGTGACTATCAGTGTGGTTTTCGTCCCAACCGCTCAACCACAGATCAATGTTTTACATTAAGGATGATTCTAGAAAAATGTTGGGAGTACAACATCAGCATTCACCAGCTCTACGTTGATTTCAGGCAAGCATATGATAGTATCATCCGCGACAACCTCTGGTCCGCACTCATATGCCTTGGTATCCCAGAGAAACTTGTTTCTCTGTGTAAACTCACAACATCGGGATCAAATTGTAGAATAGTAATCGAAGGGTCAGTTTCTGATCCTTTCGATATAACATCAGGTGTTCGACAAGGTGATGCACTCGCGCCCGTACTATTTAATTTGGCGCTGGAGTACGCGATAAGAAAAAGCCGAATTGAGACACAAAACTGCATATATAACAAATCTAGTCAAGTTCTTGGCTACGCAGATGATATTGTGCTTCTTGGACGTAGAACAAGCGATATTAAGGATAGTCTCTCTCAGCTTGAAAGAAATGCTAAACGGCTTGGATTATGCATCAACACCAGCAAAACTAAAGTGTTAACAACATCTAAGAACATACCTCCCGGAAATCTGGATACTGGCGACTATGAAGTGGAACGCGTGGAAAACTTCAAATACCTCGGGTCTGTAATAACATCGTCAAATGACATGCAGGCAGATATCAAAGCCCGTGTCTCTGCCGCATACAGAGTTTTCTACGCATACTCAAAACTTCTGCGATCAAAACATCTTTCGCGGTCGTGTAAACTCACACTTTACAAAGCATTGATACGACCTGTGCTTACATTTGGAAGTGAAAGCTGGACACTGACTTCCTCCGATTGTAGAATTGTATCAACATTCGAGAGGAAAGTCATACGAACAATTTATGGTCCATGTAAAGTTGCTGAAAATCAGTATAGAATCCGAATGAATCATGAAATCAGACAGCTTCTTGGAGGCTGCGATGTAATCGGATTCATTAAATCCAACCGGATTAGATGGTTTGGTCATGTAGAAAGGGCTCCATTGGAAAGAATGATAAAAAAAGCGTCCCAACAACAACCAGCTGGTGTTCGTCGAAGAGGAAGACCTAGACAACGCTGGCGTGATGACATCATCCAAGACCTTCGTGATATAGGATGTCGAAACTGGGGTCAACTGGTCATGGAACGAGATGATTGGAAGCTGGTGGCACAGACGGCAAAATCCCTTCATGGGATGTAAACGCCAGAGAGAGAGAGAGGTTAAGGATGTCCAAGGTAATTTTTGTAAGTCTTCTCTACCTCCAATAATTGATAGAGATGTGCCAGTCATAGACCCAAAAGAAAAAACTAACCTTCTGGGAAATTATTTCTCTAAAAATTCTACTCTAAAAGAACCCAATTTCTTACCTAAATCAATTCCTAGAGTTTCGCACAACATGATGCCCATAATTTTTCGTAAAAACATTGTTCGGAAAATGGTTTTACAAATTAATACTAACAAAGCATCTTGACCAGATCGTATTCCCCCAATTATTCTAAAAACCTTTGATAGGGAGTTAGCACCGACTAAAATCATTTATTTGTCATATAAGAAAGTAGTTTTTCCTGAAATATGGAAAATTACAAGCGTACAACCGGTTCCAAAAAAGGGTAATAAGACTGATCCAACAAATTATAATTATTCCAAACTACTTAATGAAAGACAATATGGATTTCGAAAAGGAAGAGCGACGGGAGATTTACTTGTTTTTGTCACTCATGTGTGGAACAAATCGCTTGAAAATCATGGTGAGACTTTCGGTATTGCTCTTGATATATCCAAAGCATTTGATAAAGTTTGGCACAACAATCTTATTTGCAAATTAAGATGTAATGGTTTGGATGAGCAACTTATATCTTGGATACAAAGCTTTATTTCCGAGCGGATATTTCGGGTAAATGTTGATGGTGTTTTCATCGGATGTCTTTTCAACTAATGCAGGAGTTCCTCAGGGTTCTGCTTTGTCACCAACTCTCTTTCTTATTTATAGTAATGATTTGTTGAATTCTACAGTTAGCCCTATTCATAGTTTTGCTGATGATAGCACTCTTCATGCGTCTCATGAAAACCCTAAATTATATTCACCGTTAGCGCTTAACAACTGTAGATCAAATTTGATAGATTCTTTAAACCATGACCTTAAAACTATTTTGGATTGGGGGCTCGTTAATAGTGTTGAATTCAATACGAGCAAAACACAGGCTTGTCATTTTTCTAGATTATCCACACCTAATCCGTTTCCAGTAAAGTTTGACTCTAAAGATCTTGTAGGGAAAGAATCTATTAGGCTTCTAGGAGTAGAAGTTGAAAATGATTTGAAATGGAATTCTCATATTTTTAACCTAGCTAAGAGCGCTGTTCAAAAATTGGGCTTTTTGGGACGATCTCGTAAGTTTTTTAATAGCGAACAGCTTCTTTTAATTTACAAATCATTCATACGTCCCTGCATGGAGTACTGTTCTCACATATGGGGTGGAGCTTATTATAGTAGTTTGAAGTATCTTGATTCTGTTCAGCACAGAGCAGTTAAACTGATTGGTAACTCAACTCTTACTAATGAGCTTGATTTTCTACAGCACAGACGAAATGTTTCTGATTTGACAATTTTCTACAAATACATTATGGATGAACGAACTTCTGAAGAGATTGAATCAATTTTACCTGAAGTAGCAATCCCATTGCGTAACACCAGAGCAAATGTTGTAGCCCATCCTTTTACGGTTCATATAAAAAGATGCAGAACTGTAGCCTTCCAGCGTGATTTTTTCAACAGAGTCTCTTATCTCTGGAGTGCGTTACCTTCATGCGTTTTTCCTGATAGCTTTAATCCTCAAAATGTTAAAGTTAGCGTCCATAAATTTCTAAAAGAAACTTAATTTATTCAATACTTAATCTCAATTCCTAGTTGGCATGGTATTTTCGGATAGTCAGAGAACTTAATTAATAATTTATTATAATTAACACTAAACATGCCTAGCTTAGAATAAAAAAAAAACATGCTAATTTAAAATTTGCCTACATTTTTGGTTTTGCATTATTTATTTCTTGAAGTTAGAGTAAGTAGAAAGAAAACATATATATGCAATTTTCTATTTTATCTATTTCTATGTCTATTTTGTCTTTTTTGATTCCAAAAATTTTTGGAATCAAAATAAACAAAAAATTAAGAATTCAATGAAATAAAAAATCAAATTTTAAAGCAATGTTCAAATTTAAAAGAATTTAAAAAATTAAAATAATTTGAAATTAAAAAAATCTTTTTCAAAAAAAAAATTATTTTGGAAGCAAGAATCAAAAAAAACTAATAACAATCTTAAGTTGGAAGATGGCAGTTGAACACAGTAGTTAAAGTTTGGCAGTGCTCCAGCTGATACTAGCTTCAAAAGCTTAAAATTTTAAAAAAAAATTTAAATTTAAAAAATACCAATAATTCAAAATTTAAAAAATTCCAAAAACAAAAAAAAAAGAAACAGAAAAAAGAAGAAATTCGTGGAAAAAATAAGAAACATCACGAATCTGTGATAACACCCCTATTACACCCATACCACACCATAACAGTCTATGCTCTAAACAGACTGAATATTTAATACAATGGAAAATATTTATTAACGAGCATAGCAATGTAGAGCCTCCGTTCCGCCGAGGACCTAAGGCCTAACAAAACATTCGTATGGTGGGATTGTATTCACGGATATCACCAATTACCACAAGATCCATCACTTGCTAGTTCCGTCATCCCTGACCTCCTTGACGAAACCAAAACTTTACTTTAACTTGAAAGTTGGGGAACAATAAAGTCCCGATAAGCATGAGTCTGAACAGCTAAAACTCACTCCTGCAGTAACTAATAACACAAAACAACAGAAAAATAACTTTCATGGAAAATAACTTGAAAAATTCCAATAAAAACAAATCCAGGACAATCCTGTTTGGATCCAAAGACCCAAATGTTGTCGATGCAGCTTTGTTAAATAAGTGTGTTTTTACAAACGAGTAGGCTGAGAAGTTTATGAAAATGTACATACATACATTTTCGAAAAACGCTAAAGTATGTTATGCCCGCCAAATTACGCGTTGTTAAACATGTAACATTTATGATTAAGGTTCTGTATAGGATGAATTGACTTGAATCTAAGGCTTGACAGTTCAAACAACTAAACCGTTTGCGTTAACAGCAAAGATTAGATTCTCGTTAATTCATCCTATAATTTCCATCCATGACCTACCCAACTACATATTTTGCATTGTCGTAATTTTACATTTAACAGATCGCCATCCAAATAACTTTTTATCTCACCCCCGGTTATAATATGCATTTTGCATTAACATTTTTATCAATAATCATCGGCACACCTGACCTTTTTTATAGCATCAAGGTTATAATGATTTTTGTTATATATACTTGCACTCTTTTTGCAATCTTTAATTAGGAAAAAATGAGACAATCTGTTGTTAACTGGTTACGTTTTGAATTATAAATGTATTCATTACAAACAATATGAATAACGGGTATCTGTTTCGTGCGACCAACTCTTCTTTCTTGTTTATAGTTATTTTAAAAATTATAAATAGAAAAATTATTTTGAATATTGGCGGAGTTGTAAATTAAATCTAGTCTAAAGATGTTATTAACCTTAATGGTGAAAAAAAGGAAAAAGATTAAAAAGAAATAAAATAACAAAATAATAGAATTTATGTGTTGTGTTAATATGTATATATGTGTATAGGTGTAAAAAGTAGTTTGTTTGAAATAAAGTTTAATAAATATAAAAAGAAAAATATATATTTGGCTATTGTTATAATTATTGCTAGTGAAGGTGATTGAAAAGATGAAAAAAATTAGATGTTTCAAACAATATGGCAGAGGTTTGAGAAAGGCCAGATGACAAAAATTTAAAAGGGCACAACCGATATGAATATGCAAATTGGATTAATTGTGGGCACAAGGTATTCCGGAGTTTTTTCGTTGTAGGGTTTTGAAGCAGAGGCGTGCACCGTATGGTCAAACGACGATGATTTAGGGGTGAGTTCATTCCATAATATGTTAAATTTTTTTGATTGATATATGGCGTTGGAAAGTGCTGCGGGCGTCAGCACGTTGGCTGAAGTCTATAATCGTGTGGAGATCAGTGCGTGGATCATAGGTAAACCACTAGACGAATATTTGCTTATGGCGAAAGTGGTACATTTTTGTTGCCTTGTATTTGTTGAAGATCTTCACGTCCACTATGATATCGTTGTGTGAAATAGCGTTTATGGCATAAATATAATTTTCGGCTGAAGAAAACATAAAAATAAAAATGTTGTATAATACATATTGATTGGAAGGTGACACCAAAGAAGACTACAATCAACAGTTTTATCTTTTATCACTTCTCTCAATATTAATTCTAGTTTGCATGTTAGATTAATAAATTATTTTTGTTTGTCATAATGAAACGTCATAAATAAATTATCATTATTCTTAGAGATCTTTTGGTTGGGTTAGAGTCCGCGTTTTAGTCCGTTCATTCAGGTTTCAGTTAAAAAATTTAAAAACCATTGAATAAATAGATCCCGTAGGTATCTATATTTAAAGCCCAATGGGTTTAACTTAACCACTTTAGAGAAGGGAACAGGAAATGGAAGTACGATTGACACAGAATATCGTGTCCATAACAGCGAAAAGGCTGCAGTAACCCAATAAAGAGTTTTGCAGATGATATCACACTATATAAGTTATTCATCCACCTGTTTTCAAAGGGTGCCTGCCTGTATAAATCTGTCCGAAGGAACACCGCCATAAATAAAAACAAGGATAGTCGATTGTGGTGATCCAAATTTCGTCAAAATCATTTTTTATCACACTACACATAAAATACGGCGACAGAAAACTCAGTTCACCACAAAAATTTAATGTTTTAAAAATCTAACTGTCTCTAAACTATCTAAACAATCTCCAGTATAGCTCAATGTTCTAGATAACACAAAAGCTGTACCCACACATTGTTAAATTTCAAGATATCCTAAGTTTAAAGCCCGGATGTTTATTTATTGTTTATGCTAGTTTGTTATTTATCCCGTGTTTATTCACCTTTCATTCTATGGTAACCAACAAATAAATTTCAAAACGCCTTTTTTTCGTATTTCTTTCAAATAATTAAACGTAAAAATTTTTAACAACTCTCATAAAATTTAAGATTGACACTGATAAAAGAAATAACATAAAACTTCTATTTTTTAAACAACTTTCATCAAAATTAAGATTGAAAAAAGTTTTAATTCATTAAAAAATTGAATAAATAATTTGATAATAAAAATCACACCTCACACGTTGCTCGTTATCATAATAATAAAAGCAAAACGATAAACGAATTAAAGTCAATTCATTAATCCGATTGAAATTCCGAATAGATTTACTTTGATTCAATAAATTTATTTATTCAATAAAATCATCTTCTGAAGCATTTATGCACTATCTTGAATGGCATATCAATATAAGATTAAGAACAACTATCAAAAGCTTTCTTAAAAAATTAAATAGTTTTGGTTAAAATATTTAATGCGTTTTTTTTGGAATAAATATTGTAATTAAAATTTTATTTTATTGCTATTCAGAAATATTTTTTTATGTATTTTCTGAGATATGGAGTGACAACTTCATTTACTTTAACTGCATTAATTTTCATTTAAATTTATAATGTGAATTTAATTAAAATTACAGATTGTGGTATGCTAATATCAAATGATCGATCTTGTTTATGACTGTCTTGCAAGCATTGAAGCTAAAGAAAGCTTTTCACTTACATAGATTGCTGGCGGTTGTCGTGTCGTTGAAGAGATTAAAAACACTATCAACTTAAAATAAAATAGGATGAGACTTCAGACTTCAGGATCTAAACTTTAGAATAAAATGCCTGATTCAAAAAATTGTTTAATTATCGCTTCCGAAAGAAAAACTTTGTTGATTTAATTATTAGAAACTTAGATGGACATAAAAAATCATCATGTAATTTAGATGCATGTTCTCTAAACAAAACATTTAAAATTATTACAAAAAAAAACAAATATTAATTTCGCCTATCACAAAACATCATCAAACCAGTATTTACCGAAAACAGATATAATCCTCAGCACATAACAAATCTTCAATATAATCTAACAACTCATCAAACAATCAGTCATTAAGTTCTCCCAAAATTTCATTCATCTTCCTTGCATAAAACGTGATGTGTTTGCTTGTTTGTTATATTCATAAAACATAATAATAATTAAATATAAATTTTCAATTCGTATATATATGTATATATACATATATGTATACGCTGTTGTTGTTGTATGAATTGTGGAAAATTGTAAAATATTCACAAAAACCAAGAAAACGAAAACAGGAAAATTTAATTTTCTATTTTCATTTTCCTTGTTTAAATTTTATATTATTTGAAAAAATTAAGCAAACACAAATGTTACAAGTTTTTTGTATTAATTTTCAACTCAACGTTCATATACACATATTTACTACAGTGTTTGTGTTAATTTATAATTTTGTGTCTTATACATTTTAATATTTTAATTAAATTTCAAAGTTATTTTGTTTCTTATTACATTTGAGAATAAGAATGATAAGTTTAAAGTTTCAAAAATTATTAACCAAATAATAATATACACACAATTGAATTAAATTTATTATAATGAGATGTGGAAACGTGAGTGTTATATGAGGATACTTATGAGTATAATTGTTTATTAGATTGGTATTATTTGGTTAGAAGGACAGTATTTTGTACAGAAAATTTATTTCGTGTAACCTAATTAAATACATCTCAAAAGGTTATACGTAGTAGTTAGTGATGGTTACGGTTACAACAAAATCATAACGCAATTATTACTATAAGGATGTTTCTTATTATTAATAAAATAACAAATTAAAAATAAACATATTAAAAAAGTATATTTTTAAATATTGCATTTTAATTCAAAAGTGACAGAAGCACACAAACAGTGAATAATATGGAAAACCATAATAACACATAAAATCAAAACGAAAATTAACATTAAATTCTAATCATGGTTCAACATAAATGAAAAACTCTGTACAAAATGCTGTCCTAATTTTCATTGCTATGATGACATCTATGATTGATTAATGATTCTTAAAAAAAATTAATGAAACGAATATTATTGTTGTTGTATGTACAGTTAAGGGATAACAAAAATTATTTCTTATTTTGTTTAAAGGAATATTCCGGATTTAACATGTTTAGAATCGCGATCGATTGATCAATTTTTCTAGATTCTAAGGGATAGTATTTAACCAGATTTGTTTAAAAAGAATAAAATTAATTAATTGTAAACGAAATGCTGTATCGTGAACTTACAACCGTGTAAATAAAAGTATAGTTTTTAATTGTAAATAAAGTTTCAAGCGTTATTTTTTGTAATTAAAATATTTGCTGTTGAAGAATTTTGTTAAAGAATATTGTGTTCAGAATTCTATGATGTTGAAGAACAATTTTGGTGTTGAATATAACCTTAATATAACCTGGTGTTTTTGCTTACTAATCAGTGATCGAATCTAGACGGTGATTTTGGAATTACGTTTATCGAATTGCGAGTTAGACCGATTCGAAGTTAGGTTGAAAAACGTGACATTGGTAACATTTGCGGATTATTAATCTGTTAATATTGGTTTCTTTAAGTGAGTTAAAAGTTGCTGAGCTAATAAAAGCTAGAACAGCGACAATTGTTAACAAGTAGTAATAAAAGTAAATTGATGCTACGGCTCCGAAAAGCTATGGAAGCTAACGGAATAGAAGTGGAAAACTACCAATTTGTAACAGTCACAACAAACAACGCTTCAGTTGCACTTGATGAGTAGAAAATTTCTGTTGCGGAAACAAAATTTCAATTTCTATCTGCAAAACACATTTTCGGTCACTTGATGGCAGCTTTTAATTAAATATATGCTTATATGGTTGCCAATAAACAAAATGTGAATCATCAATTAAATACTATGAATATGAATATGAGTCAAAATCTGGAGGTGGTATAAACAAATATGGCTCCACCTAAAGAAAATATTAGTCTTAACATCAATCAACAAGTGGCTGCAAATACGAAAGTAATCAGCCATATTATTCAACAATTAGAAGTAATAAACAAAAACATTGCTATGAGCGCGATGAATTCAAACAAATTATGGACGAGAAACTTTACAAATGTCAACGCCATTGATGAAAAACTCGAGAAAATTCAAGACGAAATCCAAAAATTAGAGCAAGAAGTATTTGCTGAAAACAAGAAGGTACTTTCTAAAGTAGACGGCTGAAACGGTTAAAGTGACTTCACACTCGAGCTATAAGAAATAGCAAATAATAAATTAAAATCACCATCGAATGACGGTACCACATTTTTCGGTACCTTTAAGTTCCAGTTTGAGACAGCAGCAGATCGGAACGTCTGGAACCCTGAAATCGTCTTGCTGCATTGATAGTTCCATTTAAGGGGAAAGCAGCTGAAGCATTACAAGCGGTGCTAGAAAACCACTACAAAATGTATGCAGAGATTTTGAACGCGTTAGAGCGATACAGGATCGAGTTAAAAGGTCGGTTATAGTGGAATGGAGAAAGCATTTAGGAATATTTCTCTTCAGTGGATTGACTTGTATATTTAACACACTCAAATACTCCTACACATTTTATGGCGACGATAGAGATTGAGGAGTTCACGGATGGTATTCGTGATCCTGAAACAAAAAGAGCTATAATGTTGTCATCAGGAAGAAAAAATAAAATCGCGTAAGCAATCATAAAACCATCGTTCAAAATTTGCCACAAGAGTTACCTGATGAAAGCAAAAACAAGCCAAAACCACTTGAAGTTACTAGAAATGACTCAATTTATGCTGATTATGTGGCAAGTTGGGTCATATTTCAGAGGAATGTATGAGGCATGAGAATAAAAAACAACATCTATATTGTCTATGCAGCGTCATTGAACAAAAGAACGAATGCAAGTTAGAAAGGTCGAAGGAGCAACAGCGTGTCAGTAGTTAAACCAAAACGAGCTCTAAAAGGGCGTAAGCTAGCTCCCACCACCGATAACATACCATTTATCCATGTTTTATGATTAACAAGAGGTACTATTTATGGGAAAACTTGTATTATAACATTAGATACGGTCAGGGGCGCACACAGAAAAAGTTTGAGGGGGGGGGTCCAACGAATTTTTTTTTAATAAAAAGTGCTGCGTAGGCATTACAACAATACACATAGATACCTTTTAAGATCTAGGTCCCACAGCAACATGCATGTTGAGTTGTTGATGAACGCTTTTTAAACCTTTGGGGATTGTACTCCCTCGGGACTGTTGATTTGGACTAAGCATTTCATTTGTACTATGTAGATCGGTATGTTTCGATCGGTTGTTGATCTTTGGTTTCAAAATGTATTGGCTGTCAGATTTGTCTTCCAAAAATTTTTATATGTGTGCATCAGTGATGCCAGACTTTAAAAAATAAATTTCCCGTTACCGTATCAAAACTTCCCGATTTTTACCGTTTCTTTAAGGAAAAACTTCCCACCAAGCTTTCAATTAAAAAAATATACATATATATAAATCCAATTGTTTATATGGAAAAAACTTCAAAAACTACCACTACAACAATATTTGTTTCGATTCTTCATACACCTTGTGGAGCATTAAGTAGAAATAGAGCATTTAATCTATCAAAATTGCGAAAGACGTTTTTTAAAAGAAGTAAATATGCCTTGATTTCGAGGTTTGCAAAACATTTTAAAATTACAATACCTCTTTTTCGATACGTGTAATCGAAATAATGATACAAAACATCCCAATTTTTTAATATGTGGTTGTAGTTGCAGGTGATCTTATTTTTCGTGTCGTAGTGTGAAAATATTCCTAAAACGCAGAAATATGTTATTGCTTTTGAGATTTTCGAAACGCTTGTTTCTATTTCCCTAAGAAATATCAGAACATCAACATCAGAAAGCTAAAATTTCAACATTTCAAATTTCATCAAAAAAATAGTTGTTGCGATCATTTTGAATAAGTTTAAAATTTAAAACGCAATTAATTACGAAAAAGCCCACACTTGCCAAGTTTTTGCCCGCTTTCCTGCTTTAAATGAAATATCCCATAAACGGAAAAAATCACCCCGATCTGGCATTACTGCAGTGTATTAATATAATGCTCATATATTTTAGATAGAACTGAGAGCAAGGGTATTGCGGTCTATAATTTGAAATATCACATTTTGTTTCCTTTTGGGGATGGGCTGGACATTGGCTAACTTCCAGCACGAAAATAAATATCAGATCTATAGAATTTGTAGAAAATTTTGGTAGGAGAAGGTACAAGTTCTTTTGAAAATGTTGCTAGAATAATAGGAGGAATGATGTTCAGATCGGAGACTTTGCTGGTAGTTAACCACCTTAAGATTTTTTTTGACAATTTTGGGCTTGAAATTAAGATCTTTCATAATAACTCCTGAAGACTGGATTTTTGGTTTTTCTTCAGAAGTCTCTAAAACAGTCGAGATCCCAGCAAAAACTTCCGCGAACAATGTTGTTTTTCTCGCTAGGTCAGTGACGATTAAATCACCGTCAATAATTGGGAAAAAAAGAGTTGGTACCAGACTTTAAAGAATTAATGGCACTGTCAGAAACTTTTGTTTTCCTTGTCAGAAATGGACATGGTAGAAAGTTTTGCCGCTTTCGCTCTGTCAATTTATTGTCTTTCATTAAGTTTTTTTGACGACACGACTTAAGAAGATCGTAATATTCAAATTAATTATTTAAATAATAAATTAAATAAATATGGAATTATTTTTTGGGAGTTTTTTTTGACGAAATTGGTATGGGTCTGAAATTTTTTGGATCCGTTCTTGTGCCTTTTTTGAAACTGACTATAGACTACCTAGCAATTTTCCATATTTCTGAAAAAATCCCCTTCTTATATGACAAATAGAAAATCTCTGACTATTGATGCTAACTCCTTAGTAAATGTTTTAAGAATAATTGGAAGAGCACTATCTGACCCAGATGTCTTATTAGTATTAATTTGTAAAAGCATTTTTCAGATTATATTTTTATGAAACATGATCCGCCCTCTTTTGTTAGAAAGTACAAAAATTGGTTAACGTTGCCAATTAGGTTCTACCAATGTCTTTATATAAATTGTGTGAGCCACCTGAGTTGGGTGTTCAGCAAACTTAGTAGCTTATTTCGTAATAAATAGATTTTTCCCTGCATTTTTGAGTTTTCCACATACATTTTATTCTCTTTGGTATAATCCAAAGTTTTCGTCAGTTTTGTTTTGGTTATACTTTCGAAAAGCATTTGTTTAAATTTTATTGCTTCAGCCTTTGGAATTATCAATTGGAATAAATCTGCAACCTGAATAAACCAGACTACGATTAGGTATAAACGGAAATCAAATTATGATCTGATCCACTTTAAATTGCACCACGAAAGATCATTTGCCAAGAAAAAATAATCCAATTCGCTAGTTTGCCCAGGAATGTCAGGAACACTGGTAGGTTGATCTATTATTTGGGTGTAAATAGATATAAAATTAAAATAATAATATGGTATAAATTTAATTTTTTTTTCTGTGTGCGAGATCAGGGAGAGGATCCTAATTATTAATAATTAATAAAAAACAATTTTTTAAACAACAATAGTGGATTCAAGTGTAATTCCATAACGTTGGTAGAAGAAGTGGGATATCTTATCTTGCAGAATAACGTGGAAGCACCATGCACAACCGGAGCGCAGTGTAAGACAAAGTCACAATAGTAACAATGTCAGAGCCAACTGCTCTTTTCCAATGGAAATCCGAGAACCTGGAAGCTGTTATTAAATACTTTGGATAATGTGACAGTGACTAAAATAGAAGAAATATCAACCCAGATCAACAAAATGTGTAGAGAGCTTGGATATACCATCAATGAGATGAGAACCTCTATGTTTATAACTCAATATTTAGGCTTAAAAACATAGTGGAAGACAGTGCGTCAAAGGAAGTTGGATCAGCTGGCCCATTGGCAGCCCAATTTTGGTTTTCTTTGGGCAAATTTGCATTTATCAACCCCTTAAAACGCATGTTGTTGTAAGACCTAGGTCTTAAGAAGTTTTTATGTGTTGTTGTGACACATTTTATTAAAACAAAACATTGCTACAATTGATATATAAAACCTTTCCATTTTCCAAGATTTATTTAATCATTTTTAACTTAATTACCGTTTAATTGCCATTTAACCGTTTACCCAAACACAAGAACTTGATAGTCTTCTATATTTTTTTAAAATATTTTAACTTTTTATATTTGACGAAGATTTTAAATTTTAAAATCCTCTTAGTAAGAGAACATGTATTCTTGTTTTGGGGGATTTTGTTTCTTTGTTTAAAACTCGTTGCATTTTATTAAGCTTTTTAGTTCCGAACGTATTGCAAGGCTTACTCAAAAGAAACGGTTCTCGTCTATAAAATTCAAACGGTTTAAATGCTCTAAGCTCTTATATTATTATATTTTCCAATAATAGTTTAAGCTTTTTTTTTCTACATAACCACCAAATCATAAAACAATTAAAGTAATACCATCTGTCATAACAGTTTATTTATTTTTTCATCAAGAATGAATAAATTTAAAATTCAAATTTTAATAATTACAGTTCTTTACAAAATTTCTTTTAATTTAGTTTTATTTTTTCTTCGTTCAGTCTTAATTGGGCACCAACTCAATTTTTTCAGCATATAAATTTAATTCCATTAATTTTATTTTAATGCGATATGTCTTCATGGTGTGATATAATAATTATTTACCATAAAAGTTTTATTATTTGTATTTTTAAAGAAATGTAAAAAAGTTGGTGTATTAAGTGTTCAAGGTTATAGTAGTAGCAGAGAGAGAGATAAATCTTTTCTCAAAATATTTATGACTTATTACGATAAAGAAATGGGTCGTCGAGGTTGATGGAATCTTTAGCAGAAGTTTGTTTTAAAATAGTGCATGGAATAGCTATTTAAACTCTTTTAGTAAATATTGCTATAAATTAGTAAATAGCAGAATTAATATAATTTATAGTTATACTGATGGGGGGATAACTTTTTGTTGATTTATCTCTGGGTATGTAGAACAACATACTTCAGTACTTACTATTTGTTTTTTTTGCGTATAAATTTTGTATAAATTTTAAATTCACTTTCAAAAATGCGAATAATATTTGGAAAATAATTTTATAGATCATGAAAATGAAATAAATGAATCACCAATTATAAATATTTTATTTCAATATATTTGAACAAAGTTTTTTTTATTATTAATTTCCTTTTTTTTGTATTTATATATTTTAATATTATTTATAAAAATTTCACAACTCCTTTTTATTAAATATTTTGTAAAATCGCCAATATCTTAATCGCCTTTGAGATGCAATCAAGATCGCAATCACTAAATGAATAGAAAGATTTTTAATTAATTTCAATGTTGAATAGAGGAAATTTCCCTTCGTGATTTATCTCGTTCCGAAATTCTCACTTAACTTCATAATTTTCCTCGCTAGTTTAAGGAGATCAAATTAACTCATTGCTGAACGCAATCTAGTACAATTTTTTATTTATAATTCGCAATATCTGTTTTGATCTTGATTTGACGTCTATGAAATGTATAGTTTAATTTGTGTATTCTCTTCGATCCTGTATTTGTTTTGGTTTTTGTTTATAAACAAATAAAATAATAAACAAATAAACAAAATACAGTCGAAGCGATTAAAATATCGGCTACAATGATAGATGTTTAAGATAAGTTGAATCTATACAATTAGTTAAACTTATTAATAAATTAATAAATTTTAATTATTGTTATATTTTAGTTATCATCTTTATCACTATTAACAAAACAGTTACGATTTAACGTTAGATAGCAGAAGCAGGATTGAAACAGTACTAGCCAATGTGATATCTAAGAAGCTTTGGCGGATAAACTCTAACCCGGGTAAGAATTAGCTAATGGGCCATGCCTGGGCCAAGCCCGTGCCACAGCTTTTGGGGTTTGGGTCAGACTTAACATTTTCAAACGGCCCAAGCTTGGGATGATGTCCTGGGGCCAAGACTGGCAAAGCAGACTTGGGCCAAGTCTAGCAAATCAAACTTGGGCCAAGCCTAGGGTCAAGATCAGACTAGGGTCAAATCAGACTAGGGTCAAGCCTGGCAAACCAATTTATCAAATACCAATTTTTTTAATACAAAAATACAATAAATTAAATATTATCATAATTTTTATTTAAATTTCAAGTTCGGTTAAGTTATTTGTTTATAAAAGTTTTAACGAAGCCGTCTTCCACCCTCACGATCTCCGCTGCCAGAAAAATGTGAACTGGTAACACTTAAAATCTTCAATTTTTTATTTGAATCTTCGTACGTGTAATACAATAAACTGAATCTTGGTTCAGTCTAGGCATTTACAACTGGCCCAGACTAAAACCGGAGTTAACTAGCCAAGGCTTGGCTCGCCAATACTGGCCCGAAGTTGGCCCAGTGTCTAACATTGGCAGTTCCTACCCGGGAACTATTCAACGATAGCACTCTTAATTGTAGCTTTGGTATTCTCTGATGATGTCGTGCTTTTGTTTGCTCGGATAAATTAGTATCTATATTGGAAGATAGTCCATCCGAAAGACCAGTATCGGAAATCATAAAAAAGGTCCCGGAAAAGCAAACAGCTCAAGAAAAAAATAAGTTTTAATTATCAAAGTTAAATTATTACGGTGACGCTAGAAGCACATGCCAATCGCTAAAACCCGGGTGTCGAACCGGAACCGAACCCGAACCTTGAACCCGCTCCGGAGCAAGATTTTTTTTAAATTATGTGAACCCAATCAACAACGCGGTTCAGGCTCAATTTTTAATATAGGAAATTTAGGAAGTTTGCGTAAGAAATTTCATATTTCGGAGAATTTTTTTTGTGTCATACAATATTATTTTGGTTATTATTTGTTTCAGTAGAGAATAGTGAATATTGAGAATTAAATGAAATTTTTTTTCCAAAATAAATATGTGTGTAACATAAAAACGGTATATAATGTCACATTAAAAAATAAAACTAAAAAAAAAAAAAATAAAATATAAATAAAAAAATCCCATATAACGTAAAAACATTTCCATAATATGGAGTCTAATGACAGTGGAAAAATTCAACTTAAGCAAAAATAAATAAGTGATGAAGAAGTTTAAACTTCAAAATTGTCATCGCCTCAACGGCGTAATCGATAGCGTGTCTGCCCAAGGATTCGAGCCGGGCACTGACGAGGAAGGTTTGAATTCATCCGAAACATGAAAAATGTGAATTGGAGTTTTTTTCTGAGAAACTTCAAACCATTCCTTTGAATTGAAAAAATTCCAATTGGACCGGCTAGAATTGGACCGGCTAGAATGATCATCATAAGTAACCGGCTATTATCATCTCTTCTAGAGATGAATGTCAGGGAGCCTGATTTGACTGGTTTATCAGCCAGAACTTTATTTTCTGTATAGATCTGCACTGTTGATGTTGAATAAATGCAGTATCTGGCCTCTACATCAGATCGAATAACGTTATAATTAGCAAAAAAAATTTTACCTTTATTGAAAATTGTTTACTTTTTTGTAATGAATAATTGTAAATATAATTTCTGGTCTTAGTATTTCGCAATTGAGTTTTATTATTTATAAATTAGCTAATTTTACTATATTTAATTTATTAGTCCAGGCACGTTGAATATGGAGAACAAAAAAATGTTATCCAGAAACCTACGTTTTTAAATGGTTAAAAGGGTTAAAGTCAACATAAGGAAAATGTGTTATGTGCCCAAGAAAGTTAGGTGATGATTTTAGGGGTTGAAAAGGGGTGAAAATGGATACGTCTCGTGTTTTTTGCAATTTCACGCGAAATTTGATGTCCTACTGAAAAATGTTAAATTCAAAAGTTGTAGATCTTGGAAAAATCTACAACTTTTGTATGGGTCATTTTTTAATATAACCTCAAAATTTCAGAAAAAAATTCAAAAGAACAAAAAATTTTTTTTTTTGTTTTTTACTTGTCAATTTCTCAAAAATAAATATTTCTTAACCAAACTTGCTGAAAGTATTCCTTTTTGTGTCCCAAACAACAAAAAAAATTTTAGATTGAAATATTAAAAACTGTTTGAAAGATTCATTTTTTTCGGTCCGAAACACGTTGTTTTCAAAGTTACATTTTACTGCTTACAATCATCGTAGAGAGGTCATACAGGGCTCATTTTTTTCGTTTTGACGTCTCCTTTTCAATGAAATAATAAAACAATACAGCTTCTATTTAAAAACATGTTCAAAAATTGAAAAATATAAAAAATTTAATTTTGCAAAAACAAATTTTTTGGTTATTGTTAATAATTAGTTATATATAAAAAAAATTTTCAAAAACTAATAAGACCATTGAATTGTACGGAAAAAAACACGAAGAAACATATGTTTTCCTATTTAAATACATTTTTTATTTTTGTACAATACTGCTATAAACATTGTAATAGCATATTCCGTGTAGTTGAAAGATGTCAGGTAAGTACATACAATGCGATCGACTTTTACTTTAATAAGAAAAGTTCCTCATTTCTCGCGATGAAATTAATTAATTCAATTATTTTCTACATATTTTGATAAATAAATCGTCTTATAATTAATTTTTGTACAAAATTATTTAAAACATGCTTGTTGTTTGGGGCACAAAAAGGAGTACTTTCAGCAAGTTTGGTTAAAAAATATTTATTTTTGAGAAATTGACAAGTAAAAAACAAAAAAAAAATTTTTTTTGATTTTTTGCATTTTTTTCTGAAATTTTGAGGTTATATTAAAAAATGACCCATACAAAAGTTGTAGATTTTTCCAAGATCTACAACTTTTGTATTTAACATTTTTCAGTAGGACATCAAATTTCGCGTGAAATTGCAAAAAACACGAGACGTATCCATTTTCACCCCTTTTCAACCCCTAAAATCATCCCCTAACCTTCTTGGGCACATAACACATTTTCCTTATGTTGACTTTAACCCTTTTAACCATTTGAAAACGTAGGTTTCTGGATAACATTTTTCTTTTTTTATCTCTGTAAATGAGTCAATGTGCCTGGACTATATGTGCTCGATCCGATTTCGATTGTTACACCATCCTCAGGAGCTTACAAAAAACTTTATTTTTTTGTAATGATTTGAAATATGTAAAATTAGTTAAAAAACAAAAAATGTATTAAAGTAGTATGGTAAGACCAGCTGATAAAGATACTAATGGAATGAAAGGCTGAAAAACCAACGGGGTGAACCACATATATTTTTGATTTTGATTGGAGTCAACGAGTAAAGTTGAAAGATAAAATTTTGGTTAGCAAATACACCAGCTTAGGAGACAGTCAAATAAATAATTAAGAACCAATCACAAAAGATTAAATTATACTCTATGTTTGGGTTTTGCTTTTTGCTGGAACAAGGTGTCTAAGATTGGATAAATAAATTATTGAAAGGAAGCTGATGATTGGTGCTTAAAACATTGGTATTGAGCTGGAATTGGATATAACTTTGGTAACAAAATTGAAAATATAACGCCGCTCAAAACGACGAATAAATTTTACCGAACAACTAAAAACAAATATGTATATAAGGAAAAACTTGAAGAAATTGAATTAATGCATTTCATCTTTGGACGCTTTTACTTTTTGTGGATTAAGTAATAAAATAAATTAATTTAATTAAAATTTATAACGAAGCAAACCAATTAGATGACAAATTTTTTATGTCTGAAAGACATTTCTTTTATATGTATCATCGCCTTTAACCTCTTTTATGGATTGTTTTTTTAATAAGAGATTCCCCAATCAGATTTGTCTGTTTAAAAGGCCAGTAATTTTTTATTTTTGTATTGTTGACATAAAAGTTCAATAATTACTATTTTTACTAGCAAAATTCTTTATTTTCTTTTCACGATCTAATAATTTTTTTCAAATTTAACCACATTCTAGGTTTGATTGAATTGAACACAATACAAGTTCAAAATTTAATTTTATGATCTGAAACAAAATTTAAATTTTTTCACAATTATATTCATGAAAAACGGTGAAGACTTGTTTATTGAAAACAACAAGAGATAGGGGAAATATAAGATCGTTTTTGAAATCAGGTTTGTAATGGTTGTCAACAAAACAGGGATTTGTTACAACCCTTTTCATCAAAGCTGGTGCTATTTCACTGCTATTGGTATGTAATATTTCAAGTTAACTCAAATTTTAAAAACAGGGACTGGAGTACGCCGGTTTGTCACACCTGTAGTTCAAAAATTGAAAAAAATTCAAATTAACAAAATCTGATCTACCTAGCTTCTACCGATAGAAAATTATATTTACCGAATACAACAAACCTAAGGTGGTACAAAAAACTGTTTTATCAGATTTAAATCAACGTAAATAGGAACAATAGGAGTAGTAGGAAGGAACCACCTAGATCATATTTCCCAACTTTTTAATACCTCTGAATTACAACCAAGTAGACATTTTTTTATTTATATGTGTTTCATTTACATAAAATTTATATTTTTTGCAAACCTTTTAAACATATACATAGTTTAAGTTTTTATTTTTTATCGTCTACAAAAGCACATAATGTGCTTATCCGTAGACATTTAAAGTTGTATTATTTTTATTTTTATTTTGAGTATTCATTGTATTTTATCAATTTGTAGGTTGTTGGTTTATATTTTTCCTATTTTTACATCTTTTTATATGAGTTAGTTATTACGATTTCTTATAAAATTATATAATTAATTTGTGTATAATTGGTCGACATGTATCTCCAGTGTCTTCGTGAATTTAGAAATCTTCTTAATTGTTATGATATTTTCCGGTAATTTATTAAAAAGGATAAATCTTGTTTGACTTTAAAATCACCTCAGGGATCACTAGTTTGATACATCTAGGCGTTTCGTGCCTTATTCACAGAGTCTTTACACAAAAAAGATAAAAATTAACAAATAAGGCAACAAATGATGTTGCCTGAGTAACAGAAATACATAAACAAAACTTTCAATTTTCTCAAGAAGAGATCATGTTCCAACATCAAATTTAAAAATAGATAAAAATCTCGTTTGGGTGTCGTCTACATAAGACTATTCCTGGTTTAGGTGAATGCTGTATTGTTTTTATTTATTGTACATAAGTCAGTCTTCAGACCGGTAGGTTCCATCTTCCATAATTCAAAAAGTACATTTTATAGCGACCCCTACAAAATGTTTAGTTTTTCTCAAATGCTTGCTCTAATTTTACGGAGCACAGTGACGCTCCTATTTACTTACCTATTTATTTTCGATTTATGTTATTTTCGAAACTATATAACCAAAAAAATAAAAAAACTTGGCATCAAAACCGTCTTCAGTACTAGCATGATTAAAAAGTATTTAAATTCAAAATATAATTAAAAAATGTATTCTATTTGTTTTAATTTTGCTCCAAATCTTCTGTTGATGTTCCGACCAGAAATCAAACTTGTAACTATAGATGGGTTTCTCGCAATTAGGAGATTTTGTAAACTTAGTGTTTATTCACAGCAACAGAATTTAATATCTTCTCTAAAAAGCACACCTTGACTTTGAGTTTCATAACGGAGAGTCAATCATTCTCGATGTATTATTAGGTTGATTTAAAATATATATTAAAGAGCGCCACTAGAGTACTGTTTATAGCGCAGACGATACTAAGAAGGAGATGTTGGCTCTAACTGTACACTACGCCCCAGTAGTCCAACCTTTTCTTTGTTACGAAACGGTTAGCTCTAAAATAATTACCAACATATGTGCTGAGGCAATATACGTTAAAATTGTTCTACCGATGCTATGCTGTCGATGTAAACTCATACCATTCGTTTAATTCTTTATGAGAACAATAGGGTTCTTTTATCTTAGTTTTCGTTTTCTGCTTTCATTGAAACTTTACGAATAAAACCATGTGAAAAATCATTATTCCTGGAACTCAATTGGAATTAGATCATCAATGTAAATCAATTATTTTTTTTAAAAGCTTAGCGTCGCAATAATTTTTGTTATGTTTAAATTACACTTATTTGTGCTTAAATGAATTATTTCAACTGCATTACATTAAATTCCTTGTATTTTAAACTTTAATTATTTATTGATTGAATTATTAATTATTTATTTATTGATATTAAACCATTTTGGAGTGAATTTTTAAAAATATAGAAGAAAAAAAAAGAATGTATTCTTTTTACCCGTTTATGTTGGTGCAATAATTATTTTAGTAGCAATAAATTTTCAACAATCCCCTGTACATCTTTTTTCGTATTGTCATAGTAAATCAACAATTACCTAGTTATTTTTGGTGCAACAATTTTGGCATTTATACAATATAATTTCAACAATTACCTGTTTATTTTGGTGCATTAAGTTTTGTATTTACATGATTGATCAACAATCTCTTGTTTATTTTGGTGCAAACATTTTGGCATTTTATACAATAAATTGTCAACAGTAGCCTGTGTATTTTGGTGTAACAATTAATATATTTAAATAATTTATGTTTGGTGCAACAAGTATTGTTAAATTTCTATAAATTACATGGATTAGTCGTCAATGATCGAGGGGTGTTCGATATCCTTTTGCTCCTTTCATCTGTTTGAGTTATCAGATGTTATCTTCTTTTAAATCGTTATTTCATTTTACCCAGTAATTATCGCGTGCCTCCAGCATGCACCAGACCGATTATGAAGTACACTGAATCCACGTACTGAAGCTAGTCTTAACAAATTCGTTTGCTTATAGTAATTATCAGCCGCTCGTTACATCTGTTGTATGGGATGGGGTCTGATGATCCCTTAAACATATAAGTCAATAAAAAACGTTTGAATCGGTGGATCTTTAACAATCAAGATCGAATCATAGAGCGTAATATTTAGTCGCTGGTGTGAAATTAAATTGAACGCTGTTTAATTGGCGAATCTAGCCACACTGGAATTTTTGGAACAAGCTATAACGATAACAATACAAATTCCATCATGACAGACAAAACCTTAAGCAATATCCAGAAAACAGATAGTAGTAGGGAACACTGGTAAACGATATCCAAAACACAAATAACAACAGTATCTAACCAAACTATCAAAATACTATGCAAACAAATATTTTAAACCTATTAACTAATCAATTGAATTTTCGTTCTACCAAATCTAATTTAATTTTCATGAAACTTTTTCTTCAAACACAAGGAAACAAAAGTATTGTCTTTTCACAATTCGAAACTAAAACACTTTTTTACAAGTAACTTCTAACGTGACAATGAAAATTTCTCTATAAGAAAATTCAAAATGTTTATAAGAAAAATAAATAGAAAATAGTTATAATTTTCCGTTTCTTTACTTAATGTTTGTTTTGGGGATGAGTGCAATGTGAAAATAATTTAATATAAGTCATAAAAACACAATAAAATGGAAAATTTTAAAATTTATTTTTTTCTAAATAAATAGAGAGAAAAGCGTTGAGACAAGAAAGTTTTATATAAATGTGAAAATAATGAAAATTTTTAGTAATATAATTTTCATTTTTTTTTGTTTATGTGAAAGTAAATATTTGTAATTTTAAAATAAAGTGAGTTAATGTAATGATGAAGCTAACTTTTTAACGATAATTTAATTTGATTGAATTATAAAGAAAAATTAAATATTGATGACTATGTAAAAAGCTGTTGCTGGGCTACAACGAAATCTAATAATTTTATAAACAGATCATTTAAGGTTAACAGTTCCAATTTAATTAAGGCAGCAACAATACTTTTAACGATTGAAGCTTCAAAACAACAATTGTTTGGATCCTCTATCTGCCTGAAATCTACCCAAGAACTTTAAAATCTACAGAAAACCAAACCAAAAGCTTATGTAACGAGATTCATCTTATCAAATGACATAACTGCAGTTGTTAAAGGTTTAAATATAGACTAGGTGATCCAGCTGAAAGAATAGTTAAAAAAAAAACAAATAGGCCTATAGTCATTTTCGCGTTTTCGTCGGACTACTGGCCAGCATACAGAAAAATTTTTTGCTTTTTGGAATTAATTAATGTTGAAACTGTTTCACTGGAATTGTTCGCAATCAACTAATGCCAATTTAGTTTGAAATGCATTGAAGGATTACTAATACAGTAGATAAATGAAGTTTTATTTAGAATGAATTTCTAACAATGGTGACAGTGGTAAAGTTTGGAGTTATTTGTATGATTTCATCAGACGAGCTACGCGTTTTGTTTTTACGGACTAAACTTATTTTCAATATCTGAAAAAAAAATTAGGGATTACATATACAGAAGTTAGATAGAGTTTTGTTTAGAATGTGTTATGAACATTGGTGACAGTGGTATAATTTGGAGCTATTTGTATGATTTTATTAGCAAACTACGTTGTTTTTACAGACTATGAGGTTTGTTGATAACTGGGTAAAAGGTTAACGGGCAGTACAGCATAGCTTAACTTTTAAAACTGATGGTGTAGAATTGGATTGTAAACATTTTAGCGCAGTGTATAAGCTAGCGTAGAAACAGAAATAGACAAAAAAGGGAAACTGCAATATCATATACAAGCTTCGGTTTCATACGGTTGATGGCTATGATGTAGTACATAAGCTTTATTATACAGGTTAACTCAAAGAAAGAAGCAAACAAAGTGTAAATATATGGAGATGTTGAGAAAGGACATTTAATGTAATTGTATTGGGAGCTTGTTTGGTACATACATTTTTTTCAAGATGAAATTTTGATGAAACTCTTTACCCAGCAGATGATTTTAAAAATGCAGCTTAGGTGAAATATACAAAAGGGCACCAGTTAAGATGTGGATGATCTTTGTATAAACCCAAACCTCCAATTACTGTTGTGATGCCATTGAATTTGCATATTTCTCTTTTTAACCACAAAAATAATTATTGTCTAAATCATACCTGCCGAGAAGCAAACTTCAACGACGATTCACAAGCAGTCTCTTGCTGATTATTGCTTAAACATATACATACAAACAAATTTAAAATATGTTCACAAAAATACAACATTACACAAAATAATCCTCTACGCATCGTCCCACTAAACCAGCTTTCGATCAGTGATTCCATACAAATCAATATGTTTTGTTTGTTTTATTTAATCCAAAAATCTTAAACGGATATCATCAAATTTTTCAACAACAACAAATATATACAACAGTAAAAATCAAAAAAAAATCTATCCATGTTAACGGAAATTGTATCATGAAATTGATAATAGAATTATAATAGATTTTGATGGTTTAATTTTGCTATCATAGATAAAAAAAATTGAATCCACAAAAATCAACAAATTATGGATGAACGACACAATGCGACAAAATGGATTAACATTTTTTTTCCATTTTTTGTGGTTTACTTGGGTAAAGTATGGACGAAAAAATTGAAATGAAAAAAATATCCTATTTATGGTTTTGTGATTCTTTAGAATGAAAATTAAGGCTCAGGTATCTATTTATGATAAATTAAAATTAATATAAAGAAAACGAAACGAAGTCGGAGTCGTGAAATGTATTATATATTGATTTAAAGTATTTTTGTAAGCTTAGTGCTCAGAAGTGTATAACTTTGAAAAGAAAAACCGATTTCTGGTATAAATCGTAAACTTAAGTGAAATTAATTGAAGTGAAAAAAATGAAATCGATAGCAATTCGTAGATAAGCCATGATTGACTAGGTACAACATAATATATGTATGAGTGAATAGAGTAAAGAAATTAACATTATCGTATCTGTAGCTGTAATCTGTAGTGGTATTATGAACGCCATTTCACAAAATTTTATAAATGTTAGTATTTGATGATGTAAGAAATAACAACAAAGAAGGTAAAAACTAATTTTTAAAAAACTTAAAAAATTTGTTTAATATTAATCATGTTGTTTCCACGAGTCTGCATGCAAAAATGTCACAAACAGACTGGTTAAACATAGGTTTAACACAGCTATGATCATCGGTGTGCATTGACCACATATTGAATTGAGGATGCGGATAAGATTTTATCAGCTGGTTAAGTTGCTTTCAGTGTACGGTATATAATAGCAGATGCAAACCCCAACATATCTCTCGTTGTACTTCTAACATTGTAGGCCCGATTAAATGAATTTGGCAGCAATCTAAATTTGTTAGAATCCTGCTCAATAGAACAAGCTTTTTTACAAGTTATTTCAGTATAAAGGTGCCTCAGTCCTTTCCAGGGACCGTGTTTACAATTCAAAACGTGATCAGAATTAACTTTAGTTGCTGTAGCTGAAATGATCATCCCTTCAAATTTTACCGCCGGGTGGAAGAAAAAACCAGTTATACAACCGCGTGATAGCATGTCGTCTGATGCATATCAAAAATATTGTGATCGCTTTCGAGAAAAACCTGCTTTTGATCTTTGGAACCCAACACGTCCCCAGAAACCCAATTTTGTGGCAACGAGCAACGTTCAACATCACGTGCTCAGAATAATCATTTATATAACTTGGTTAAGTACTACACCAAATCAATACTCAACCTCCCCTAGGTTTAGACATGTGGTCAAAGTGGTAGTTTTTGCAGATGTGCTTGACGATTGTCAAGTCGATGAAGTCGTGTACTGCCATCTATTCCTGCAGCTAACTACACTAGTTGGTGGTATCAACGTTATGAACAGCCATTTAGACATTGTCAAAAGTGATATCATTACAACTCTATTAGAATAGGACAGGACAATGTTGGTATCAATCTTTCTAGAGATATAACTAAAGCGTGACGGTAACGCTAATTCAAATATTTTTCCAAATATAAAATTGCTCAACGCACCTAAAGAAGTTTCCACTTCAGGAAATTAGAACTCTGGCTGTAATATGGCGAATTCCGAAAACTTAAAAGTCCCTCCACAGTTGAGGCTAATGATGGAACTTAAGATAATCGCCGCATGTTCGTTCGTTGCGGAAATAAAAATTAAGGATAATTTTTTATTGATACCGATTAAATTTTCTTATTCTCCAAATGGATTTAAATTTAGTTCTAATTAAGTTCTAAAACTTTTGGTACTAAATGGCTATATCTTGATTTGGGCCTCTGCTGAATTTGGGTAAATTACGATATGATTTTGTCATAACTTCAGTCAATATACCTATAAGCTTGACGAGCTGACATTTTTTTAAAAATTTGACATTATTGTCGACCTCAAGGGTAACCGCTTCCTTGATGAAAAACATCAATTACGTTGAAAGCCATTTTATCGAATGACGAAACGAAGGAATATGCTTTTTCTAGAGCAAGTCGACTTGAGCCCAAAAAATGGACTAGTAGAGCTATCTTCTTCATATGTATTGGCACCTGTTTATCTTGAATTCAAATTCAAAAAAATTTGTTTAGAAACATAAATGAAAACATTCTTTTGACTTGACGATATTTTTTGACATGCTTAAAATGCAATAATCAAGTGTTTGGTCTCACATACCAATGCCGACCATAAAGATTTCTTCACATTCATTGTTTTGAAATATCTAATGATTTTTTTGACACACTTCCGGTACAACTATCGAAAACGTCGTATTATGCCTTTTACAATTGCGTAAACCTATTTTTATAAACAAACTTTTGTAATCGCTCCAGCGGTTTTTTAATTTTTATCGGTTGTGATGGCTAGCAGACAGACATCCATTTTTTTGCTCTTCTCGAACGGTTAGGACGTTAAACATCGAGAAATGCTAAAAACTTCGATAAGAATTTCACTTTTGACTCGTGAATGCAATACTTAGGGTTTCCAAACCGAATTAAATGTATTTGTACACATTTGTACACAATACGTAAGCCATTGAGTTGGTATACCTAGTGTGATAGGACTCAAAAAATTTTATAATTAATCCCCACGTAGCAGTCCATTCTCTCGCTACAAATACTTATACTGCCAGCTGGCAGAAGTAAAGAGTTATTGGTTACATATCAACACCTGTTCGCTACCAGCATTAATCAAGAACAATTATATTCCATCTCGTTCCATATCTACAACAAACAGTTTATTTTGGGATTGATTTTTTAAATAAGACTTTGGCTAAAAAGCACTCTCAGCTTGCTGAAATTATAGAATCATTTCCAGCATAAAATAAATTAGGGTTAGACCGGACTCATTTAGTTCAGCTTTATATTGACGTCAACAATGCTACGCTATCAAGCAACGCTACTACGCAGTTTCTCCAGCAGTTCAAACAAAGATGTATTCTGAGCTTGACCTCATGCTCGCCCTAGTTATCATAGAAGAAAGTTGTAGTGGCTGGAGTTCACCTATGGTTGTTGCACGCAAGAAAAAAAGATAAACCAGGTTATGTTTGGATGCCCTATGCACTTGCCGTCATCCAATCATAGATGGTCTTCTGAGTCGCCTAGGTGAGACAACCTTTATTTCCAGCTTAGATTTAACAAATTCAATCTGACAGATTCGCTAGATCAGATTATACCGCACTTTTCCCTGTTGCCGACTGACAGGAAGACGGGCGCTTGAAGTCTACAGCTACAAGGTTTCAACTTTAACATTGGACACCGTAAAGGAGCTCTCAATTGTGTTCCTGATGTACTCTCTTGAGTGTAAGTAAAGGGCGTCATATCTGAAATTAAAGACTAGGACGATGCCTTGGACGGATATGCCTTCCTTATATGTCGATGGAAGATCCTGCCTTTTCTGACAGTTATTATTTAACATTTATTTCTTCGATCAAGTATCGAGTCTCATACATGAAAAAGTTTTTAATAACCTTTTTACCAAAAATCTTGATCCTCCTAGCACGTCGGAATGGAAACTAATTTTACCAAAAGCTCTTCAACTTAAATTGATCAAGCAAACACATAATTCTTATACTCAGCCCACACTAGAACAGCCAAGACTTTAGAGTTTCTTAAACGAAATTTTTATTGGTTTAACAAGCAAGATGACTTTAAAAAAATGTTGCCAACTGCGATACTTGCAAGTGCAGCCAAATAAGTAATATTACCTTGAGACCACCAAATGGGTGATCCATCATTCATATTCTGTCCATTCTAGAAACTTTATATCCTCGGTCAAAGGACATGTAAAGAAATAATTTTTTACATGTAAAGAATTACGATAGTTATTTTTTGAAAAGCATTTGCACAACACTGGAAAATACTATGGAGTGGAAATATTCGGAAAAAATTAGTTAAGCGGGTGCTGGCTTGACTGAAGCCATGAAGCTTGGACATCAGAGGGATACAAGGCAAGTTTATTGCACACCGTAGTTAAAAGAAAACAACACAAAATTAACCATTATTGTCAACAAAAGTTTACGTTATACTTTTATGCGCATTATTTTTAGGCGCACTTTTGTAGTAAAACCGAATTGTATGCAGTAACGAAAAACGGTAGGACTGTTTCATGCCGTCATGTCTTATGAAAAATAAAAATCAATGAGGCTCAATTTTATTTTACTTATTAATATTTTTTTAAAGTTTCAATTTTTTTTTAAATTTTATTTTTAAATTTTTTGTTTCCTTTTTCCTTGTTTGAATTTGGTTTATTAAATATTATTTTCTGATTTTTCTTTTAGTATTTGTTTTTGTATTTATTAGCAAGAAAAATTTTACTAATTTTATTAACAAAACCATTCGTTTTTTAGTTTTTTACTCAAAATTTCTTTACAGATTCTTATTAATTATTAATTTCATTCGACTATCAACTCTTTTGTTTCATATCTGCCCGTGGAGCGTCCCTTGGTTTTTTTATTAAAAGTGAAGTATTGTAGGATTTGATTTTAATTTTTCTTAGTTTAATTTTATCACAAAATTTAAGTAACTTATCATTTGAGATTAGTTAAATATTACTTAAGTTTAAAATTTGATCATAGATGATTTGAATTTATTTTTTTTAATGTAATTGGTAAAAGTTTAAAAACTTCTAAAAAAAAGAAATGAACGTATGCATATAAATATACTACAGTGATTAGTACCAGTAGTTGGTTTAAGTAAGTAATAAAATATTGTTGTATTTTAAGAATATTAAAAGAAAAACTGAAATATAGAAAAACTAAGTAATTTAAGTAATAATTGAAACTAAGAATAATTTGAAAAACAAAAGATAAACATTATATGGGATTTTTTGCATTAAATTTCTAGACAATACTTTGTGTGAATTCATAGAATGGGGAACATTTCTATTCTAATTAACATCCTAAGTCACGATTGTATAGTCATTATTGATTGTTTCCAATCAATGTGAAATCGATGGCTGACACTTGGTCAATTTGTAGTCCTATATGTATTAACATTAGACGACATTAAGGGAATTTAAATTAATTTTGAATTTTTGAGATCAATTAAACTCAAGTAAGTAAAGAAGTAATTGGAATTTTTTCAATTCAAAGGTATGGTTTGAAGTTTCTCAGAAAAAAATTCCACTTCACATTTTTCGTGTTTCGGTTGGGATTCGAACCTACCTCGTCAGTGCCGGGCTCGAATCCTTGGGCAGCCACGCTATCGATTACGCCTTTGAGGCGATGATAATTTCAAAGTTGAAACTTCTTCATCACTGATTTATTTTTACTTAAGTTGATTTTTCCACAGTCATTAAACTCCATATTATGGAAATGTTTTTACATTATATGGGATTTTTTGCATTTAATTTCTTGACAATACTTTGTGTGAATTCATAGAATGGGGAACATTTCTATGCTAATTAACATCCTAAGTCACGATTGCATAGTCATTTGTGATTGTTTCCAATCAATGTGAAATCGATCGACATATAGGACTACAAATTGACCAAGTGTCAGCCATCGATTTCACATTGATTGGAAACAATGAATAATGACCATGCAATCGTGACTTAGGATGTTAATTAGAATAGAAATGTTCCCCATTCTATGAATTCACACAAAGTATTGTCTAGAAATTTAATGCAAAAAATCCCATATAATGTAAAAACATTTCCATAATATGGAGTCTAATGACAGTGGAAAAATTCAACTTAAGTAAAAATAAATAAGTGATGAAGAAGTTACAACTTTGAAATTGTCATCGCCTCAACGCCGTAGTCGATAGCGTGTCTGCCCAAGGATCGAGCCGGGCACTGACGAGGTAGGTTCTAAAAAAATCCAAAAGATAAACATTTTAAATCAATATTTTTAATAAACATAATGGAAATTGGAAAGTTTTTGTTATATTTTATTATTTGTGAAAAAATAAAGTAAAATTATTGGCAAATCCGATGTCGTTGCAGACGGATACCCAAAAATTCGAACAAAAAAAATAACGTAAGTATATTTTATTACTGTTATGATATGAAGCGAATAAAATTTTTGTTAGGTTAAATTTGATTAAAAATTATTTTCATTGGTAGTTGTTGGTAAGACGCTTTGTCTGAATTAAAGTCAGAAGATGTTGTGACACATAAGTTGTGTTGATGTATTTATTGGTGGTGGGAAATATTATGGTTTCTCGCATTTGCTTCTTGTGCCAAATTTATTTCTATTTTCCATATATTATTACCATCCCTCCATCACGAAAAATACTGAATTATGGAAGAGCAAAGCTGAAAGCGCAGCTCTTGGAGAGAGAATTAAACTATTACAGGTTCATATATATCATAATCCATCAGCGTCAGAAACCAACATCGTTTTGTGAATGACTTTTAATTATAACAAACGAATTACAAAGCAAGAGTTTTTCATGGGGATGATTTTAGATATATAAAAATTGCGATTGCATTGATTATATTGTATATCGTGAAATTGTTTGTGAGCACTTTTCGGAAATTATAAAAAATTCTAAACTAAATTACAATATATTTCATGAAATTATTTTTCAATTTGACTTCACATCCACACTACACTATCACATTCTTCCATCTTTTATTCATCCACAATCTTAATATAATCAAAACAATAATCCTAAGGCTTCTGAAAACTTACAAACACACTGATCTCCGAAATCTTTTATCCTTCAAATTTAATTATTTTGATACAACAAATAAACAAAAACCGAAAGTCAAAACTGAATCTAAACGACTTAGAAAAAAAATTACTTTTGTCGCAAAGCTATAAAAGGATATATATAAAACAAAAGATTTATTTTATTAATACAGTTTTTTTATGGGCGCATAAAAGGGTTTTCCTATAAACCTTATTCAAGACCGAGAAGACCAATTTAATTATAGGATTTTTTTTATTATTCTGATTTTTGTCTATTTTATTTTTAAGTCTTAAAATTGTAGAACAGAATGGTTATGGGTATCCAATCCGAGGTAGAGTTATGTTGAAGAATCGGTGTAAATATGTAAAAGCTTTTATTCTTATAACTCGTTTATTCATAAAAGTTTTCTTACGCAATGATAAAATACTGTTTAATTGGCTTAAAAGATAACTTTTTTCTGACGTTTTAAAAATCAATTTTAGGAGCTATAGGATTACATCAGCTGTTGTTTTAATATCGATTTTCAAAAATATGTGTCATACATTTAATCCAACTTTATCATATTATTTCCTCTTGTAATAAAATAAATATATCTTTCAAATTTTAATAAAATAAATATTGTATCCATTTCAAAAAAATAAATATTGAAATTTCTATTCCAAATGGGCTTAAAATTTTCGGTAAATTTTTTTTATTCTTAACATTTTTCCAAAAATGAAAAGGTTTTTTATATTGAAAACTGAATCTTCTTTTAAACTTATTTAAATCATTTTTATGATATTGTTTGTTCTCAATGGAAATAAAAAAATAGGAAAATTAAAACCGAAATGGGAAATCTTTTCAATATTATTATTTAGACAAATAAACGAAGTATGAATGAATTGGGTGGAAATATGAAAAAATGAGAGAACAAAGCAAGACAATGTTTTCTTGAAATTATCTTTAGTTTCCTAACTTGGAGATGAGATAAATAGTTTAGTTTACATAGCAAAAGTTACCTGAGTATTGCAGATTTCAATTTTGGGCTGTTATTTTGAAAACGTACACCGAAAAAAAACAACTATTTTTAAAAATCTCAAATTTTGATATTTTGTTGGTATTGATGAAAGGAAAAAAGAGATTTCTGCTTTTATTTTTTGTGTACTTTGAATCGGAGTTATGCGCGGTTGAATTTTGAGGCTTTTTCACGTAGTTTTGGTAATGGTGACAATGTTTTGTGAATAGGTGCCACAAATTTCATCCGACTTACGTATATTTTTGCAAATAAAAAGGAAAATAATTGAATAATTGAAATAAGTAAGTTTAAAATTAATAACTTTTCTCTTTTCCGCTAGGCGGCGCGTAAAACCTTGGTTTACTTCAAAGCTCATATCTCAAAAAGTATCATTTTTTTTTTGTTTTTCACAAATTTTAAAGTAAACATATGCAGCTATGAAATTGAGAAATAAAAAGTCAGCAATTCAATATGGATTTTTTCTTACGATTTTTAAAAATTTGGTATATGAAAAATTCACATGTGTTTTTTTATTAAGTTAATAATCCTGTACTAAATGTGGATCTAATAAATTAAACATTTCATATTTTAACACCTGCAATAAATTTAAACCATTTTCTGTGTATTTCTGATTGAGAAACAGGTTTTTATTCAGAATAAAAATAGGAAATCCCAATGATCGAAGATTTTGTTATAATTTCAACATCACCAACACCAGCATAAGAAAAAAACATTAAAAAAATATTTTTTCTGTAAACATTATAATTTAATCAATATTATAAATAAATACATTAAAAAATTAATTTATGTATTTTTTTTGCATTTAAATTGAAATATCTATGATCATCAGAAAAAGAAAATATTTTGGCAATTATTTTATCGGGTGTAGTGTTATCCGGTAAAAAACAGTGGAATCCTTGAGTTCCACTTATGGTTTTAATGTCCGAAAACCGCACCGAAAGAAATTGTTCCTGTAGTTCGATATCTTCTGAAGACACATATGAAAACTTCATAACGTGGTTTTTTTTCGACCAAATTTCCGCCCATTCAAAAAATTCCCTTGCTGTTGATAGTTTTTCTCCTCTAAGCGAAGCTCTCCGGGCTTCTCTTTTAAGTGTTCCTCCAATCCCATTGGATGGACCCTTTCCGTGGGCAGTTGCAAAGAAATACCGTTCTGCAGGTATTTTAAAATCATTAATATGTTTGCAGAGATTTATGAAATTCTTCTTATTTTTATATTGAGCAGCTGAACCATCAGTAAAATATAAAATTTTTTTGATACTTGGATATATTTCTTGCTGTTTTTCAATGAATTCAATACACCTTTCCTGGTATTTATGAACTGCAACTGTGTTATGCATTAAATGATCAAATATAATGACAAAAGATAAGACCTCTAGTTTATCATTACATGATTTGTAGTAAACTACGATTGGGTGGATTGTGGCTTGAACTTTATTGAAATGTGCAGCTTGTATCTCATTCTGCGTTATCATTGAGTAGTTTTCTGAAAAATCCATAACAAATACGTATTCGCCGTGACGTAAGTTTTGTTTCGTATCCTTAAGAAACTTTGATTGCTGCCTTGCGATGAAATCATGAATTTTTAATTTGTTTACCGATGTATGTACTAAATCTTCTACAAATTCTTCCTTATTTTTTTCCATGCGTTCTAACGAATATCTATCTTGCATTAACCATTTCTCATAATGTATTTCTTCGTAAAATTCAAGAGATTCCAAAATTGTTTCTGTGTAAGCTTCCACGATATTTTTACAATCATTGCATATATTTGTTGCATAATCCACTGTATTATTAGAACAACTCAGTTTCTTAAGCAGATCTTTTTCGTTTTTTACTAAATTTAAGAGCGGCTTACACATTGTTGAGATTCATAGCGAATTGAAAAAAAAACTTTTAGTATAATACAGCACTGTATTTGTATTTAAAACGATACAAAAATAACGAAGAAGAAAATAAGTTTTTTTGTTAATTTGAAGTTGTTCGTAATTTTGAGTTGTTAGTTATATCTCGAATTTCTTTCAACGAACATAAAAATTTGTCAAACGCAAATAAATATTTTAAAAATTTAATAAAAATAATGCATTTTTCATTTACACACATAAAATAAAGCATCATCACACACATCAAAACATTGGTCCTTCGAGCAAAATATATTCATTATATATTCATATAAGTGAGGTGGATTTATTGAAGCCATTATATTTCTAAATTATTCATAATCATCAAGCAATACAACAAAATATAATTACATCATCATTGGTATTTCGGATCAATTATATTCAACAATCAATACAACAAAAGGAATTATTTCACCCTAATTGGTAATTGAATAAATATTTTAATTGTTATAAAATTCTACGTAAAATCTACGTGAATACATTATTATATAAAATTAAAAAAAAAATCTTAACGAAATTGGTTCAAATATAAGGCACGTTGCCACGTTTATTAATAATTAGTTACGACGAGTGCAAGCGTCTCTATTTCAAAGAACTCGTATATCAAGTGAAAAAGTTAAAACATAAAAAACGTTGCCATTTTTATAAATTATGACGCTTGTAATACGTCTTTCTTTTAAATAATATTAATATTAGTTCAAATAATATATAAATAAAATTATATTAATATATTTTATATTGATAAATATTTTAATTGATATATGATTCATCATAAAATAAGTGCATACAATAAGAAAACAAATAATTTAAATCTTAAAAAAAAATTGTTTAAAATATAAGGCACGTTGCCAAGTTTATTAATAATTGGCTACGACGAGTGCAATGCGTCTTTATTCCAAATAACACGTATATCAAATTTAAACCATCACGTTGCCATTTTTATTAATTATAAATTACGACGCTTGTTATGTGTTTTTCTTTCAATAATATTAATTCAAATAATAAATAAATAAAATTTTATAGGTTATAGTTATTGTAATAGTTAAGGTTGTCAGTAGCTAATAATTTCAATTTTTAAAAGTTTAAATCAAAAATTCATGCAAAATGCCTAAGCCCAAAAAAGATGTAGAAAAATTGACTCGCAAACACGAATTTATATATAGCAAGATAAAAAATATTGAGACATTTGCTTCAAGATTTAATATACAAACACAAAGTTTGAAGGAAATCTCGTCAAGGTTAGAGACAATATGTATATATAACAAAGAATACGAAGCATTTACAGATTTAGTTTTCGATTCATTAGATGCAGAAGAGTTTGAATTATTTCAAGTTCATATAAACACTTTTTCAAATAAATACCACGAAACCAAGTCAGAACTTGAAACATTGATAGAAAAATATTCTGATTCAAAGGTCAATTCAAACAATCGTGAAACATCTGAGAATCAGTTAAATATTAAACTACCAGATATCCAACTTCCCATTTTTGATGGAAATATAGCAAATTGGCTTACCTTTAAGGATACATTCACATCCGTTATTCACTCAAATAAAAACATATCTGATATCGTCAAATTTACGCACTTATTGTCCAAACTGAAGGGCGATGCTAAAGAAACGATCGGTCATGTCACACTAACCTCAGCGGGCTACAAAAAAGCGTGGTCTAGTTTAATAGAACGTTACGATAACAAACGTGTTATTGTTGATTTACATATAGATGGATTATGCAATCTTCCCTTTATGAAAAAGGACAATTCTATAGAATTGCGCAAACTACTAAATGCGTGCGTTTGTCATATCTCTTCATTAAAAGCTTGCGATCAAGAATTAACCGGCGTTTCCGAGTTAATGATTGTGAATATGGTCACAAAACATCTTGATCCTATTAGTCGACGAGATTGGGAAAATCAAGTCATACAAGCAGATCTACCAAAGTGGAAAGATATGCAAATGTTTTTACAAAACAAATGTCGAGTCTTAGAATCAATAGAAGCAACAAAACCAACAATTACGCCTACCGTAAATGTCAATAACAAGAACAATTTTAAGTACAATTCTTCACAAGGAACATCTAAAACATTTATTACGTCTAATTATCCTCAACAATCATCGGATTGCACTTCAAACCCTATTCCAAACTTTGTCAACAATAAACTTGAAATATGTCCCATATGTAATAACACTCACGCAATTTATATGTGTTCAAGTTTTTTGTCACTATCAACTCAAGATAGGTATCTTAAGGTAAAGGATTTACAACTTTGCGTAAATTGTTTACGAAAAGGCCACTATACATCTGATTGTAGAGGAAGAGGTTGTCGGTTCTGCAATAACAGACACAACTCTCTACTACACCATGCAACTCAAACAACTAATGCATTAATTTCAAATGAATCATCAAATTCAGAAAATAATATCCCAATTCCAGAAAAAACAAAAAATTTTTCTTTGCAAAACAAAATTATCAATAAATCGGTTTTGCTTTCAACGGCTGTAATACATATTCAAGATAATAAAGGTCGTTTCCATGAGGCTAGAGCATTGTTAGACTCAGCCAGTCAGTCAAATTATATAACCAAGGAATTTGCTTCAAAGTTGAATATTACCAATATTGAAACCAATATTTCAATATCTAGCATTAATGGAATTCAAACAAATGTCGCCCACAAAATAAGTACAACCATAAATTCCAATTAATTCAATGAATTATTTGTGATATTACATCACTCCGATGGAAATAATCCCATCATGAATAATAAGACTGAATCTAACAAAATATGGTGTGCAATTTATGAAAATTTTTTGCTATCCACAAAATTGTCGATCGATCTAGTTTCGAACCGATAAGAACTTTTTATTACACTTTAAAAAAGTATATCATTCTCATCAGGGCTAGCCGACTAGATACACTACCAAAAAAATTTTTCGCTATATTTTTTTTTTTTTTTTTTAATAAAATGTGTTGTGTAATAGGGTTTAGAATATGTGTCACAACAACACATAAATACCTTTTAAGACCTAGGTCTAGACCTGGGTCCCACAACAACTGGCGTTCTGAGGTGTAGATTAACGCTTTTTTTAAACATCTGTGGGTTGAAGCCACCTGAGACTAAGTGTTCCGGCAAACTATTCCATTTGTACGCAGTTCGGACAAAGAAGTCTCTCTGCGATCTGCCAGTATGACAGCGCGGGATCTTTACCGTTTCACTGGTTGCGGCAGCCGATTGCCGAGTGGAACGGGGGTAAGAATAAGTTTGAGGCATGATGCCGCTGATTTCATCTGAGCACTGCTGATGACGATATTTGTAAAAAACAACGAGGTCAGCAACAGTGCGACGATGTTGTAGGGAATCAAGTTGTGATGTCAAAGTTCGATCACCTACAATTCGTATAGCTCGCTTTTGAACAGAGTCCAAGAGGGCCAAGATGGAAACAGAGGCAGCACCCCAAACTTGACAGCAGTACTCCATACAGGGACGAATATAGGACTTATAAACATGGAGCAATTGGTATGGAGTGAAAAATTTTTTGCATCTATTTAGGAGGCCGAGTTTTTTAGACGCGCTTTTTGCCATCGCCATTACATGATCGTTCCAGAGTAGGTCATTTGAAACTGTGACACCCAATAAACGAATGTTTTTACATTCACCTATTGGTTCATCACACATACTAAATAAAATATCTTTGGGGAACTCGGTCTTTAATCTGGAAACAATCAACAGCTGTGTTTTGGTGGAGTTGAAATTGACAAGGTTTTGGTCACCCCAGTCGGCGACTTTATTCAGGTCTTTGTTCACGTTTATGGCAGCGTCTCTCCGGGCAGGATTAATTCGTTCGTGCATTTTACCTTTTGAAGGAAGGGGCTCGAACGACTTGTGCAGAGTACTATCATCTGCAAAACTATTTATTGGGTTGCTGGTGATTTTCAACAATTCGTTGATATAAATCAAAAATAGGGTTGGGGACAATACTGAGCCTTGGGGTACACCAGCGTTAATTAGTTTAGACTCAGAAGAATATCCGTCTAAGGTTACCGAAATGTATCGGCCGGATAGAAAATTTTGAATCAGCTTCACAACATTGGGATGAAAACCGTACGCAACGAGCTTGTTGATTAAGTTGGCATGCCAGACTCGATCGAATGCCTTGGAGATGTCTAAAGCGATAACGTATGTTTCACCACCTTTATCAAGTATGCTGTTCCAACAATGCGCTACATAGTTTAATAGATCGGTAGTTGATCTTTTGTTTCGAAAACCGTATTGGCTGTCGGATATTAAATGATTTTCTTCCAGAAATTTTGAAATATGTGTATTAATATAATGCTCATAGACTTTGGATAGGACCGATAGTAAAGCTATTGGCCTATAATTTGAGATATCGGATTTTGGTCCCTTTTTGGGGACGGGCTGGACATTTGCCAACTTCCAGCACGAGGGAAATATACCAGATTTGTAGGATTGGTAGAATATTTTAGTTAAAGTTGGTGCAAGTTCTTTGGAAAAGGTTTTTAAAATAATGGGTGGAATATTGTCCATTCCTGATGCTTTGTTGATGTTTAACCCCTTTAAAAGTTTAGCGACTATTTTGGGTTTGAAGTGAAGTTCATTCATATTAACTCCTGAAGACTGGATTTGGGGTATTTCTTTAGGAGTTTCCAAAACAGTGGAGTTCAGAGCAAAGCGTTCAGCGAACAAGTTAGCTTTTCTTGCGGGATCATTGACGATTAAATCACCATCAATAATAGGGGGAATAGAAAATTTTGTACCAGAATTTAAAGAATTAATGGCACTGTAGAAACTCTTGTCAGAAACAGACATAGACGTAAGTTTTGAGGCTTTCGCTCTGTCAATTTCGGACTTTTCGTTTGAGATAATCTGATTAGATATTTTGTTGGCCTTTAGATATTGGGATCGATTAGTGGGAGTTTTGTTATGAATCCAAATATTAAATGATCTACGTTTGTTTCTAAGTGCCGTTTTGGCAGCTTTCGAATACAAGTATTTTTGTTTGGGTTTTACTATGGAGAAAGGGACAAATTTATTTATAGCAAATTGGATGGTTTCTGTAAAGTTTTGAGCAGAAACATTTACATTGTCAGTGTAAAAACAATGACGGTCGAAAGGGAAACCATGGAAAAAATTTTGAAGACCACTCTTATCCATTTTTGAGTAGTGAAATATTTTACGGGGTTTGGGAGCTGTAGTTTTAAGTAAATCAGTTTTGATAACTGATGAGATTAAATAATGATCAGAATTTCCAATACTACCTTTCGCAACATCGACACTCGTAATATCTGGCATTGTGGTAAGATAGAGATCTAGTAGAAAACTATTATCACCGCCATTACGGGGAGTGAAAGTCGGGCTTTTTACAATTTGGAATAGGCCCTGAGACGCGGCAAAAATTTCTGCCAGTTTTCCACTATTGTCAACATCGTCGGTCGATTTGGAGAATTCCAACCATGATTTGTTGTGGACGTTGAAGTCACCGGTAACGATAACTTCACAATTAGGGGACTTTGCTCTAATCTCGTCCATAATTTTTGTCAGTATATTAAAAAAGTTTGGGTTACGTTTGTTGGGGGACCGGTATAAAGCTATTGTAAAAAAAGTCATTTCTGGAAGACAAATCTTTAAAACCATTGTATTGAAGCCGTCACCGTGTAGTTCAAAATTTGGAAAGCGCGTGTACGCAACACTCTCATGAATGAATGCGCATACGCCCTGATGGAGTTTGAAAGCTGATTCGAGCCTATATTTGGAATTAAGCGATTCTATAAAGAGAAAATTTTCAGAAACTTGTGTTTCTGTAAGGAATAGAATGTTCGGTTTGTCGTGCTCAAGATGATGTTGCACGTGGTCATGGTTAGCGTTCAATCCGCAGATGTTTTGAACATGGATTTTAAAATTTTTTATTGATTCATATATGTTTTGTCCCTGCAAATTCCGTGGACATGCCGCTTTATGGGCGGGTGGATTGCGCAAATTTGCTTTACCACTTGCAGACTTATTTTTTTTCGGTTGTACTGCCATATATATATCAAAATGTTTATTTTATTTTTTTGTGTTTTATTTTAAAATGCATAACTAAGTAAAAAATCCTATCATACTACAAAATATGACATATGCCAATATTTCATGATAAGATGAAGAAATAATAACAAAATAATAAGTGAAAAACAAATTGTGAGAAATTTGCAGAAAACAAAACAAAACTAAATGCCAATAATCCAGCTGATGCAGCACACCCCAGACGCACCGCCCACCACTTCAATCGAGGCACAAAGCCCACACATAACTACGTGTTGGTTCGATTCCTCGGAAGAGCTAATGAGCGGTACCGCTACGGAACGCTGCCCAGCTAAGACTGGAAGTGCTGCCGTTGACTAATTAAAGTTCGTCCGCCAGCACCCTAAGATATCATCTTGGCTAATGACATCTCCTGCCATTGCCAGTGGTATGTGATATCTCACGCTAACTCATATGTCAATGGCAGGGACTGGAGTACGCAGGGTAGTCAGACCCGTAGATCAACATTGATCATAATCGATCAAAATCGATCCCTCCTGCGGCTATATAAACCTAAAATAGGTCACTACTCTAGCGAAGTATAAGAAACCAAAAAACTTTCATAAACATATGTTAATTAGATTCAGGTTTAGTCAATTTGTTTCTCTAGTTGATCACTATTGTTGTTATACTCTAACCAAGTTAGAATTGGATAACAAACTTGTATCGGTAAGAAGAAGATGACCATCTTCACTTGTGTCTATCGACACATTATCTACAATTAATTCAATGAATTATTTGTGATATTACATCACTCCGATGGAAATAATCCCATCATGAATAATAAGACTGAATCTAACAAAATATGGTGTGCAATTTATGAAAATTTTTTGCTATCCACAAAATTGTCGATCGATCTAGTTTCGAACCGATAAGAACTTTTTATTACACTTTAAAAAAGTATATCATTCTCATCAGGGCTAGCCGACTAGATACACTATATAGCGAAAAATTTTTTTGGTAGTGTATCTAGTCGGCTAGCCCTGATGAGAATGATATACTTTTTTAAAGTGTAATAAAAAGTTCTTATCGGTTCGAAACTAGATCGATCGACAATTTTGTGGATAGCAAAAAATTTTCATAAATTGCACACCATATTTTGTTAGATTCAGTCTTATTATTCATGATGGGATTATTTCCATCGGAGTGATGTAATATCACAAATAATTCATTGAATTAATTGTAGATAATGTGTCGATAGACACAAGTGAAGATGGTCATCTTCTTCTTACCGATACAAGTTTGTTATCCAATTCTAACTTGGTTAGAGTATAAAAACAATAGTGATCAACTAGAGAAACAAATTGACTAAACCTGAATCTAATTAACATATGTTTATGAAAGTTTTTTGGTTTCTTATACTTCGCTAGAGTAGTGACCTATTTTAGGTTTATATAGCGAAAAATTTTTTTGGTAGTGTATCTAGTCGGCTAGCCCTGATGAGAATGATATACTTTTTTAAAGTGTAATAAAAAGTTCTTATCGGTTCGAAGCTAGATCGATCGACAATTTTGTGGATAGCAAAAAATTTTCATAAATTGCACACCATATTTTGTTAGATTCAGTCTTATTATTCATAAATTCCAAATACGATAATTATACAGAAACTCTAGATTTTTTAATTATTCCAAAAATTTCCAATTCTTTGCCCGAGTTTAAATTCAATATATCTACGTGGTCATTACCATCTAATATAACTTTGGCAGATCCACATTTTAATATATCACGTCCAGTAGATCTACTACTCGGAGCAGAAATTTTCTTTAATGTTCTTAAAAATGAACGCATCATGTTAAGGCATAATTTACCAATATTACAAGAGACCAGCTTTGGGTTCGTAATATTTGGTAAATTTGAACAACAAAGATTAAAAACGTTTTTATTGATAAGTACGTCAATCAATGATGAACCCAGCTTACATAACTTAATGGAAAAGTTTTGGAATTTAGACGCTATACCTACTAAAGTTATTTTATCACAAGAAGAACAAAGGTGTGAATCATATTTTTTAGAAACTCATGTAAGAGAAGAGGATGGTAGATATCAAGTTAATTTACCATTCAACGATAAGATTGATCAACTTGGTTCATCAAAGGAGCAAGCACTAATGAGATTCAATCATTTATAAAACAAATTTTGCCGTGACTCTATCCTCAAATCGGAGTATGACAAAGTTATAAACGAGTATATCGAACTAGGTCATATGTCTGAAGTTATACACGATAGCAATAACCCTAATTATTATTTGCCACATCACGCCGTCTTTAAACCTAGTAGCTCTACGACGAAACTACGTGTCGTGTTCGACGGTTCAGCGAAAACATCTACAAATCTATCGCTAAATGATACCCTTATGGTCGGTCATAATGTCCAACAAGATTTATTCTCAATTATTCTTCGTTTCCGTAAACATCAATATGTTATAACTTCGGACATAGCCAAGAGATATAGACAAATAAATATCAATAAATCACAACAAAGCTTTCAACGCATAATTTGGCGTTCTAATCCAAATGAAGCAATCAAGATATATAACTTAACTACTGTGACATACGGCACTTCTGCTGCACCCTATTTAGCAACAAGAGTGTTAAACCAACTAGCTGTTGATGAAAGGAAAAACTATCCAATCGCTTCCAAAATTACTCTTTCTGATTTTTATGTCGATGATGTGCTAACTGGAGCAGATTCAATAGAAGAAGTAAAGATTATTCAAAAACAATTAATTAATATGCTAAAGAGTGGTGGTTTTCGATTGCACAAGTGGTGCTCAAACTCTAAGATAATTCTAGAAGATATCCCGGAACAAGACAGGGAAAAATTAGAACTTAACAATACTAGTTTAAATGAAACTATAAAAACTCTCGGCCTAATATGGAAACCAGAACATGATCATTTTTTATTTCATGTATCCACACTTAATTTAAATCAAATCATTACCAAACGTACGGTACTTTCAGATATTTCTAAATTATATGATCCTCTGGGACTTTTAGGACCAGTAATTATTACTGCTAAACTATTAATACAATCTCTATGGAAGTCCCATTCTGGTTGGGATGAAATAGTAACACAGGCTCAACAAGATATTTGGCAAACGTTTAGAAATAGTTTAACAGACATAATGATATTAAAATAAACAGATGTGTTATTCCAAATTATTGTGAAGTTCTGGAACTACACGGTTTTTCCGATGCATCGGAAAGCGCATATGGTGCATGTATATACATTCGCTGCATCGATTATTTACAACAAATAAGTGTAAGCTTGTTATGTAGTAAAACACGAGTTGCTCCGCTCAAGAGCATCTCTCTGCCACGTCTAGAATTATGCGCAGCTCTCTTATTATCTCAACTAGTTAATAAAACAATTGAAGCAATTAACTTGCAATTTAATCAAGTATATTTGTGGTCTGACTCTAAAATCACATTGGCTTGGATTGCCACAGAACCTTACAAACTAAAAACGTTTGTTGCAAATCGAGTTAGCAACATACAGGAACTAACATCAAGCTTCATATGGAAACACGTTCGCACAGAACACAATCCTGCAGATGTAATATCACGCGGTATTATGCCAAGTAATCTTAAGCACAATTCTATGTGGTGGGTTGGTCCTCAATATTTACATGAAAACAATATTAATTTGTTTGAAAGCGATTACAATATTGATGACATTAAAATTGATGAGTTAAAACCAAAATCTTTAAATTTTGTAGTTTCTACTGATAAAATCGCAGTTCTTTACAAATTTAGCTCATTTACAAAGCTACAAAACGTCATTGCTTATTGCTTTCGATTCCTCTCTAATTGTAGAATAAAAATCAAGGACAAAAGGTACTTCGGCCCATTATCTATAGGTGAATTAAAACAATCTCTTGAAGGAATTATAAAATATGTTCAACATTCTGAATTTCAATCTGAAATAAATTGCTTGAAGCAATCACAACAATTAAATAAGAACTCCAAACTAACTTGTCTAAATCCATTTCTTGATAGTAATGTTATTTTACGTGTGGGAGGACGGTTAGTCAATACCAAACTAAATTATGACATGAAGCATCAATATTTACCTCCTGCAAACCATTTTATAGTTAATATTTTATTTCGGGATCAGCACAACAAAAACATCCACGCGGGACCACAACTTTTATTATCTTTAATTCGAAAAAGGTTTTGGCCAATTAATGGAAAAAATACAGCCCGTAAAATTGTGCGGAACTGTATATCTTGTTTTAAGGTAAGGCCTATAATAACTCAACAAATTATGGGAAATTTGCCTAGGGAAAGAACAACTCCTGAGCGTCCATTTACAACTACAGGTGTAGACTTTTGTGGACCATTTTCTGTAAAATACAGATATCAACGTAGTGTTCATAAGGTTTATGTGTCAATTTTTGTTTGCTTTGTCACTAAAGCTGTACACTTAGATATTGTTACAGACGCTACATCTGATGCATTTATAGCTTGTCTAAAGCGATTTATATCGCGACGTGGTAAATGCTGTACTCTTTGGTCAGATAATGCTACGAATTTTGTTGGTGCCAGCAACGAGCTTAAGCGAATGCATGATTATTTCAGAGCGAAATTGAACGCTCAAAGATAAAATATTTTTTTAATCATGAAACAATTGACTGGAAGTTTATACCACCAAGATCTCCCAATTTTGGAAGTCTTTGGGAAGCCTCAGTTAAGGCATTTAAAACACATTTAAAAAGGGTTACAGTCAATTCCACATTTACTTACGAAGACTTAATACCTTAATTGTCGAAATTGAGGGTATAATGAACTCAAGACCCTTGTCTCCGATGTCAAATGACCTACATGACTCGGAACCACTAACGCCCGCACATTTTTTGATAGGTGGCCCGATTTCAGCTATCAATGAACCATCTTATGTCAGTATACCATCAAATCATTTATCAAAGTGGAGAAAAATTTCTCAGATGTCTCAAAATTTTTGGAAGAGATTCTCTGTGGAATATTTGCACACATTGCAACAGCGCGTAAAATGGAAAAAAACAAAATTTAATTTGAAACCAGGTGATGTTGTATTGATTTCCGATGACAATCTCGTTTCAACTCAGTGGTTACTAGGTGTTGTAATTGATACTATTCCAGGTGCTGATAATCGTGTTCGCATTGTGAATGTTAAAACTAAATCAGGTATTGTTAAACGAGCTATATCTAAAATTTGTAAGTTGCCCATAGATTAATTTCATGTTAAATGCAATTAAATTTGAACGAATCTTTGATTTAAACTTTGAGTTATCAAAAATGAATTTTGCTATATTTGTGTAATCATTTGACCCCATAATGAATTGTAAGGGTTATTTACATTTTAAAATGTAGGATTAATATGAATTTATATAATATTGTAATATTAAGTCATTACATATGATAGTATTAAGTCATAACATAGTATTAAGTCATAAATAGTATTAAGTCGGAATATGTCATTACATTTCTTAAATAACATAATTTTGAAATAGAAATTTCAAGGTGGCGTGTATGTTGAGATTCATAGCGAATTGAAAAAAAACTTTTAGTATAATACAGCACTGTATTTGTATTTAAAACGATACAAAAATAACGAAGAAGAAAATAAGTTTTTTTGTTAATTTGAAGTTGTTCGTAATTTTAAGTTGTTAGTTATATCTCGAATTTCTTTCAACGAACATAAAAATTTATCAAACGCAAATAAATATTTTAAAAATTTAATAAAAATAAAGCATTTTTCATTTACACACATAAAATAAAGCATCATCACACACATCAAAACACACATTAAACGTACATTTTCATGTATCATGCATATACAGACATTGTGTGTTCCGGTAGGTCCGGCTAAAATACATTCCTTCGGTCGCAACGTAGTGAACTTTGAGAAGCTGATTTTGACATCTTTGTTTTCTTCCAAGAACATTTCGTAGATGTCGGTGAGGGTCCATAACACCAACCGCTTTGATTTCCTAATTTTTGGTGATCCTTCTGTAATAGTAACAACATCTTTAAGGCCAGGCATTGTTCTACTAATTTCCTCTGATAAGAAGTATGTTTGAATTTGTTTTACTATATTTTGTGACAAACTGTGCACTTGTTTGCTTTGAGGCCAACTGTAAGGACCTACTGTTTCCAACAGATCCATGGCGAATTCTACCAGTCGTCTTGATGCATTAAATTCATCCTGGATACGTTGATTTGACCAAAATTTACGTGGCAGAGTTGTCAACAAAAACGCTTGTTTTGATTTACAGCTGGCATCTTTAAACTCTTTTTTAAGGTTCATAAGCCATGATGTATATTCACATTCCTCGTTTGGTGATAACACTTTAACTGAATCCACTTGAAATATTCTTTGACTTATTGCTGATGTGACACTTGCAATTTTTTATAACTTCCTGTTGCAATATGATTTTGTTTGGTAGGAGATTCGTATTACCTTCCAAGAACATTGTTAATATCTTCTAAAATGTCATTAAGTAGTTCAGGAACTGGTGGAGATATAGTATCAACCGAAACTGGTGATGGATCTAAAGATGCTGGAGGTATTTGAATATTTTCGTTCGTTGGAACATTTTCAACATCCTGATTTATAGAAATAATTTCACTATCGATAGTTTCTGAACATGAAAGCTGCTGTATAGAAAATATTAGTTGCATATGAATTTTTATTCATTTTAATAAAATAATTAAGTTTACCTTATTTTTAAAGATATAAGTGCGACATATTTCACATATAAACTGGTCATCACGCACAGTGAAATTTAGGGTCGCAGCTTTTTGAATAACAGCCGGTGTGACCAGTTTCACATTTTTTGATGTCCGCTGATGATTTTTGAGACCGTACAAGTTACAGCACAATTTGAAAGGCATTTCTATTATTATCTTTTCTAAACGTAATGTCTTCTAAATATTTTGGAATATAATTGATTATAAGGCAATCCAATCAATAAATATATATATATACCCTTGAAATAGTTTTGACATAGGTGGAATCAGGTAAAATTAGGTAGGTACAATTTAATATATTTTGATTGGATGCAAGTATAATTTGGTCAAAAACCGTTTGTGGGCGTCATTAGAAATTTTTAATGTTAAAATTATGAGTCTCTAATGAGATTTTAATTAGTAAAAAGGGGCTGAATAGACATTTTTTAAAATGAATAAACATTTTACACACTCTTTTAATAATTTAAATTCCTTTATTTTACCACTTAACTTAAATTAATTTTTAATAAGTTTTTAACCATTTAACCGCACAGAAAATGGTTCAAATTTATTGCAGGTGTTAAAATATGAAATGTTTAATTTATTAGATCCACATTTAGTACAGGATTATTAACTTAATAAAAAAACACATGTGAATTTTTCATATACCAAACTTTAAAAAATCGTAAGAAAAAATCCATATTGAATTGCTGACTTTTTATTTCTCAATTTCATAGCTGCATATGTTTACTTTAAAATTTGTAAAAAACAAAAAAAAAAGCCACTTTTTGAGATATGAGCTTTGAAGTAAACCAGCGTTTTACGCGCCGCCTAGCGGAAAAGAGAAAAGTTATTAATTTAAACTTACTTATTTCAATTATTCAATTATTTTCCTTTTTACTTGCAAAAATATACGTAAGTCGGATGAAATTTGTGGCACCTATTCACAAAACATTGCCACCATTACCAAAACTACGTGAAAAAGCCTCAAAATTCAACCGCGCATAACTCCGATTCAGAGTACTCAAAAAATAAAAGCAGAAATCACTTTTTTCCTTTGGTCAATGCCAACAATATATCAAAATTTCAGATTTTTTAAAAATCAAAAATTTAAAAATCAACAAAAAAGTGTACGTTTTCAAAATAATAGCCCTTTATTAAAAATTCTGTTGTCGGTCAGTTACCTAATTTTAACGTTCCTGATATTTCAGGCTAAAGTTGGTAGACCCCTTTTTCCCAATCACATTATTTACGAGATGAAGTTCATTACAATCCACAATATTTGTTTTCTACATCCAAGTATTGATCACATACTAAGTATTTGTTACCTTAAGAGGTTATAAAACAATTCCAGCCCGTAAATTTGGAGTTGTCTTTTTAACTTTAATTGCTTGACCTAAACAATTAGGAAATATAATAAAAACAGCAAAACAAAACTGAGTTGACATACCAACATTTTGTCGAATGGAAAATAAAAGGAGAGTGAATGCTTCAACAAGTAACAGCAATCAAACAATTTCTTTCACCATGTCTACATCAACAACATTTTCGCCTATAACCACATAATTTAAATAATCCTAAAATAAATAAATGATACATCATCATACTTTTATTTAATTTAATTAAATTAATTGTTTCCACATGATAAACCTCTTTGGAGAAGTAATTCATGACAATTTAGTGTAATAATTGGGATAACACAAGTTCGGGTGTCAGTTCAAGCAAGTGCCAGTCTGACTAGTTTCAACAATGAAGTAGTTAAGGTCCAGGAAAAGCTAAGTTTTAGCGCTGAAACATCTTACCGTTGCTAATGTTAGTTCTGCAAAGTTAAAAAATTTAGACAACAATTTAAATATGTTTACCAACATCAATCAACAGTTAGAGGAAGTTAACAATAATATGGTGGCGAGTAAATCAAAAAATGTATCAGGAAAGTCTTGACATAAATGAATAGTCGGACAAATCGGAAATACAAGTACATATGTTTGCAAATAAAATAAAAGAACAAATTTATTCAAATGAATTTAAACATCAAACAGAATATCAAATTACGAAGTAGTTGTATCCGAAATAACTACACCCGCATTCACCGATTCGATATCGCTGAAATGATATTTTACCCATTTTTCTCTCGATGATACACAATCAATTTAATGGTTGTTCCATTTCCTTTTCTTTCCTCGTGCTTTTTTCGTAGTTTTTTTGACATATATACTACTGGTGAAAAATATATCAGTTAAGCAGTTGGTAAAAAATAAACACTCAAGTGAATATAAAAAAAAGTTATTATTTGTTTTGTTTCATAGAAGTCAGTTCGTGAATAATCAAAAACACTTTAAGTTGCTAATTTTTGATTTAAAAATTCCGACAAAATTTAAATTTATTACGAAAAATTAGTCATATTGAGTTTTTTAGTTAAATTTAATTATTGATATTTAGCCTTCGTCAGGCGGCATAGGTACAATTGTACCTTTTCCGTTTTTAAATACTAATAACTATTCTTGTAGAAGCCGGAGAGGGTTAAAGTTTTTCGAGATCTCAACATTTTCCTGCTGGATCATGAAGAATTAATTTTAGAAAAATATCCCCAGGCTTTTCAGAGATACGGGTTCGAGTAGGTTTTCATTATCATAACAGGCGGTAAAGGTACAATTGTACATTCATACCTTTTATATGATATAATAACGGTATTATAATTATTATATCATAGACCCGTGTATAATATAATAATATAAATATGAAGGGGCTAAAATCTCGTAGCTCTGATATATCAAGACTTCGGTCTGGGTTAAGGATTTTAATATAATTTTTGGCAAAAAACTTTTATGGAGACATGGTTTTTAGTATTGATCAGCGATGTATATCACGTCGTACAAATAATTAATTTAAATTTTTCAAAAAATTGGGTAAAAAAATAAATAAAAATCCTTTCTTTTGACACACTTGACAACATTCTTTTGACAAACTTATATTGCCATAATTCTCTATAGTAATAATAAAATTTCATGTCAAACATATAATTAATTTTATTTTTTTTCCAAAAAATTGGGTAAAAAAATAAATAAAAATCTTTCTTTTGACACACTTGACAACATTTTTTTGACAAACTTATAATGCCATAATTCTCAATAATAATAATAAAATTTCAAGTCAAACAAATAATTAATTTTATTTTATTCGAAAAAATTGGATAAACAAATAAATAAAAATCTTTTTTTGACACACTTGACAACATTTTTTGACAAACTTATAATGCCATAATTCTCAATAATAATAATAAAATTTCATTTCAAACAAATAATTAATTTTATTTTTTTCCAAAAAATTGGGTAAAAAAATAAATAAAAATCTTTCTTTTGACACACTTGACAACATTTTTTTGACAAACTTATAATGCCATAATTCTCAATAATAATAATAAAATTTCATGTCAAACAATTAATTAATTTTATTTTTTCCCAAAAAATTAGGTAAAAAAATAAATAAAAATTTTTCTTTTGACACACTTGACAACATTTTTTTGACAAACTTATAATGCCATAATTCTCAATAATAATAATAAAATTTCATGTCAAACAAATAATTAATTTTATTTTTTCCAAAAATTTGGGTAAAAAAATAAATAAAAATCTTTCTTTTGACACACTTGACAACATTTTTTTGACCAACTTATAATGCCATAATTCTTTCAAAGCATGTTCTAAATAATGCGGAAATTCTATAAATTATCTATATATGAATATCGCACAATAATTATGTCTACCTTGAGGATTTCCATATAAAATATATGAAGGTACAATTGTACCTCTGTCGCCTGTTGGCGTTGTAAAATTATTCCGCCGGACGAGGGTTAAAATAATTACTAATGAATGTCCTCTCTATTTGTTTTAAAAATTTTTATTTGGAAGCTCACAACGGATGTCCATCGTTAATGTACCTCGGTTTAGCCGTCAGCAAAGTTCATGGTGATTCTCTTATTTGGAATAAACTCTCGTGTTCTATCAGATAACTGAGATTGCTATCTCGTTTTAAGAGGGAATGTCTAGCTTATTTTGAAGCCTTGACATATTTTAGTTTTTTTGAATATTTCAATGTGTTGTATTAAGTTAATTTTTATATTTTATGTTGTATTATTAGTAGTGATTTTTTTTAAAAGATCTCTTTGTTTTCTTCACTTGTGAAAACCAATTTTTATCTCTCTATTTAGATTTGGTTATTGAGTATTGATTATAATTAAATATAGGCTAAATATTGATACCAATAATTTTATTATAAGTTTCATATATAAATACTTTGACAAGACATTTGGTCTTAATTTTATGTAAATGAATCGCTTTGAATAAATATATAAATAAAATAAATAAAAATAAATTCACAAATGCTGAATTGCACGCAAAGGCTTCAGAAAAGACGAATTAAAATGAGCAGAAAATAGGATATCTAACGACCCCAAACGTTGAAGGAACCAAAACCCGCAATGGTCACAGCAATGGTCCCGGCGATTGTTGAATATGAATAATACTACGATACAAAATCAAAATGTAGCGCCAATTGTCCCGGCAATTGTTGAATATGAGCAATAATACAGTACAGTAATCAAAAAGTTGCACCTTTGGTCCAGGCGATTGTTGAACAATAATGAAATCAATGAATCGTTGTGCCTAAACAGGTGATTATTTAATGACGTATTTAAATTAACTATTGTTGCACTCACAATAGGTCATCGTTGGATATATTATCCAGATAAAATATTATTTGCACTATTTTACTGTTATAGATTTACTGTCGATTTTTTCCATCATATCAAATTAATTATCTGTCATATAAAATTCTTCATTAAAACTGCAACAGTTCATTTAAAATTTCATACCATTCAATAAAATAATTAACAACGATGAACAACGTCAAATACGAATGTAATTCATAACCTGAAAAGAACCGATCAACCATAAATATCAAAAAACTTAATTTTTATTAAAAGCTATATTAATCCATACATTTTTCCGATTATAGCGCAGAACACCATAATCTTAAGTCTGTTTTAACATATATGTATATTTAGATGGTGTTATTGTTAATATGTAGAGATTGGACTTTTATAAAGAAATATATACTGAATCCTTACATGGGAAATCTAATCACTAACCATAAATTTAGCTAACAACAAAAATAAAATAATTTAGGACAAACTATGCAAGAACAAAAAATTATTTAAGATATATAAATTAAAATACATTAAGCTTACATTAATTTGTTATTTGAATGTTGATCCGCTAAAACTTTTACTATAAATACACACATCCTGTTTGATGAAGAACCATGTACGATTTCTAACGATAATCAAACTAATAGTTGAACAACTAAACTGAATCCCAAAATGAAGCCAAGTAGCATGCAGGACCATATAAAACAACAAAACGCCACGTTTATCTGGGCGATATATAAATAATAAATTGTTGGAACTAAACCAGCTGGATCTGCTTGTCCCGACGTTAAGGTATGGTATGAAAAAAAATCCCAACTCTGTATGTCTCAACCTCAAATTTTTCATTCCAGGGTAGGTTCCATTTACATAACCATAATTACGATACATTAGATGGAAAATCGTTAAAGTAATTATCGCTTTCAACAGACCACAATATTAAGATTTATTGAACTTTATGTATATATGTACCTGTGTCACATCATATTATTACATTCCGATGTCTGTCAACGTAGCTTTTATTTATTAAAATGAAAACATTTCATAACACATCTTTATTTAATTTTCATTTTTTATTTTATTCACAATTAATAAAAAGCAAATTTTAACTTCAATATTACACAACAAAAAATGTATTTACAATTTTTAAATTTCATTTTAAGCACCTGTGGCACGATAATAATTTCGTTTTATTAAAATTATTATAATCGGCCAAAAAAATATGGTCCAGAATAAATAGTAATTGACTCTTCAGTGTTTTGTTTCTCTTCTCCAGTTTCTTTCTCGTTTAAAAATTATACATTTAAACTTCTATATATCATATGATCAAACAACTTTTGTAAAACTCAATAAATTTGAACAGCTGTATTACATCTACATGTAATACACCCAAACAGTATTATTAATTAGTATTAGGGGCAATGAACTAAAATTAAACGTTAAAATATCATTGACCCACTTGAAGCATACATAAAAACTTTTATATCCATTCCTTCTAAAAAAAGCCCCAGTAGAAACGAATTGGCAAATTATTAGCGAAAATCTTTATATATGAATATTCTTACTTTTAGAGAAATATTAGAAATAGTCAATCGTTACAAATATGGGTATAATTTTTCAACATAGACTTAAATTCAGATTATGTTTTAATTAAAATTAAAATTAACTAAAATTAAAAATGATTATTAAAATTATTAATAATATAGATGAGAGGATAGAGACCGATCATTTTTCAGCAAAACCCATACTAATTTAACGCATAATTTCTATTGAAAAAATTTGGAGGGGCTGAAATCTCACCGATCTGAGATATCAAGACTTCGGTCTGGGTTAAGGATTTTAATATAGTTTTCAGCAAAAAACTTTTATGAGGACTTGGTTTTTAGTTTTGGGCAGCGATATATCAAACATAACTTTTTGTTAAACTACTTGTATATTTTATCTCTGTTTAGATATTTATTACAAAGCTAACACGAAATATCAATACGTTGTCGGAAAATTATAACAGATCATAAATTAACACAATTTAGTGAAAAGATGATACACTCAGCAAACTACTCTAAACCTCTCCATTTAACGTTTCGAGAAAATATTTCAAAATCACAAATTTATATTTCTTTCAAAATTCCAAAAATATTGTAAAAATTAAATAAAATCAAAATTCAAACTTTTTCCAAACAAAATTCTAAAAATATTTTAAAAATTATTACAAAATCAAAGATTCAAACTTTTTTCAAAAACTCTAAAAATATTGCATAAATTATAACAAAATCAAAAATTGTAACTTTTTCCAAAATTATAAAAATTATAATAAAATCAAAAATTTAAAATTTTCCAAAATTCTAAAAATATATATAAAATTCAAAAATTTTTTCTTAAAAATTCTGAAAATATTTCAAAAATTAGAATTAAACCAGATATTTAAACTTTTTCTAAATTCTAATAATATTTCAAAAATTCTTAAAAATACAAAAATTGAAAGTTTTTCCAAAATTATAAAAATTATAATAAAATCAAAAATTTTAAGTTTTTCAAAATTGTAAAAATGTTCCAAAAATTCTTAATAAACAAAAATTGAGACTACGTAAACACACAGCAAAAATTTTTTTCCAAAAAATTATCTAAAAAAATAAATGAAATCATTTTTTTGACACACTTGACAATATTTTTTTACAAACTTATAATGCAATAAATTTCTCAATAATAATAATTTCATGTTCATTATACATTTCATTTCATACAAATAACTAATTTTATTTTTTTCTAAAAAAATAGATGAAAATCATTCTTTTGACACACTTGACATTAGTTTTTGACTAACTTATAATTCTCAATAATAATAATAAAATTTCATGTCATACAAATAATTAATTTTATTTTTCCAAAAAATTGGGGAAAAAAATAAATAACAATCTTTCTTGTGATACACTTGACAACATTTTTTGACAAACTTATAATGCAATAACCTAGATTTTGGTCTCACATACCAATACCGACCATCAAGATTTCTCCAAATTCAATGTTCCTACTCGTAATCATTTAAAATGAAAGTTTTTTAAGCAAAAAATATGCAAATTTCCTTATTTTGACACACTTGACGATTTTGTTGACACACTTCCGGTACAGTTATCGAACACGATAACTGATTGTTCGTTATCGAACACATCGTCCTTTCGGCTCTTTCCATTACTTAAACCTATTTTTAGAAAAAAAAAATTTCGAAATCCGTCCACCGGTTTTCTTGATTTTGTAGGTTGTGACCGCTGGCCGACAGACAGACATGCCTTTTTTTCTTGCTTTTTTAAAATCAGTAGGTCGTAAAACGTCGAGAAATTCCGAAAAAGGTGGGGGTAAGAATTTCACTTTTGGCTCATGAATGCAATACTTAGATCTTTCAGACCGAAGCAACCATGTCAATATATCTAAGCCAATTTCAAAAACATTGCCATACATAATTTTGACGAACGATCACTTATGATCACAAACTGATTCAAAATTCACTTGGTTTATTTTTAGATAACATATAAAAAATTATTGGCATGAACAGAATAAGTCTGCACACCATCTACAGAAATTTTCTTCAAATAATATAGAAACGTAAAATTTTGGTTGAGTGGATAATTTATATATCTCATCTTACCTCTTAGTACCTCTCCCTACGTCGTTTTCGATTCAAGATAAAAATAGAAAAACATTAGAAGTACAAACATCTTCTTATACTTAGTGTTTATGTTTTTCCATTGGTTTTTCTTTATTTTCCATTTCGAATATATACTGATGGAAAAATTGATTGAATTATATGTTACGTCTTAGATGGGAATATATTACTTAAGGAATTAATGTATTGTGTATGGATGTGATTTAGGTTTTCGTTTTTACTTTTGTATCTAGTTGTGGATAAAATTTGAATAATTTAAGATGAAATGTTTTTTTTTTTTTTGGTTTATTTTTGGTACAAATTTCCTTTTGTTATTTTGGTAGGTGGTGTGTTTTTTCTGGTGTGTTAAAATGAAAATGAATTAGAAGATAATCTTTAACAGATAAGATTTATGTTACATAGAATATAGGTTGAAATTTGAATAAAATGTAAATACATTGGACTTTTAATTGAATGTAAGATGAACGTAAATAACGAGAAAATTATATTAGATTTAGAAATGATTCGCAGTTTGAAGGAAATTGCTAAAATTTTGATTTGAAATTGAGTTTTTTCTAGCTTGATCGGTAAGAATAATTTTTAATTATTCATAACAGAAGCTTATGAAACCAGGTTATGGCGAGTCCAAAAAGTTTGTATAAGTATTCGAATGATTATAACGAAATGCTTACTGAATTTTCATTATAAATTTTTTTTGAAAATTGCCAGTTTTTTCTTTCCCCACTGATCAACTCAGAATGTTCAAGACAATGATTAGACCGCTGATGATGTCACAGACATAAACCCTTACCCTTTTAGTTTTGGTTCATTTTAGTCAAACGATGATGAGTATAGGACCGAATATGACTTATAATTAAGGCACCTCTGTAAAAGTCCTGTTTAAATAGGTGATAGCTGCTCCATTATGAGTTACCTCCTGCGGTTTATTTATGTTTTTATTTTGATCCAGTATAGATAGTTACAATTGCATCTCTCATCTCAAACGATCAAATGTAATTTAATTTACTAAAATTATGTAACACAATTCCAAATAATATAAATTTAAAATCATAACAAAACCAACAACAAAAAAATCATTTCCATTTTCAAATTCATAAATTTAAATATAATTCCAACGAAATATCCATAAAGCTAAATAACTGAAAGTTTAAAGCAAAAAAGCACTCACATAAAAACTTATATGTGTTCCTGTAAAACAGGATAAGTGGAACATTATAAATGTTTATTTATTTACTTTTTAACTTTTTGTTGCTTAGAATTTTCCATTTTTAATTTTTGATTTTTTTTTGTTTAGAAAAATTTCGAAACTTTATAACCAGTTTTAGTTTTGGGGCTTTTACGGTGTTTGAATTTTATTACTGGAATTTATATGTTGGATGATTGCAGATATTATATCGTTTTAATGTCCAATACCTTTTGCAGTGATTCGATAAATTTAAAAGTCATCATTTTCAAAGTTTCCTTATAAAAGTTTGGCTAACATAGTTGGAAATATAATTTCTGTTTCAACTTTAACGGTTGACGATTCAGTTGATCTACTAGTTATTAACTTTGTCACATTTGTTAATAGAAAATACGGTATCAACATGGTCTTACAAAATCATTTCTAGTAACACAAAATAAATTTTTCTAAAACAAAACTATGTTATTTTTAGATTACGAAATATTTATTGTCACATCTCATAAAAGAAAAGTTTTGTTACAATAACTAAAATAAAACCGAAACCAAAATTTACAAAAGCTCTTTCATACAACTTTCTAGGACAATAAAATATTTTCCGATCATAAAATACAAAACCACATTCCAGGAAAGATTTCCTATACAAAACGAATAGATTTGCATAAAAACTATAACATGAGAATTGAGTTTAGTATGTCAGTTTTTGTAGCACTATATGGGTTATAAATTTGTTAGGTAACAGAAGTAGTGTAGTGGAACAATTGTGTGTAGAACATAGGATATAAGTAGATATAAATTTGTGATGCCGTTTTTGTGTTTTGTGTTTTGTTTTGCTTTTGTGTAGCCTATACGTCATACGTGTTTGTTCATTTTCTGAAATGTTACATTCTAATTATTGAGATCTCTATTTGTTATTCTTTATTTAAATAAAGAGAACTAGTTTAGCTACCAAGAGTCTTACAGCGTAATCGATTGTTTCCGTTTGTAAACATTTTCTTTTCATGTTAGGTAAAGTTCATCTCTAAAACCATTGACTACTGGCCTTATATATCCGTAATATTGCTCATCACTTTGTTCATAGTTTTAGTTTTTACACAGGATTTACAGATGCAAATGTGCTTGAATATCCACTAGCCGACACAACTATGTCGGAAACATCACTTTATCTTTAGAAATAATATTTTATTATTTCTCTTCAAAGATTTAATGTTGCTCTTTTACATCTCTAACCTCAAGGAAAGTAATGGTGTACATACCTTTAGAAAGGCATGATATACTATCTATAATCTAGTGTGTCAACATCAAGAGCATCCTGTCAGAAATTTATAAAACAGCCAATGTATGTGTAGGATAGAGAGATACTAAGTGTACCTAATGTTAGATTGCAATTCCATTAAGGTACGATCGAAGATCATATCGTAAATAATCTTACTCAGAGCAGTTCATATGAATTTTAAATTTTGTTTTCATTTACATCACATATAGTGCACCTTCCCTGTTCAGTTACTCTCCTTTTGAGTCCTAAAACATGATCTCGGGAAAATATCTTACTTTTGATCTAGATTTTTTTTGACATTGACATAATGACGTTGACATAACTAAGAAACTTGAAAAGTTTAAATTATTTGTCTGTTCTTTTGAGCCCTGAGGAATTTTGTCGGGAAAATATCTATTTTTTGATCTAGATTTTTTATTATTTTCTGTGTGCTGATTTTACCATCGTATATCATAGCTAAAAAACTTTGAAAGTTTAAATTTTTTGTGTTCTTTTGAGCCCTGAGAAAGGGTCTCGGGAAAATATCTAACTTTTGATCTAGATTTTTGGTTGACATTCTGTTTACAGATTTTATCATCTCATATCATAACAAATAAACGTTGAAAGTTTCACTTTTTTGTCTGTTCTAATACGGAAAAATAGAATTGCGCTTTTTTTTTTTTTTTATTAATATAAAAGAACAACTGAGCTACGCTCATCTAGTAATTTACATTTCATATTTATAGCACATTTTTTGGGGTGTAACCCATTGGTTAGTCCCATTTACATTATTTTATTAAGTATGATTTTGATTATAAAATGAAATCTAGTGGCTTCGTTCTTTTAAGCCTTCTGTCAGCAACGGGCACATCCATTAGCTGGCGTATTTCAATATTTTCATGTACGCGTATACGCGAGGTGTGTTTAATTGCATATTTTTTTATTTCATCCTTCACGAACTCTATCTTCAGGTCCCTATGGATGTCTTCGTTTCTGATGTACCACGGGGCATTAACAATGCAACGCAGCACTTTGTTTTGGAACAACTGGATGATTTTCGCGTTCGATTTCTTAGTACAGCCCCATAGCTGGATGCCATACGTCCACACTGGTTTCAGTATTTGACGATACAGAAGCAGTTTGTTTTGAATAGATAGTACTGAGTTTCTACCAAGTAACCAGTACATCTTTCTAAATTTCAAATTCAGTTCTTCTTTTTTCTTTTTAACATGTTCCTTCCATCTCAGTTTAGCATCCAGAGTCATACCTAGATATTTTGCTGTGTTTGCGTAAGCAACTTGTGTTGAGTTGATTTTCAGAAGTATTTGGCTTACTTTTTGGTTAGTGAAGTTAGCATGAGAGGATTTTGTTTCATTCAGCTTAATTCGCCATCTTTTTGTCCAGTTGTGGATTTTATTAGTAGCGTATTGCAGTTTGCTAGTTGCTTCATTTACGGTTTTTCCGGTGGTCAAAATTGCGGTATCATCTGCAAAGGTTACAATGGTTGTTTTGCTTAGGCCAGGCAAATCTCTTTTATATAGCAGGTATAGTACCGGTCCTAGGACGCTACCCTGCGGAACTCCTGCATCAATCTTTTTCAATGTTGAATAACTTTTATCATATTTGACTCTTAAGTGGCGGTCATCCAGATAAGAGTTTAAAATTTCATAAAACTGTTTGGGCAGATCTCTATGCAATTTATACTTTAAGCCATGATGCCAAACTTTATCAAAAGCTTGAGCGACATCAAGAAAGAATGCGGAGCATACCCTTTTGGCTTCAATCGTTTCTTCAATAATATTCGTGATCCTGTGCACTTGTTCAATGGTAGAGTGGTTTTCTCTGAAACCAAACTGATGCGAAGGTATGAGGTTTCTATTTTCTATTATTGGCTTAAGCCTTTTAAGAAAAAGTTTTTCAAAAAGCTTCGATATCGTTGGGAGTAATGATATCGGTCTATACGAGTTTTTGTCATTTGGTGATTTATTCGGTTTTAGGATCATAATCACTTCTGCTACTTTCCATTGCATAGGCACATACCTTAATCGAAATGCAGCATTAATGATATGAAGTATTTTGCGCATACCTTTATCAGGTAGCATTTTAACAACTTCACTGGTGATTAAATCGTAGCCTGGGGCCTTTTTTGGAACCAAACTGGTACGTATTTCTTCTTTAAGTTCATGTAATGTTACATATGAAATTTACTGTGAATCGGTTTTGCTCGCTTTCGTTATGTTTTCGTCTTCTGTTAGTCGACCAAATGGCTTGAAGGTGTTCTCTAGTAATTCTGCAAACAGATCAGCTTTTTCTTGAGCACTTCTGGCCCATGTTTCATCATCTTTTTTAATCGGAGGGATCTGCACTATTGGTCTTTTGAATCCCTTTGTTGCTTTCCAGAGTGAATACTCATTGCTTTTATCACCAGAAAGACTTGAGAGATATCTGTTAATAGATTCATTTTTTGCTTCTTTAATGGCTGTCTTTACTTGTATGCACAGATTATTTAAAATAGTTTAGTGTTCTGGAGATCGAGTTGTCTGCCAGATTTTACGTGCCTTGCGCTTTGATTTTATCAATTCTCTTAATTCCATGGGAATGTTTGCGGTAAGAATACGATTAGGATGTGGTGCTGGACTACTTGTCGTTGCTGCAAAGTGTACAGCCTCAATCAACCTTTCTAGCTCTGTTTCTAGCTGTTCTGGGTTTCTAATTGGTACTTGTAGATCTATTTTCTCTTCTATACACTCACGAAAAACATTCCAATTAGTGTTTTTACCTGTTAGTTTAGGTGCGCTTGATTACGTTTTCACTAACTGTCATTATAACAGGAGAGTGATCTGATGACAACCCTTCGTTATTTTCGATATCTATGTAGTTTTTTGACATATTCCTTGTAATAAAGAAGTCTATTGCGCTTTTTGGTTTCTCTTTTGAGCCCTGAGAAATGGTTTCAGGAAAATATCTAACTCTGGATCTAGATTGTTTTTTATTTTTTGTTTGCTGGTTTTATCGTCGTTTATCATAACAAAAAAAGTTTGAAAGTTTAAATGTTTGTCTGTTCTTTTGAGCCCTGAGAAATGGTGTCGGGAAAATATCTAACTTTTGATCTCGATTTTTTTTGACATTCTGTTGGCGGATTTTAACATCTTATGTCATAACTAAGAAACGTTGAAAGTTTCAATTTTTTGTCTGTTCTAATACGAAAAAATTGAATTGCACTCTTTGGTTTCCCTTTTGAGCCCTGATAAATGGTTTCGGGAAAATATCTAACTTTTGATCTACATTTTTTTTTGATTTTCTGTTTGCTGTTTTACCGTCGTATATCATAACAAAAAAACTTTGAAAGTTTGTTTATAGCTAGGCAACTTGAAAATTTTAAATTTTTGTCTGTTCTTTTGAGCCCTGCGAAATGGTCTAGGGAATTATCTAACTTTTGATCTAGATTTTTTGGTGACATTCTGTTTGCGGATTTTATCATCTTATATCATAATTAGGAAACGTTGAAAGTTTCAATGTTTTGTCTGTTCTAATACGGAAAATATAATTGCGCTTTCTGGTTTCCCTTTTGAGTCCTGAAAAATAGTTTTTGGGAAATTTTCTCACTTTTGATGTAGATTTTTTTTTGACATTCTGTTTGCTGATTTTATCATAATTATAAGAAACGTTGAAAGTTTCAATTTTCTTTTCTGTTCTGATGCTGAAAATAGAATTTCGCTTTTGAAACTTCCTTTTTGAGCCCTGAGAAATGGTCTTTGGAAACAATCTAGCTCTTGATTCAGATTTTTTGTTGACATTCTGTTTACGGATCTAATCATCTGATATCATAATCAAGGAACAATGAAATTTTCAATTTTTGGTCTGCATAATTGCTGATATTGTACGTGATACACAACAGTGCAGTATAATCGAAAACCGAGAATCATCATCCAAAGCAATAAATGAGATAGAGGTCAAACGGCGCAGACACTGGAAGTTGAAAATGAAAGTAAATAGTGCGAGCAGGTTAAATAAAGTGATTCAAAGGGTTTAATTTAGAACGTATCGCAGCCTATTCAAATAAATTAAATCGTTCATAGATGAAATATAGTGCAGAAACTAAAGGGAAGATATAAAGAAATCGTCAAAAGTAATGAGAATCTTTACTCACTATAAGGGATAAAAACAACTTAAAAAGAGACAGCAAGTAGTGCTTAACAACAGAAGGAATAAGAAAACAAAATTAATTCAACAAGTGAAGATCAGCTCAAAGGGAGAGAAGATTTAGATTCTATTTGGGACGAACAGACTGAGATGGACGTAAATGTTACGCATCTACTTAATCAAAACGAGATCTACTCTACAAGGAGAAATGTGCACTCAAGTATTTGAACCGACAAAGGATTCCACTTTTTTGGAAAAATCTAAATATGTTTTATATGACAAATAGAAGCTTTTAGTGAAGATGGATATAGAGGAACGACGACTTTCAACAAGGGTCCCTCATCTCTTATTCATTTGAAAAGCACATTATAACCAAGTTTCACTCGAAGGCTTAATTGATTAGTTTCATATTGGTGATCAGTCCGTAAAGTATTTTATTTAATTTATCAACCATAGTGGCTAACTATTGGTTTATTAGAAAAACATGTGTGTTGATGGTTGTTAATAGAAAAAAAGTCAGACAAGTGCGAATAAAATTCGCTCGTCAAGGGTTCCGTGAATGTAAAAGAACACAATATCAAAAATTATTGACAAAAAGTTGTGTTGTAATGTCCTTATATTTTCAGACCATAGACACATAACAAAATAAATGTTAAATTGTAAATGTCAATAATAAATTACAATCAAATCTACATTGATCAAAAATGGCAAAAAAAAGGTTAATTCAGGTTAAATATTATCCATAGATGTTTTTGGTAACTTAAAATAGATTCAATTACACCAGCTTGTAAATGGATTAAATTTGATTATTTTTTCGGCCAATCGAGTGTTGAAATTTAGGGGTGTGGAAAGGCTACATACTAAAAATGTTTTTTTTAATAACACAAAAACTCTGCATTGCAAAATTCTAAAAAAATTGTAACATTTCTTAAATTAAGTGCTCTTTCTAATGACACCCCACTCATAAATGGTTTTTTTTCCCTCCCCACACCCATCCCATAAACACACAGAAATATAATTATTTGAGTCTTCGATATGATTTTCATTCAAAATTTACCAATATTCCTGTCTCTGTGAATATTTTCAAATTTTTCAGTCAGTCACCCTCGAAAGGTAGGCGGCGGCACGATCTAAATTTAGCACTTTCTTATCCATAACTCAAAAACTGTGCTGTAGTTTTCATATAAAACTTACCAAATTTCCTAACTCTGTGAAATTTTCCAAATTTTTCTGTCATTTAGTGTCAAAACGTATGAAGGGGGCGACGGTCTGAAGTTTGCACTTTTTCAACAGTAACTCAAAAACTGGGCAACGCAAAATTCTAATAACAATTGCAACGAATTTTAAATTAGATGTTCTTTCAAATGACACCCCACTCGCTTGGGTAAAAAAAAAGTTTTTTTTTACCCCCTCTACCCCGGTCTTCTAAGCACACAGAAATATAATTATTGGAGACTTCGCTATAGTTTTTGTACAAAATTTACCAAATTACCTAACTCTGTGAATTTTTACAAATTTTTCTGTCTACCAGTGTCGAAACGTATGGGGGGGAACGGTGTGAATTTTGCACTTTTTTCACAATAACTCAAAAACTGGCACCGAAAAATTCTAAAAAAAATTGCAACGAATTTTAAATTAGATGTTCTTTCAAATGACACCCCACTCGCTTGGGTCCAAAAAATTTTTTTCTACCCCCTCTACCCCGGTTCTCTAAACACACAGAAATATAATTATTGGAGACTTCGCTATAGTTTTCATACAAAATTTAGCGAATTTCCTAACTCTGTGAATTTTTACAAATTTTCTGTCAATCAGTGTCGAAACGCATGGGGGGGGGGGGGAACGGTCTGGACTTTGCACTTTTTCGATAATATCTCAAAAACTGGGCACCGCAAAATTCTAAAAAAAACTGCAACGAATTTAGAATTAGGTGCTCTTTCAAATGACACCCCATTCGCTTGGGTCAAAAAAAGTTTTTTTTTACCCCCTCTGCCCCGGTCCTCTAAACACACAGAAATATAATTATTGGAGACTTCGCTATAGTTTTCGTACAAAATTTAGCAAATTTCCTAACTCTGTGAATTTTTACAAATTTTTCTGTCAATCAGTGTCGAAACGCATGGTGGGGGAACGGTCTGGACTTTGCACTTTTTCGATAATATCTCAAAAACTGGGCACCGCAAAATTCTAAAAAAAACTGCAACAAATTTCAAATTAGGTGCTCTTTCAAATGACACCCCACTCGCTTGGGTCAAAAAAGTTTTTTTTTGCCCCCTCTACCCCGGTCCTCTAAACACACAGAAATATAATTATTGGAGACTTCGCTATAGTTTTCGTACAAAATTTAGCAAATTTAGTAACTCTGTGAATTTTTACAAATTTTTCTGTCAATCAGTGTCGAAACGTAGGGGGGGGGAACGGTCTAAATTCGCACTTTTTTTACTATAACTCAAAACCTGGGCATCGCAAAATTCTAAAAAAAATTGCTTTGTTTTTTAAATTAAGTGCTCTTTCAAATGACACCCCACTTGACCACAGTTTAAATAGTGTTTTTACCCCTCCTCATTTCCACCCCCTTAATAAATCTAAGTATGGAAATATGACACTTTTTTATATTGTTTATTAAAAACGTACTAGTTTTTCTATCATTCCAAGTACATTTGAAAATATTCGATCAGATAGGTTCGGAGGTAAGAAAACGCGAAAAAAGCGTCATTATTCAAAATTATACAAAAAAGGGTGAGGTGTAAAATTCCAAAATAAATTTTAATGGAATACTGAAATAAAGCCCTTTCATATGATACCCTACTTGAATCTATAAAAAAATGTATTTTCTCAAAGGTCTCACATTTCAGCCCTGTAAACCAAACGAAAACGACTTTAGTTTTATTTGTATCCGTCATTTTATGTGGACAGGTTAGTTTTATACGCATGCCAAATTTCAAGTCCATAGCATTTATAGTTTACGAGATAATCGATATAATGTGAAAAACACGTTTTACTCTCACCAATAGTGTTCCGTATAAAAAACGGAACCCTAAAAAGAGCGCTACGCTTGATTGGTGTTGTTGAAAATTATGCCATTGCTTGCAGTAAAAACTGAAATTGAACTATATTGATGAATATTATTTTTTTTATTAATTTATTTTTGAACACAATCCGTAATACCAATTTTAATAATACAAAATTGTAATTAAATCGTTTTATTTTCCACAATTGAAAAAATCGTTTTAGAGGGTTCAATATTCATCAGTTTTCACCAATATTTTCAACTTATTGGAATTTCTAAAAAAATGTTCGTCGTTCAACAAGATTTTTTTCAACATCTCATTACTCAAACAACGGTTCTAATACTTTAATTATCACAATTTGTTTCTAATATTTTAACGTAAAGACGGATTAAAAACCGTCAAGCCCTGAGCTTAAAAAAAGGATAAAGAAATTCTAACTAATTATTTTGTACATGGAAAGCAACAATCTTCAATGGATGAAAAAAATCGATACGAATGAAAACCAACAATCAACTAAATAATAAAAACTAATTAGTCTCGGTTTTAGTTTAATTTAATTCCTCAACTTTTTTTCCATTCTATAATTATTTTATTCATTTGAATTAAATTTATTTATTTTATTAAATAATTCCAATTTTATTTAGTTACTTTTCTTCGGTTTTCTAATTAACTAACTGGTTCTGTTATTATTTTTATTATTTTTCTTGCATTTTAAATGCCGACAAAGAAAGAACAAAAAGGACTTAAGGTAGTAATAATTATTATGATAATAGTCACGATGATGGTGTTATAGTTTAAATCTTAGATCTAAATGATAGTGATGATGAAATTTTTTTTAACACTTTATAGGTGTTTCGTGGGTTTATCTGAAATGGAAATATTTGTTTAGTTTTATTGATTTTTAATTTAAAAACGGAGGTTCTAGTTTAAGATATTGGTTTTTATATTGTGTTTTTTTAATTTTGATAAAACAAGTATTAACGACCCTGATGCATCTGAAGTCACCACCCGCTCATAAAACATTGTATTTTATAAATTTAGTGAGCGTTAAAATTTACTTTTACATATTTTGACTGTTTGTTCCCATAAATATGCGGTAGTTATAATTTTAGTTATTATAGAAGTTCATCATAAGTAATTCAACAAAAATAGCAACCCAGCGCAACAGGTATTCCGTAGACATTTCTCATTTTGTTCAATAAGATTAATCAGTTCCCTCTTTTACACATTCAGATAATGTATCAAAATTTAATAAAAAATGTACCATGGACGAAAGCTGAACTCAAACTCAAACAAGATTATTGAGCAAATACGACAGTAAAAAGACAGATCCTTAGTTAACAAAATTTCAAACTTTATTTATCAACCAGTTACAGCAACTTCCGATTTTAATTTTAATAAATTTAATAAATTCCAGGGTCTCCAATTTATGTACGATAAACTTCACCGCATTTCCACAATTTGAATCAATAATATTCGGAATCGTAAAATCTGTATTTACTATTCCACTAAGTTCAAATTCTTTCACTATTAGTACCTAGGCCTAACCGTACCCCCGATTATTCCTTAAACTTGCGAATATTTATAAACACTCTTAATTGCAAAAGTAAAACTGACTATCTCATATTTTGTTCGCTTATTTATATTCAAAAACAAATAAGCAGAATTTTCTGGCACTCACTGTAGTTTCTAGAAACAATAGGCAACACCTCCTTTTAATTCATTAATGTAAACATTTGTATAACAAATTTAAAGCAAATTGTATTAGTTAAAAGGAGTTAACTTTTAATTCATGAATGCAGAATGTATTGGTTATTTATGTTTAAATTAACCCATTCTGGACGAAGTTTATTACAATATATAGGCACAAAAATTTTTCCGAAATTCCGAGATGAAGCCCATTGCAATAGGTAGATTTTTATATGAAATCTACCTAAAAAATCGTTGCGCTCATTTTAGGAGAGGTCAAATATCCAAATAAATATTATTTTTATACCAAATATAATCAAAGAATGAAAAAAATTGCTAAATTGTGTCGATTAGAAGCAAAAGCGATCTATTCCACTTTTCACTTTTCCGAGATAATTGAGAAAAACTTTTAATGGTTAAATTGCTTTGAAACTGGATTCTTAAATTGGTTTATTGTTTTCTTTAGACACCCATAATCGACTTTTTAATAAACATTCTTATAATAATAATAATTGGGTAGTTCTACACACGAAGGACGAAAATGGAGCTCATTACGGCACGACATGTTTTTTGCGTATAAGTTCTGGCAACTAGTTTTAGTTAAAGTTGATGACGTTCTTTCAACTTTTCTGAATGTGGCCTGTCAAAAACAAAAAAAACAAAAAACAAAAAAGTACAAGAGTCAAAATTAAAAAATATCCTTCTTACTCCTAAATTAACTCAAAATTATCTCAATATTATCTCAAAATACGAAATAAACATTTATTTAAGTCAGATCCCGGTTTTTAAGTTCCGGGGGACTGAGACCAGGGGACTGAGAATTTATCAGTATTTCGTTTAAAAATGACAAAATGACGTCTAAAAAAAAATAAACGGATTCTATACCAGGGCAATACATATTCACGACGTATAAAACTACAAAATTACCTGTAATTAAAATACTTTTTACGAAAATACTTACCAGGGGACTGATAATTTGACTGGACGACACACGATCTTGCTAGTAATGATGGCTGTTTTGATTGATAAAACCTCGGACTAAGTAAAACACTTGCAATATTATATTTATTGAACTTTAATTAATTCCTGTGACGAACGATTACTTGATAGAAATATGAATTTCCAATATTTTCAATGTGTTTTGATTGGGCAAGAGAATAATAACAAATTCGTGGGACAAACTTTAATAGAATATATCTTATATGAAATATAAAGTAATGTTATGATTATTTACACATTATTAAAGCATCATTATTCAAAATTATTACTATAGTGTAAATTTGTCTTTTCACAATTAGAATCATTGATTATTTAGTTTACCAGCTTTGACTTTTAAGGTGGGACACGCCATGGGACTGATAATTTGACGTTTTGAATAATTTTTTTTCTAAGAAATATATTTCGAAATGGGTTTATTTTGGATGACCAGCTAGACATAGTCAAGGTTTACAAATTTCATTTGAAAAAAAAATTTTTTTTTCATATTAATATACGATATAAGCAGAGCCGTCCAAAATTCCTATGTTTGTAGAACTACCCATATAACATCTTTAAATTTCCAATAAAATTTCATAGTATCAGGTACCTTATTTTTGTGTCTGGCTATCCATTTGTGTATAATTCCGTTAGTTCTCGTAAAACCTCATCTTTATTTAAATACCTCATCTTTAAATTCTGATTTTTTTTCAGTTGGCATATAAATAATACGTACCTGCTGTTCATTAAAATATTCTATTTCTTCCGTTGGTTTTATTTTCAGAGGACAACGCGATAAAATATCAGCTATATGTTAAAATTTTCCTGGGCTGTAAAAAACTTCATAATTATATTTTAATAAATTAATTTTGCTTAAATCTTTTTTGACTATGGATACTAATAGCTGATGGTCACTTTATACTTTGAAAGTTCTTCCATATACATAATGATGAAATTTTGTGCATCCAAAAACTATCGCTATAATATTTCTTTTTCAATTTGAGCATAATTTTGCTCTCTTTGAGTTAAACTACGAGAAGCATAGCAAACGGGCTTTCCATTTTGCATTAAACACCCACCAATTCCATCCTTTGACACTATAGTTTGGAGAATTATTTCTGAAAATTACCGGCGCTTGATTCGACAAACAAGGTACGCTTTCCGACAAACAAGGTACGAAATTTCGTAAGTAATTCATTAAATCTATACTCTGATGCTCTGCATCATTTTTCCCAGCTATTAAAATATCGTCAATCTAAATCGTTACATCTGGCAAATCTCCAAAAATGCTTTCATTAATTTTTTGAAATTGCTCTGGTGCAATATTTAAACCAAATGGCATTCTCTTAAATTTATAACATCCAAATGGTGTATTGGAAGAAAATAAATTGCTTGAACGGTTGGACAATTTTATCTGCCAAAACCCATCCTTTAAGTCCAACACTAAAAAAACTTTCATATAAACTAACTTCAAACTAATTTCATCCAATGTGGGTAATGGAAAAAAATCTTTTTTAATAACTATATTTAATTCTTTGGGATCAGGGCACAACCGAAGTGTTTTGTCTGGTTTCTCTACAATTACCAGATTACTATTCCATTCTCTCGGATTCTCAATTTTTTGAATGACTTCTATATGTTGAAGGTCTTACAATGTTTCTCTGAGTTTTGGTTTAAGCGCTTGTGGTACCCTACGCGGTGGATTTGATATTGGGGCAGCATTCAAAATTATCTTCAATTGTTCCTAAACCTTCAAATAAATCTTTGTTTCTTTTTATGAATATTTCTTTTCTATTGTCATTATTTTTATGTGTTTTATTGATTGAATTTATGCTAGATATAAGATTAAATTCAGGGCACGTGTTCAGACCTAATATTGGCTTAGTATTACAATCTATTATAATAAAATTTTGATAAATTTATTTGTTTTTATATTTACATTATAATTGTAAAACACCAATTGGCTTTATTTTAAAACCACCAAAAGCTTCTAAAAGTATCGGTAGTATACTGAAGCTAGGACGAATAAACTCAAGGTGCACGTACCCTCTTCAAACCAGAATTAATTAATGTAACTCCGAACGATAAACAGCCAATTCAAGCAATTTCAATTTGTCCTGACAACAGCATGGGAAGTTGACTTTGGTTTTAAAACATGAATTTTTTATTTTACAGAAGTTTTAGATTTAATTTTCACATAAAAAACGTGCCCATTTCAACCTGTATAACCGTTGAATCAATTTTGGGGTTTGGTTCGCCATTTTCGCTCTTTGTTGAGATTATCTCATTTTAATTTGAAATAAAACATTTTTATATAGTGTGGTTTCACGATCTTCGACGTTCTATGTGTTGTGTTCGCCTCGCTTGTGAAAAATATATAACAAAACTGTTATTATTAATATAATTCTATCAAAATTGGATGATTTATCACAAAAATTGTTGTTCATGTTTATGGTTTTATTACAGTTGAAATGGTTTATGCAAGGGAACTATGGCGCGAAGAGCTCCACAAATTTCTATTTATCATACGTGAAAATATGATTTAATTTGGCTGGATTATTGGCAACTACATTTTTGTTTTGTTTTAGCAAATTTTTGTAAAATTTGCTATTTACTTTTTAATTTACTTTTATTTTCTCTATTCTATCATAAAATATTGGCCTATGTCATATTTTGTCAGTGATAGGATTTTTTGTTTAGTTATCCATTCTTTACCAAAAAATATAAAAAAACAAAAAAAGAAAGATTTACGTCCATCAACACCTTTGAACGTATGTTGTTGTGGGACCCTGGTCTTAAAAGGTATTTATGTGTTATTGTGACACATATTGTAATTCCTACTACACAACACATTTTACTAAAAAAAAAAAAAAAAAAAATTTAAGACGTCGGTAAATTAAAAGCATTTTTTCCGCAAATTTTTAGTTTCTTTTGTTTGTCTTAGAAGTACAGGTTAACGTTTAAGTTTTATTCAAAAGTTGACCAACACTTGCACTATTATACTCCAGTTTGACCTAAAAAGCATTATTAATAATTTATTCTAATCTCTTTAAACATAAACCGCAACATCTTTATATTAAACTTAGCCGACAGTTATTTATATATCTTAAAAGAAACTAAACTAATTTTTTTCTTCTTCTAAGTTAATTACTCAATTTATTGTTATTAATTTTATTTGTTTCTTAACAAAAACTTAAATTTTGAAATAAATCTAAAGCAATAAAAATTGTTTAAAATCCAACGGTAACACATTCATTCATTTCCTTTAATCATATGTAATGAATTTCCGTCTAACTTTAACAGCTCAATAATTATTTTAATTCTCTTTAGTTTTTATTTTTTTTTTTGGTTATTTTAATTTAAATTAATAAAATTATAATATTTATCTATTCTTTGTTGGAAAAACATAAACAGATAATATTGAGAGAAAACTATTTCAACATTTTTGTGATAATTAATTTAATCCGAAATAAAAATATTTAAATCTAAACGATTATCGGTTCAGTTTTCTCATAAATCAGTTTTGTCTAGCTAATACTCTATTGTGTTGTGGGGTTGCTTAAGTTGTGTCGTTTTTTTATGGAAGAGATTTTCAGTAAATATAAATGAAACTGAAACAAGAACGGATCGTTTTGAAAGTTTATATTGAACTGACGGCTTTTTTGGATAAAAAATTAAAAGTTGCATCTCATAGGAGACTGACTAAAATATACAATCACCCCTAACAAATAATCTCGTTCAATTTTAATTACAATTTATGAATACAACTTCTTCGTGATTAATGAATAATAGAGTTTTTTGTATTAGCATAATAACTAATTCAAACAATCATCACTTTCAAAGTGACCGAGCTATAACATACGGTTAAACCTTTTAAGATCTAAAATCAAAACAAGTAAATAAATAACAAAACAATAAATTAATTGAGGGATAATTAAGTTAAATTTTTAACGATAGGAAAGTTTAAATTAAATTTTTTTTTATTTATTAAGAAAAGAAACATAAATTAATACAAAATTTCTCAGCTAAAGGTAAAGGTGTTTATGTTGACACGAAATTATTGTTTTTGTAAGGTAAATATGCAAATGTTTTTATTAATTAAAAACAAAAGAAAACAAAGCATACATGTCCATATACGTTTTGATTAAGTTGAATAAATTTTTTATTATATATTTTTTAATTAATATATAATATAAATATTTTACACATATTTGTTATAAAAATAATTTAAATTCTAATATCTTAATTTGAATTTGTTATGAATTAGAATTATTAATTTCTAACAATTTAAATGTGGGCTTTTGGGATGAATTTAAATTGTGTTAATTTGAATGTGTCAGTAATTTGCTTAACAGAATAAAATTTATTAGTTTCATATTGGAATTACCATAGGATGACGACCTTTTTATTATGGTTTAAGGAATACCAGATTATTAATCGATTTAAAGTTTATCATTTAATTTTAAAGTTAAGAATGCGGATTTCAACTAAAGCATATGTGCACATTTTTGCAGTATCGTTTACTCAACTTAAACGAAACAGTTTAAATAACCCCGTGGTTCGTGACCCCTTGGGCTGTGTGAGTAATTTCAGTTGCTGCAATTTCGTGATATAGATGGATTATATTCTATGCTTGACCAAGCGCCAACCCCTCAAAATCTGACTCTCATACTCACAACGGATGACGACTCACTTCGGTATAACAAATTAAGCTTGAAACTCCATATTCTGTGCCAACTGTTGTCCATATTTATACAGATGAGTCAAAATAAATGGCAAACTAATAAGCTCAATATTCTTCTAGTTGAAACATTTCTGAGTTTTAGTATAAAGGGGATTCTGAAGACCAACTTGCTCGACAAGGGGCTTCTTCACTGATTAAAATGTAGGATGATCGGAGAGCACCACATGTACGATTGTTAGTCTCACTACCGGGTTACAATTGAAAAATCTAAAATGATATGAAAAAATAAGTAAATAAAAGGTTTTAACATATCGACCGATTTGTGTTATCGACTTGATCCGTTCCTAAGACATCAACTTGTCTAGTCACTCTGCTTGACGGTCAATCACATATAAATGAAGGTAGTATGCAAACAGAAATTAACAAAAAACTTTCGAAACATAACTCGATGTAAACAACTTAGAATACCGTATATTTGAGGAAAAGAATGTGCATTTTTTTTGGTAACATTATATAAGGTATAGTGATATATAGGGTTATGACATAGAGTAGTGTCGTTGTTTGATGGAGACAGCATCGTCAATATCAATTATGTGTTCAAGAACATGTGTTTGAAGTAAACCCATTGTAGAAAACGACAGCAATAGGGAATCCCAAATAAGTAATGATTTAATAATTTTTAAATATAATTTCTGGGTAAGAGATGGAAAAACATAGTAATCCAGAGAATGCTTACTTAAATCTTCTTCCGTAGTAATTTCGTATTAAGCGACGTTGAAAAAAAAATAAGTTCCAAATTAGCCCAAACATTTGTGGAGGCTAGAGCTCTTAAATTGGTAGGTAACATTTCTACCGAACTTCGAGACATCATTTCACCATGGTGTGACGCCTATCATTCCATTAACGGGTATTAATAGTAGCTGGCTACCTGCTATAGGTCTATTTGTTCCTTAAAACTCGATCGTTTGTTTTTTTTTGTGGAATCATTTTTTGTAAACAAAGAGACAACATTTGTAAATGACGTAAATTATTATGGTTGTTCTGTGAGAGGAAGGCGGCATGCGTAAGTTCATGACCCACATACACATTTTAATGGTTTACTAAGATCTGTTTATTTTGGCTTTAGAATTGTTCTTTTGTTAGATTTCAGCTCCATTATTCTACGGCCACCTTTAAAAATAGCTTTCTCGTTTCCTCCTCAAGTTTTTTTTTTTGATTTTTTTGTTTGCTGAACTTAAGTTTTTGAGCATGAGATTTTTTATGTCTGAGTTTTATAATAAACACTGGACGTGCTAGTGTCTGTCTAACAGGAAGCAATCAGTGGATTGCATGCCCAACAAGGTTTCTATTCCAGCGAGCAATTGGGGGACTGCATGCCTAACAAGGTTTATATTCCAGCGAGCTTCAGCCTTGTGAGTTCAAGAAGTGATTTTCCCTAGTCCAGTATGCACGCAAATGAGACGCTGTAAAAGAAAGAATAATAAACAGGGTCTCTGATGACCCTAAAGGCTGAAAAAGCAAAGATCATTACCGAAACGACTGTAATTTTCACATTAAAAATAAAAAAATTACTTAAAAGTTTCACTCACCTCATGATTATTCTGGATGCCCTTCTTCATTCCTTTGAAAACTTAATTAGCAGATCATCCTAACTAATTTAATCATACGATGAATATATTTGGTATGATAATTGATGTAACAAAAATGGTGTCGGAAATTGTTGAGATTGTTAGCATATAATAATTAATGTAACAAAAATGAATGTCGACAATTATTCAAGTAGTTCGCAAAATATCAATCGATGTGTCGACTGATTTATTTAACAAAATGATGTCAGCAACTGTCAGGATTAAAATAACTGAAGTAACAAAAAATGATGTTGAAATTGTTAGAATTATAATAATTGATGTAACAAAAATTATGTTGACAATTGTTGAAATAGTTAGCAATAATATAACTGATGTAACAGAATGATGTCGCCAATGGTACTTATAAGACATACAATAACTGATGTAACCAAAAATTGTTGAAATTGTTAGAATTATAATAATTGGTGTAACAAAAACATGATTTTGAAGATGTTAGAAATTATAATAATTGATATAAAAAAAAACGGTGTCGGCAATTGTTTAAATTGTTAACAACACTATAATTAATGTAACAAACATAGACATACAATAAATAACTGATGTACCCTAACAATCTTGAAAATTTTAGAATTATAACAAATAATGTATCAAAAATTATATTGACAATTGTTGAAATTGTAAGCAATAATATAACTGATGTAACAGAAAGATGTCGTCAATGGTTAAACTTTTTAGACATACAATAACTGATACAATAACTGTAACCAAACATTTTTAAAATTGCTAGAATTATAATAATTGAAGTAACACGATGATGTTGCCAATAGTTGAAATTTTTAGAAATAATATAACGGATGCAACAACATTTGTTGCAATTGTTGAAAATATAATAATTGATGTAACAAAAATTCTGTCGTTGGCTGAATATGTTAACCATAACATAACTGATGTAACAGAAAGATGTTGCCCATGGTTGAACTTATTAGACACATCATAACTGATGTAACAAAATACGTTGTTGGCAATTATTCAATTTGTTGGTAGCACGACAAAGGATGCAATAAAATGGCATAGTTTGTTAGAAATAACATAATTTATGTAGCCAAAAATGACATTGGCAGTTATTTAAGATATATGCTAAATAAACTTTCTTGAGTTTAGACAAGGTTTTGTATGCCAAGTTTTCAAAAAACAAAATCCCTTTTACCGAACATATTCAACTGCTGTTTATTTTACAGCTAATCTGATATTAGTACGATGTATCCAGCATCAGTAAAAATTCGAATGCCCTCTTTTTTATGTAAACAGTAATGGCAGCACGATGTTTGTAAAAATAAAGTATTTTTTGGCGAGGTGTAAACCAGTGTTTTTCAATTAATTTCATGCTACAGATCAATAAATATTTTAAGATTCTATTGCGGTCCTTGCGAAATATTCCATGTTAGATGAGCGAAAGTGCAGGTTATATCTTGCTCACACTAACATACATAATGAAATTTAAACCAACAGGGATGAACGAAATAAAGTTTAAGGGGGGGGGGTATGCTTTTAAAATAATTTTTTTTGCATTTTTTTTCTGAATGAACAATATGTATAAAATATTGTGTACAAATTTTAAGTCAATCCGAGTAAAACTAACGGAGTTACAGCATGTCAACAGGGTTGCCGTTTGACCTCATTTTCCCGAAAACGTCATTTTTGAAGTTCGTGAACCTTAGAACTCAAAATCTACTGAACCGATCCTTTTGAAAATTTGAACATTACTTTTTCACATAAATCCACAGGTAATCAGGAAGAGTTTTTGTTTTTTATTTTTTCCTATTTTTTAATAACAAATTAGACACGATTTTTGAGCTAAAATCGCAATTTTCACTTCCAAGTGTAGAAATAGAATAGAAAAAAAACTCTTCCTGATTACCTCGAGAAATACGTCAGTATTGTTATTACAAAAAATAAAACGGATGACGGTAAAGTGTTAATTTTTTTTTCTGCATACGGAATGAAAAGAAAATATATAAATCATCTCCAAAGAAATTATTTTTTAATTGTTAATAAAATAAAATTGTGACTGGTAGTGTAGACTAGGGATTGCAATCCCGTGGTGTTTTATGAATTCCGGGACTACGGGACTCGCAAATTTTAAATAATTTTAAAATTTGTATGAAAAACCATGAAAAATTAAGAAAAAACACAATTTTCAAATGACATAAAGAAAAACCATAACCATACATTTTCGAATGATTTAAGAAATAGGATTTTGTTAATTTGGAAATAATATTTCCGAAGGCTAAAAAAGCTCGTTCCGATTCCACACTTTTTAGTGGAATGGTCAATAAATTATTATACATTCACTTCAAATGGGGTGCTCTATGACGGCTTTGCCTAAACTTGTTCATTTTTCTACAAATTGCAGTGACCATTTTAATATTTCATCTTGTTGCAGTCTGACCAAAACGGTATTGTGTATAGGTACTAAGCCAAAATTAAAATGCTATAGTTCATCTTCCAAATTGTTCTGGATGATGTAGCAGTGTGAGTAGTTTGATCACCCGTTTTAGATCACACGTCTGCTGCTGCTGCTGCAACGTTAAATAATATTCAATAAAAATTTTTATGGAGCTTCGACTTGGAACAGTAAAAATGTTCGATGAATTATCAACAAAAGCAAAGCTTCTTTCTATTCAGCAAATACTTAAATACTTAAAATGTTTCGGTTCTCCTTACTTATATGATAGTTATTGAGACAGTCGACTCACTAACTAATGGGTTGCTTTTATTTTCTAGCTTACTTGTACTGAGTAAAGCAAGGGCATAAGCCAATATTTTATGATAGAGTGTAACACGATTTAAGGTGTTACCGTGGACTGAATAGAGTTTGTCCGCTAGCACCCCTATGATATAAATCTTGACAAATATTATCTCATTGCTATTGCCAATGGTATATGATCTCATTGCATATGACCAAAAATAAAAAAAAGTACAAATCAACAAAACTTGATCACAAGATTCGGTGTTTTCATTGATTAATCCCTGCTAATATGACAATCCTGTAATCCCGGGATTTTCTTGCATTAATCCCGGGATTGCGGGATCATAAAAATGGGTCGGGATCCCGGGATTGCAATCCCTAGTGTAGACCAATGGTAATGTAGACCAATCAGTATTTTATTATTAGTGCGACATTGAACAACAAAATTTATTTTTTTTCATTTTAATATCAAAATTCTAAACCATTATCTTAGTTCGTATAATTGGTGAACAAACATCAAAAAAATGTCATGAATCAACATCACATAAAATGAGATAGGAAATCAATAAAAAATAACATTCCGGACCGGGTGAAAAGAAAATATGAATATATAAAAAGACAATCAGGTGCATTGAATGCATTGACTCGCTTAGAAAAAAGTTGTTTAAACTAACAGTTTGGTGAATAAATATGAACAAAGAAACCATCAGTTGCATTGGATGTATTGATTCACGTAGAAAATAGTTATTTAGACAAATGAACTTTCACGGGAAAAATATTTTCGTATAACAGTTTGAGTTCGATACCCTGCTTTCCAACATTAATTCCTGTACTTTTCAGGACAAATGTAGTCTGTGAGTCTTCTCCTTTCGTTTAACCCTGTAATAGTCAAGACCGTATTCTGTGAATGCATAACATTTTCTCTTATTAATTTCTTCTACTCGGGCATTCAACAAAGAAATTTTCATCTTCTCCTGGTACTTGTATTAACAACAGCTGCCAAATAAAATACAATATAAACTTTCAAAGCTTTCTTAATCACATTTTATTTTGTTTATTTGTTTTTGGAATTCGACTATAAAACCAACAACAAGTTTTGTAAAACAAAAAATTAACCAAAACTCTACGTATAGGACCTATGCTGGTGTTTTGTAGAGTTTTATTAGGGCGATGTTTTTTTATTTCAAGCGAGGAAAGCCGAATGCCCTTAGTGTGTCGAAGAGTTGTATTTTGAGTCAGGTCTTGCGTGATGTGTAGTTGAGTTGAAAATAGTTACTTGAGTTGCAGAGAATAAGCTGTTTTAAAAAAATAGAAATAAAAACTTGTTGTCTTGTTATAATGTTAGTTTATTTGAGGTTTATCAAATATAAATGTGAATTTAATTAAGGCTATGTAAGTAAAATTTATGCTGAATTAATTTTTTCTGTAAAGAAGAGAAATATTCTTCAGATTCTATGATGATCTTCAGAAATTTATTACAAACAGTTACTTCTATAATATGTTGCTTTATGTGGATGTCATTTAAGAAAATAATGTGACTGCTAAATGGCTTAAGAGAACAAGCATTAAGTAATTATTTCCTAAGTTTATCTCCAATAAAAATTAAACGTCAAGTTAATCTCTTTTCTTCAAACTAATTTAACAGATATAACTCCAAAAAAATAAGATTTATAATCTCAACACTTGTGTGGTTTGTCTTTATTTAGTTCACAACTTTGTTATACAGCTATTTACAAACATAATAACCAATTTCTCTCTCAATCACCTATCAATTTCCCATTAAAGCCTCCGCAAAACTCATAACTTAAAATAAACAAACAAAAAACTAAAATTAATATAATCATAATGACCAAACCTTAAACGATCGTTTCAAATTCATTTACAAAAATTAAAATATTTACAAAAATTTCACATAAATAAATAAAACAAAAAAAAATAATACTTTATGACGCACGTCACCCATATGCCTTATCTTATTGAAACTTTTAGAGAAAACGAAGAAGTTGTAATTTAACGTATATCCAAAATTAGAAAATGACATAAATTTACTGTATTATGGCCTGTCTTCAAATTTTTCCAACTTACATGTCTACGGATCAATTTTTACTCAAAACGTTAACAAAAGTAGAAAAAGTAAACTTAATGTTAGAACATCATAAATGACATTAAAAAATTTGTTTTTATTGAATTTAAATTATTTTAATTTAGATCAGAAAATATACATACGTGTATTTTCCATTGAATTATTGTTGAGATTAGGCTGGAATTTGGTTATAGAAAACATGCAGACAAGTGAATTATTTATGTTTCCGGATTTAAAAGTGGAGTAATCAATGATATTTAACAAAATGATATTGGTGTTATTTATAAAGGTGAAATGAATGTTCTAATTTGTAAGATGAAACTTTTAAGCTACTACAAAAAACATAATCGTTGGTTAAAACTGGTATAAGCACTATGTTCTGGCATCACCGAACAAGCAACAAAAATAATCAAAAAAAACAAATTCAATTGAATTTGCCTAATTAGTTGATAAGATTATTGAACGCCATCAAATGAAGATGTTATGGGTGGTCGTATATATAAAATGTTTTTCTTTAAAATTGATGCGTAATATTTAGATTGTTCTAGTAAACGTTTATCTTTACTTATGTAAATTTGCCACTATGGAGGTAATTCAGAGCAAAAGAGCCTCATGGCCGACCTACTCCTACGCAGATTTCAAAACTTGCGTTCTAAGCATAGTACCGATTTTTTATTATGGTTATTGCCATATTAAAAATTTAAAATAAAAAAAAATTGAAGAAAAGAAGCTTCAACATTCCATATGAAAAAAAAATTCACCATCTCAATAATAAATTTAAACTTCCCGAACCACTATCTGCCATAGTTATTCATTATATAAAAAATTGCATCCATCAACACGTTTATTTCATGACCGTGCTGAAGTGATCGGGCAAAACTAATAAAAATAGTAAAAATAACTTGATGACAGTGGTATAGATGTTTCAAGAGTGAACAAATTAACAAAAATAATTATTCATTTTTGAGGCTAATATCGGGTATCGTCTTTAGTGAAACGTAAACTGCCTGATTTTCGATTTGGTAGCATATTTTGAAGAGTTGATCTGAACGGCGTTTGGCTGAGGCGTTTTCCTTATATTTCAAAAAATGTGCACTAAAGCCACCAATGGTGAACTTAAAGATTTCCTCATTCAACTCCGTAGAGAAAAGCTTTTAGCCAAAGTAACTGAAAAAAAAGATAATTTATGTTTTATTTGGATTCATCACTGTCCGAGGTTAGAATACAAATTGTATCTATTAGCCTTTGTAAATTGTTCATTGGTAATTTGACTATAGAAAAAGCGTTTCTTGCCCTTTTAACGCGCTCTGAGTGATTTCAAATTAGCTCCCTACCTTTAAGCCGATGTTAAATAGTTTTAAATCAAATGTATGTCCTTCATTATAACTGTGCTAGTGAAAACGTAAATAGGTACTTTGCCGAAACGTGGAACGATGCCAAATCCTTTCAACTTGTACCATCATTGATGTGGTCAAGAAGAATACACGTATATGTACACAAAAAAAAAACATTCGCGACTGTTATGGTAACTAGACTAGAAGTTATCCCCTTAAAGGGATAGTTTCTGTGGCTTGGGTTGAAACTAGATTTCGATCAATTAAATAAACGGAAAATTTTGGTTTGACTACGTAGATTACACCGACAATATAGTTGAGGTAAATACGGCAGTGCAATAAACCAGGCAGACTACAGAACTGCATACAAACAACCGAAGTGAGGAGCTCTAAGTATTACTTGCTGAGCAAAACCTGTGGAATAATTCCCAAAATAATATACTGTATGGATATCACAACATAATTAAACCTATTTTGTCATCCACAGATTCGTTTTAAGACCCTAACACAAATATATCTATGCACAGACAATAAAAATGCTGAGATGTTTGTGAGATATTTGTGTTCTAGAGAGACAATTTGCTATCCAAATAGACGTCAACGATATTATTTAGAGCTATTGACAAGCACCACTACAAAACGCTAGCGTCATATGAACACGGACGACTCTTAAACCAAATAAGACAATAACTGTTCATTAGTATTGGATCCCCAACAAAATCGAAAATGAACAATAATATTTCGAATTGATACAGATTCTGCAAACAGAGGCTTCATGTAATGGAACACGTTATCTGCAACTGCTCTAACAGTACATGGTGTCGCTACGCAACTACATTAAGGGATTAAGAGATCCTATACATCTTGTATAACACTACTACTCGAAACACTTCAGCTATGAGGCCTCCAGTGACTATCACAAATTATAATTTTTTTCTTGCACAACAAATGTCTTTGTTGTAAATTTTATGTGCATAAAATGTTTTTGAAAAGTAATAGTTCGTTTGCATTTATTCCTAGAATACGATAATAGTAGTTTATGTAACAAGTACGCAAAATATGGTTTTAGCGGACGAATCGTGGTTATGTTGTTGTTGTGTTTTCATGGAAGTTCTTAGTTGTTATGTTGTTTATATTATATTATAATTAGTTGTTATGTTGTCATGGAAGTCAATATCGTTGCCATGGCTTTGTTTATTTTTTGCTCCCCAGGGGGCTTTGTTTATTTTTTGCTCCCGCTAACAATGGAACGGAATTGAACTTTATACGTAGGTCGTGCAAAAAATATTTTTATCGTATTTTGTATGGGAAAAATGCTAACGAACTTCATCGATGCTAGCAACGTTTAATGCAGTGCTATCCGGTACTTTAAAAACAATTTAGGTAAGATATTATTAGAAAAAATATATTTAATTTAGATTCAAGGCAGCAAATAGGTGTTGGTACGCAGCAAAAAGATTTTGTATTAATAAAACTGGCATTATTTTCAAGTTATTGGACAACATTTCATGGCTATCAGTTTATCAAATGTTCTTCAACAACTACTACACTCTTTCCATCTCATGTTCTCAATCATAAGTTTGTGAATAACTTGCAACTGCAAGGTGTAACAACTAAACTTTAGAGGAAAACCATACAAGTATGAGCGTAGCGGATCGTCGTGATGATGGTTTAAGAATTCATCAAATTGGCATATGTTGAAGGAAGTGGTGGTATCCACTTTCCGTTCACCAAACCATTGCTTGGTAGAAACCACGGCGGGGAAAAACAATGACATCGCTGAAATTCAAGATAGTGTCGATCTTCGTACCTTAGGCGTTTAGACGATCCTCAAACCAACAGTTCTATGCTTTTTTAATCATCAATTTGATATATGCGTCAAAACTCAATATACCTTCTCGCTGAGTTTAGTCTAGCCGCTTCAACATATATATGGTAGCTAGGCAGTGAAATTGATGAACGTGAGAACGCATGTATCAACCCTACAAATATGTGAAAGAAACTTTGGAATTATCCCGTCAAAATTCAATTTCATGTCAGTCACACCTACCAACATCCCTTAAAGAACCTAGCTTCCGCTATTCACAGATTTTTAAGCTAGGATTGCACCCGTTTGAGCCTGAGGTAAGGCTCAAATAATGCATAAATAATTTTGCCGAGAACCAAGTTCAGCCCTGCTGTGAACAATAGTTTAACCAAAAAAGTTTTGTAGTATTTGAAGATCAGCTTGCTTCAAAAGTTTCCAAAATAATAAAAATGATTTGTATATAATATTCGTTGTTGGCTTCTGTTTAAATTTGACTATTCGTTACACATGAGTTTGATCTTCAATCTTCAATTCGTTCACGCTCACTATTAATTTTAATGACTGAGTTATATTTTGTAGCGTTTTAATTACCAAAAATCACCATAATATTCTTTAAATCACACTTTTGGTGATGGGTAACTAAAAATCAATAAAAAGTGTAGGAGAATTAATAAATTAATTAACAGAAATATAGAAAAAACTTCGTTTTTTAATTTTTGGTATATCAGATTAATGGCATTACTATAATTAATTGTGACACCTAATGGAATTTGAAAATAATTTACATTACAGATAAAATTCGGGTTATTAATTTACAGCAACAAATGCAATTTAATTAATTATTTAATAAAATTGGTTTTAAAATTTGTGTGTAGGTTTTATTATATATTTGTGTTAAGCTATTAGTTTAAGCCATCGGCCTTGCAGATAAACAAGAACATTTTGTGAACATACGTAGAAATATGCATGGTTTTGATTGTTGTTTTTATAATTTTTGTTTTATTTTATGTTTACTAAGCTATTTTCAAAATCAAATTCCATTTATTCTAGACTTAAAAATAAAAAAATAGTTGGTCTTTGTTTCACAAGAGTGGATCTACCTAAGGTAATACATTTTGGATCCAGTTTACAGAGTACTATACAGTGGCCCACTATGAAGTGTAAACCTTTGGAACTTATTTTGTGGTCCCAACCCTTGGATGTTATGCACACCAGAACTTCTTTGACCTTGCCAAAATTCTGTAAAAATTATCCTGAGCTGGTTTTCTCAGAAGGTTGCTACTCTAAGGGTTTTTGATGCAACATAGTTGTTCAGCCCCGCACAAGAGAATGGTTTTGCTGGTCTTCTTAGTCGCAATTTCCTGCGGTGTTGTGAACTCACGAGTCGGTTTCCGATTTTATGCGTCAGTGAAAGTCATTTTCATTTTCCATTTTAAAATAACTTCCTCTCAAACAATATTATTTAAGTACTCCTAAGAAGTTCTTTGGCCACCTTCGCCCCAAAAAAAATTACTCTCACACTTGTATGGTCTGAAGCTATTCTTTTATAACATCAATAATAGTTTATTTACCTTTTACAAGGAATCGCTTAAAAAAATATCGAAGTTTGATGAACAAATATTCTTGTTTTAGAAAATTTCTTTTATAAATATTTGCTGCTGTTTCGAAATAACTGTTTAAGCCGTTTGTAGCTTTAAACTATAACAAATATTTGATGATTTAAGAACACTCGAATTGAAAAACATCTCGCTTTATGTCACTTTGGAAGTTCTAGAATGCTTAGTTGTAGTTAATTTTGTTTTGTTTTCATTATATAAACAACCACATATCTCAAAAAGCAATCAATTACAATGATTTACATAATCCCTAAAGCTAAATCATACATTTCACCTTTATATCGTTAATTGTGTAAACCAAAAAAAAATTAATTATTCCAATCAGCAAAATTACAACAACGACTGTTGTTATTGTAAGCTTATTAATAACAAGACATCTTCATTATCAAGCAACAATACTACCAAAATAAATTCTCATCACATTTCAAACAAATTAGATGCCTTCATCTTTAATAATTACTTAATTAATTTTACAAAAAAAAACCAAACGCGAATTAATAATAAGAAAACGTATTCCTACGTTTGATGTCGACAACATCTAACTAATGGAAATTGTGACTAATGTTTTTTGTTATCTATGTCGTAAGAACCTTAAAAAGAAAATCAAAAGAAAAAAAATTGATTTAAGAAATTTATTGATAAAACATTTTTTTTTAATATCATGATTTATGTATAAACTGTATAGAGAAAGATGTTTGGATTATAAATAAATTCTTTTTCATTTTCTTAAGAACTAAACACGATTCTTTAATTTTTTTTTCACTTTTAATCACAAAAATTCATGTTATTGGGATTTTTAATGTATTAATATGTGACTATTGATTAAGTTTTTGACAGGTTTTCTTAAAAATTTATTTAATGTTAATGTTTGTTTATATTTTCTTTAATCCTAACGAGCTACGTTGAATCGTATACAGTGAAACGTCTATCAGAAAAAAAAATCGGTTTGTTTTTATTTTGAGTTTCAATAAAAAATAAACAAAATTTTTCTGAAAAACACACTTTTTGGAAACGAGTTAAAAAGCAAAAATTAAATTTTGCATATGCACAACTTTATGATGAAAAGGATTAGAGGATATTTTGGTCGCAAACAACTTTAGACTGATTGATACACTCAATATACTCTTAGTAGATTCATTATTGCTGAACATTGTGCTCAACAATCTGAAAATTGACATCAAAAAGCAGTTGTTATACGTCCAAGTGGCATCAGTTTATCATCTCCACGAGCTATGTTGACGTAGCAAAAAATTGTGGACATCTAAACCGCGTTAAGGATACATAGAAGAAAAACCATCCCTACAGGTGATCTTTATGCAATACAAGGGACGCCAAATTCAAAGAAAAAAATGATAAACTGTTCAGTTCACGGTTTCAGACAGTGTACTAGTCCGTTGAGATTTTTCTGCTACGGGTGCATGAAAGACGACACCTACCTATTTAATTGCAATCATTGCACTTTGAACATGGAAATGAGCTTTGCCAAGAAAGAGTATCGCTCTCAAAAAGAATTCCAACCGAGTGCGACATGATATTATCATAGTCCCGTAGACAAAGCTAAAAATTCCACAAGTAAGGTAAACTATAACATTAATGAGTCAATTCAACCGACTCAAATAATAAATCCTGATCTAGCCTTACATCCTCCAGTGGTTCAACTCCATGCTATCAAAAGACCTCATAAGCGCCTTCAGGAATACCTGGGAGCAAGCAAACGTCTAGAAATGGAAGTAATAAAATAAGATACAATAAATCATCACCGTGCCCGTTTAATAAATAGATTAAAAAGGTACAGAAGGAGCCGCTGTGCACTACAACCTTCTTTCTTAACTGATCCTGTGTCAGTTAAAAATGAACCACATATGGGAAGTAAAAAATTTTAATACAAAGCGGTTAGAACTCTTTAAAAGAGGTGCTTTGATAAATGTCATTGACGGATCATTTGCTATTGAAATTCTAAAAATTTCAGAACTTCTCACTCTCTCATGAACACATTGATACTGCAGATGGTAAGGGCAAGCTATCAAAAGGTGTTTTACTACGAGCGTTTTATTCATGGGAATTGAAAAAAATATTGAGTTGCTGGACATATCATCCCTTACACAGAACTTGTACATGAATATCAACTTCTTTAAACTCTACAACTTATATCAGCCTTTGTTTTAACGATTGGTGAAAGGAACGAGTAAACCTTTAATGTCCAGCCTGACAACACACGACCAACAAAGAATGGAAGGGGGATCTCATCCAAATTCTGTCTTCCGTTCAGGCAAATAATTTATTGGAACACGTCGTCGATACCAGTGACGCAAGTCCAATAAAGCAGAGATATTACCTCATTTTTCTAGCTGTCAAGAATTTAATGAGAGAAGAGTTAGATCAAATGTTGTTCTTGGAGCTCCCCGGTAGTACTAGTTAAAAAACCAGGTAAGATATTCGGTTGTGTCTGGATTCACGGTTTATGCAGTTACTAAACTTTAACTCAACTACTCAAGCCACAACTTATTTCATTTCAAGTCTTGTTCTTGTGTGATACCTACAGATATCAAGAATTAGGTATTTGTCTATGAAGCTGAATTACTCATAGTTTTATTCACATTCGGTTCGGATTTTCAGAGATTTGCAGAGTTTGCTAAGCATTTGAAGCAAACCAGTCTTACAATTAATATTGCAAAAAGCAATTTTCTCTACCTAAAGCGAAATATTTAGAATATGTCATCGGTCTGAATGGTATCAAAATAGATAAAGCAGCAGCGGTGGTAGAGTGCCTGAAATTCGACGATTCTTGGGTATGTCAGGATACTAGAAAATATTTATTTCTGAGTTCGCAGCTGTAACAACTCTTAGCACAGATTTGTTAACATCACACAGGAAATTACCATGAATGGTCAACGCTGATGTGGTTTTGTTGCTAATCTAAAAACCTTTAACATCAGCTCCGTTACTTGCCATCCTTGATTTATAAAAAGCCATTCATTGTGCTGTGGGGTGCTAGCAATGACGGGATAGGATGAATATTGAAATAATTGGACGATTATGATGTAGAACACCCAGTGCTCTTCATGTCCCAAAAGTTAAACATGATACAAGGAAACTGTAGTGTATAGTGGCGATAAGGTGTAACTGTCCGTCATTCTAGAGAAAACATTTAGAGTACATATTGAGGGGTAGACCTTTATAGTCACCACAGACTATGCTTCCTTGGAGTGTTTAATGCAACAACGAGACCTAACTGGTCGTGTAATGGAAGACTGGTCCCATTGGAAACACCAATGGATCAGTAGAGGCAGGCCGCACACCTAGCGAGGCTAATTACCCTGAACTAGCTTCAGCATGTGGGTTTGAGAAAGTGTGCCTACCACACCAGCACAAATAAACAGTGTACGCGTATTTCGAAAACCATGCAGATCAGAAACAAAGTGAAAAGTGCATAAAGGAGACTTTGGCCACCCTCAACGATGAAGAAGCCGCGACCGTCACGAACACCAAATTATTAAATGATATTTTTGTACGACATTAGGTAGGATTAAAGGCCAAACAAATACCAGAACATATATATAATAATATAATATACGAAAGTGACTCATCCCATGATTTTAATAGATCTAACTTCTCCCCACCTCCCTTATTTCTAGCCCATCATCATATGCATCTTAACAACAGAAAATAATTTGTGTTGGTTGCGCCAAACTCATACTGGTAGTTGTGGAACGGAAATCCCAAAATACAACCAATCGTCAACCCTGTTGTTGAGCCAAAATCGTAAAATATCAATGATCAATAATCCTGAATTGTTGCGCCAAAAATAACCAATAATAATCAGTAACAATCATGGATTGATACTAAATCGTAGGAATTGTTGCGCCAAAAAAAATGTCAAGGCGATTGTTGAACCAAAATCATGAAATATATAGACCATTGTCAATAACAATTAGCCACAATCATGAATCGATGTTAAATTGATGGAATTATTGCGTCAGATATAACCAAAAATAATTAGCAACAATCACGAATTGATGCTAACTCAATGGAATTGTTGCGCCAAATATGTAAAGGCGATTGTTGAATATTTACAGGAATTACGTTTAATGAACTTCGTTCACAATTTTCACATCAAAAGCGAAAATTTTCCCTTTGTAATTCACTAGTTACACTCAGCCACGCAAACAACAAAAAAAAAGAAATACGTCAAAAAAAAAATCCAACCACGAATGTTGATTGAGGTTATGTATAAGGTTCATTCGATTTTTATTTCTATTTTTAAAAAACAACTTAAATAATGTTACCTATATACCTACAGACACCACATAACACTAATTGGCTAATCCGCTAAAGGTAAATTTAGGCTAATATTACTGTTATCATCTCTTTCTGAGATCAATAATTTTAATGATTATTCTTTAAATAACTACACGGCATTTTGTATTTAGTTTTCTTTTGTTTTTTACCTATCAAAATTGAAATACCTAACATGGATTTTCTTTTCTTAGTACTCAGATTCTCTTCTTCCGTTGCATTTCTTTCAGCCACTACAATTTATTTGTTCCAATAACCGGAATGGTAAAACAACGGATTAACTACCATCAAAGCAGCTTTCTAATACAATACGCTCATATTTAAAAATACGAAAATATGTTATCCAAAAACAAATAAAATTGTTGAAATTTATTTGGAATATTTGTTTGATTTTTTTCTAGTGCTAGTAAAACCTCCTAACACAAAATTAATAAAAAGCAACTTATTGCTCTTATATAATAAAACGCCAATTTATATAAAAAAAATCAATTTTTAAATTTAAAATGAACTATTTTGATCCAAATTTACATGTAATTGACTCAATGACTTAAATTTACATAATGACTGGCCAAACAAATATGGTACAGTACAAATAGTAATTGACTCTTCAGTGGTTTGGTTCTCTTCTCTCGTTTCTTTCTCGTTCAAAAACATTTAAACTTTAATATATCATCTGATCAAACAACTTTTCTAAAACCCAATAAATTTGAACAGCTGTATTACATCTACATGTAATACACCCAAACAGTATTCTTAATTACTATTGAGGACAATGAATTAAAATTAAACGTTAAAATATCATTGACCAACTCGTAGCATACATAAAACTTTTATATCCTTTCCTTCTAAAAAAAAGCCGAGTTGAAACAATAAAGTAAGATGGCGGAATAGCAAAGTCATTCTTTAAATGTGCGGAGATTTATTTATCAAAAACTAAGTAAATCAGTGATTAAAAATAAATGTTCTTTGGTAAAAGTACTCATTAACATTAAAACTTCAAAAATATTAAAAGAAATTAACAAAAAAAGCGGTCACGCAAAAAACTATAGCCAATTTAAAGTTAAATTTAAGTTAAAAGGTGTTCAATTTGTAAAAACAATAAACAGTTAGGCCTGAAATTGACGAAACAAAAGAAAAAAAAAGAAAACTTTTTTCTGTAATACAGTTTTAATTTGTGATTATTTGTGTGAAAAATGACAAATGATAACGAAAATCTTACAATAGCTGATATTATGCAGGCAATCGCAGATTTAAAAGCTGAACTTTATAGTAAAATGGATAGCTATATCACAAAATTAAAGAATGTGAAAAAAAGAGTGGAAAGTCTCGAAACAATTCTTCATGAAAAAAGTATAGAAATCTTGTATTTAAAATCGGAAAATAATTCTATCCGTCAATTAGAACTGGAAAAAGACATTATTGTTACCAATTAACCTACTAATATAATGGATCCAAAAATTATTGTGGAAAAGCTAAACAACCTATACAAGTTTGAAATGGAAAACGTATCATCATATCACATACAACAAACTGTAGGTAAGAGAATACTTAGAGAGAGGAAAGGTTTACCATCTTCATCATCAAAATCTTCCTCAAAACAAACATCATATCTATCAATCAAATTCAAAAATGTTGAAGCTAAACAAAAAATACTAACAGAAGCAAAAAGGCTTGGACCATTATACAGGAATCAACTGTTTGACACAGCTGTTAACAACAAAAGTGATCATAGAATCTATATCAGTAAAAAGCTAACAAAATATAATTCCAAATTATTAAAAGATCTTAGAGATTTAAAAAAGAAAAAGAAAATTGCTTTTTGTTGGTTCAATTATGGAAAAATTTATGTCAAAGTTAAACCAAATGATCAACAGTTAATTGTTATTAAAACAGCTGATGATATAAAAAATCTCAATTTGTAAAAAATATTTTTTTCTCTTTTCTCAGTTCTTAAAATCATTTTGAACAAGTTTATCATAATTATGGCTGATTAAAAAAAAATTAATTAAAAAATACATATTCTGTCTTCCTGCATATTTTAGATATGGATAAATTTAACTTATCAATATTAAATTTATGGTTAAATAGTCATAAAAATAAAATATTTAATAATAATATTAAATTTTAAAAAACTCCTTGTTTAGTTCGCACAAAATTATTTTATTTTATTTATTAATATTTATTTATAAAAATATTAATAAAATACCTCGATTAATTTCGGTTTATACAACCATTTTTCAACCTCTTGAAAATGGTTGTATAAACCGAAATTAATCGAGGTATTTTATTAATATTTTTATAAATAAATATTAATAAATAAAATAAAATAATTTTGTGCGAACTAAACAAGGAGTTTTTTAAAATTTAATATTATTATTAAATATTTTATTATTATCATGTTTCGCCAAGCAGTGTCTTCCGCTTCAATACAATATATGTTAAATAGTCAGGTTAAATAGTTTTACTTAAAGTTATTATTAATAATTTTTTTGTTTTAATTAATTTTAAGCTTAGATTATAAATTTTGTTTATTTTTAGATATTATGATAGTTATAAAAGATATCGTAGGCAACAACGGCAACAACATTAACCTAATTACTAATTATAATCACAACAATTTTAACAATACTATAAACAATTATGGAATTACAAATAATGCTCATGAGCACTTTCTCAATTCAAATCATTTCTACAATACCATACTTATGAAAGGCAATTCGGAATTTTATCTTCTATATATGAATATCAATCGATTAAAAAACAAATTAGAAAAGATAGAAGAGCTTTTGTGGACTTTGAATTGCAAAGTTGACATTATTGTTCTGGTGGAGACTTTTATTAAAACCGCGGAGGTATGTAATTATAATTTAAACGGGTATATAAGACATCATTCAACTCGCGATAACAGAGATGGTGGCGGAATAATTATTTATGTTAAGGACGGTGTTAAATGTAAATATGAGGATACTATAGCTTTTGAAGAAAATGAATTTCTAATACTTAAGCTTAAGAAACCTAGTTTATTTTTGATAGCCATTTATAGACCACCTCATACAAATATTACAAATTTTCTGTCGAGACTTGATTTGATTTTGCAGAAATATAAAAACTCATTCCTTATTGGAGATATAAATATCAACATACTGAATGAAAATGACTCACAGGTTATAAACTACAAAAACGTATTAACTATGAATTCATATTATATTGCTAATAAAATTGATATAGCTTTTACAACAAGAATATCAAATCGAGTGCGTACAATATTAGACCACATAGTAACATCATCTAAACACAAATTACACATTTTGTATCACGACACATATTTGAGTGACCATCGCTATTTACTAACAAAAATAGCTCTTCCACCGAATACTGCTCCTCAAATTAAAACGTTTAGATCAATAAATTACGAAAAAATTACTGGTTTTCTAAAATCTTTCTCATATGAAACATCTTCTTTCGAAGAGTTTTACAAAACAATTATAACAGAAATAAATATTAATACCAAAACTAATAATTATCAAGTAAAAGTTAACACTGATAAAAACAAACCTTGGTTCACAAAAGATCTAATACCAAAAATAAAAAACCGTGATAAATTTTATAAGCTCCATAAGAATTACCCCGATAACAATTACTTTAAAAATCGATTTCACGAACTCAAACGAGAGATTCAAAATACTATATTTAAAAAGAAGAAACTATATTATACTGACAAGTTTTCTCATTGTTTAAGTGATTCTAAAAAAACTTGGGCACTAATCAGAGAAATATTAACAAATAAACCGACAAAAATTGAAAATAATGATATAGAACTTAAGATTGATGGCAATTTAGTTAAAGATAAAAAAATTTTAGCTACCCATCTGAATCAGTTCTTTAACTCAATTGGAGAAAATATTAGTAATGACATAACAAATTCTTTATATCAGAAAAACATGCTAAATTATTCAATAAGTTCTTTTATGACATCCTTCACGGAGATCTCGGTTGAGGAGTTTGAAAGAATCATAAATGAGACTAATATTAATGCCTCTTCTGGTTGGGATATGATTCCGCTGAAACTTCTGAAAGAAAATGTTGGCATGAAAGAACTTTTATTACAACACCTTAACAAATGTCTTCGTGAAAATATATTTCCAAAGGAATTCAAAATTGCAAAAATTATTCCGCTCTATAAATCGGGTGATAAATTATTAGCCACCAACTATAGACCAATATCTATATTACCGGCCTTTTCTAAAATTATAGAACGAGCAATCTACACTCAACTTGTTGAACATCTGGAAATAAATCAATTAATACATGAACATCAGTATGGGTTCATAAAAAAGAGTAGCACAACGTCTGCCTGCTTAAATTTAATTGAAAATCTTTTTCAACAACTCGAAAGAAAGAAGAAAAAAC
>OY856187.1:95339612-95417904 GCA_963693315.1 Diogma glabrata
TTAGGTTAAATTTGATTAAACATTATTTTTATTGGTGTTGTTGGTAGGACGCTTTGTCCGAATTAAAGTCAAAAGATGTTGTAACACATAAGTTGTGTTGATGTATTTATTGGTGGTTGGAAATATTATGGTTTCTCGCATATGTTTTTTGTGCTAAATTTATTTCTATTTTCCATATATTATCACCATCACGAAAACTACTGAATTAAGGAAGAGAAAAGCTGGAAGTGAAGCTGTTGGTGAGAGAATTAAGCTATCACAGGTTCATATATATCATAATCCATCTTCCCTTTACAGGGGATTGTTCAAATTATCATGTGTGAACGCCAGTATAAAATATCCAAAATTAATATATAATTTAATGTTGAATTATATTTTTTTTATAAAGTATTCTTAAAAATATACTTACCTGAACTTTACCACATTACGCTTTTTTCTTCAATATCAATTTCCTTTATAAAGTACACCATATAAATATTATAACATTATTATTAGTCTGTTTAGGGGTATTATAACATCGAAATAATCATCAAACGCCATGATGAAGCAGCATTTATCATTAGCAGTTTTCTGGCAGGCCTTCTTTAGATGAGAAATTTAAACCACACTACAGTCTACTGTAGCGTCAGAAACCAAAATCGTCTTGTGAATGACTCTTAATTATAACAAACGAATTACAAAGCAAGAGTTTTTCATGGGGATAATTTTAGATAGATAAAAATGGCGATTGCATTGATTATATTGTATATCGTGAAATTGTTTGTGAGCACTTTTCGGAAATTATAAAAAATTCTAAACTAAATTACAATATATTTCATTAAATTAGTTTTCTATTTGACTTCACATTCACAATACACTATCACATTCTACCATCTTTTATTCATCCACAATCTTAATATAATCAAAACAATAATCCTAAGGCTTCTGAAAACTTACAAACACACTGATCTCCGAAATCTTTTATCCTTCAAATTTAATTATTTTGATACAACAAATAAACAAAAACCGAAAGTCAAAACTGAATCTAAACGACTTAGAAAAAAAATTACTTTTGTCGCAAAGCTATAAAAGGATATATAAAACAAAAGATTTATTTTATTAATACAGTTTTTTATGGGCGCATAAAAGGGTTTTCCTATAAACCTTATTCAAGACCGACAAGACCAATTTAATTATAGGATTTTTTTTATTATTCTGATTTTTGTCTATTTTATTTTTAAGTCTTAAAATTGTAGAACAGAATGGTTATGGGTACCAATCCGAGGTAGAGTTATGTTGAAGAATCGGTGTAAATATGTAAAAGCTTTTGTTCTTGTAACTCGTTGTTTATTCATAAAAGTTTTCTTACGCAATGATAAAATACTGTTTAATTGGCTTAAAAAGATAACTTTTTTCTGACGTTTTAAAAATCAATTTTAGGAGCTATAGGAGTACATCATCTGTTGTCTTAATATCGATTTTCAAAAATATGTGTTATACATTTAATCCAACTTTATCTTATTATTTCCTCTTGTAATAAAATAAATATATCTTTGAAATTTTAATAAAATAAATATTGTATCCATTTCAAAAAAATAAACATTGAAAATTCTATTCCAAATGGGCTTAAAATTTTCCGTAAATTTTTTTTTATTCTTAACATTTTTCCAAAAATGAAAAGGTTTTTTATACTGAAAACTGAATCTTCTTTTAAACTTATTTAAATCATTTTTATGATATTGTTTGTTCTCAATGGAAATAAAAAATAGGAAAATTAAAACCAAAATGGGAAATCTTTTCAATATTATTATTTAGACAAATAAACGAAATATGAATGAATTGGGTGGAAATATGAAAAAATATGAGAACAAAGCAAGACAACGTTTTCTTGAAATTATCTTTAGTTTCCTAATTTGGAGATGAGATAAATAGTTTATTTTAGATAGCAAAAGTTAACTGAGTATTGCAGATTTCAATTTTATTAAAAATTCTGTTGTCGGTCAGTTACCTAATTTTAACGTTCCTGATATTTCAGGCTAAAGTTGGTAGACCCCTTTTTCCCATTCACATTATTTACGAGAAAAAGTTCATTACAATCCACAATATTTGTTTTCTACATCCAAGTATTGATCACATACTAAGTATTTGTTACCTTAAGAGGTTATAAAACAATTCCAGCCCGTAAATTTGGAGTTGTCTTTTTAACTTTAATTGCTTGACCTAAACAATTAGTATTTGAAATATAATAAAAACAGCAAAACAAAACTGAGTTGACATACCAACATTTTGTCGAATGGAAAATAAAAGGAGAGTGAATGCTTCAACAAGTAACAGCAATCAAAAAATTTCTTTCACCATGTCTACATCAACAACATTTTCGCCTTTAACCACATAATTTAAATAATCCTAAAATAAATAAATAATACATCATCATACTTTTATTTAATTTGACTTTTTTTTTATTTAACATCATACTTTAAATTAATTGTTTCCACATGATAAACCTGTTTTGAGAAGTAATTCATGACAATTTAGTGTAATAATTGGGATAACACAAGTTCGGGTGTCAGTTCAAGCAAGTGCCAGTCTGACTAGTTTCAACAATGAAGTAGTTAAGGTCCAGGAAAAGCTAAGTTTTAGCGCTGAAACATCTTACCGTTGCTAATGTTAGTTCTGCAAAGCTAAAAAATTTAGACAACAATTTAAATATGTTTACAACATACACAAAATGATCAACAATATTTAAATATTAATCAACAGTTAGAGGAAGTTAACAATAATATGGTGGCGAATAAATCAAAAAATGTATCAGGAAAGTCTTGACATAAATGCGACTATTCATTCGGAACAAGTCGGAAATACAAGTACGTATGTTTGCAAATAAAATAAAACAACAAATTTATTCAAATGTATGTAAGTAATCGCAAATATAAATAATAATTTTTGATGTTCTGTTTGCATCAAACAGAACATCAAATTACGAAGCAGTTGTATCTGAAATAACTACACCCGCATTCAACGATTCGATATCGTTGATATGATATTTTACCCATTTTTCTCTGGATGATACACAATAAATTTAATGGTTGTTCCGTTTCCATTTCTTTCCTCGTGCTTTTTTCGTAGTTTTTTTGTTATATAATATACTGGTGCAAAATATATTAATCGAACAGTTGGTAAAAAATAAACACTCAAGTGAATATAAAAAAAAGTTATTATTTGTTTTGTTTCATAGAAGTCAGTTCGCAAATAATCAAAAAACACTTTAAGTTGCTAATTTTTGATTTAAAAATTCCGACAAAATTTAAATTTATTAAGAAAAATTAGTGGTATTGAGTTTTTTAGTTAAATTTAATTATTGTTATTTAACCTTCGTCAGGTGGCATAGGTACAATTGTACCTTTTCCGTTTTTAAATACTAATAACTTTTCTTGTAGAAGCCGGAGAGGGTAAACGTTTTATGAGATCTCTACATTTTCCTGCTGGATCATTCAGAATTAATTTTAGAAAAATATCCCCAGCCTTTTCAGAGATAGGGGTTCGAGTAGGTTTTCATTATCATAACAGGCGGTAAAGGTACAATTGTACCTTTATACCTTTTATATGATATAATAACGGTATTATAATTATTATATCATAGACCCGTGTATAATATAATAATATAAATATGGAGGGGCTGAAAACTCACAGGTCTGATATATCAAGACATCGGTCTGGATTAAGGATTTTGATATAGTTTTCGGCAAAAAACTTTAATGGGGACATAGCTTTTAGTATTGACCAGCGATGTATATAATGTCGTAAAAATAATTAATCTTATTTTTTCAAAAAATTGGGTAAAAAAATAAATAAAAATCTTTCTTTTGACACAATTGACAACATTCTTTTGACAAACTTATAATTCCATAATTCTCAATAATAATAATAAAATTTCTTGTCAAACAAATAATTAATTTTATTTTTTCCAAAAAATTGGGTAAAAAAATAAATAAAAATCTTTCTTTTGACACACTTGACAATATTCTGTTGACAAACTTATAATGCCATAATTCTCAATAATAATAATAAAACTTCATGTCAAACAAATAATTAATTTTTGTTCCCCAAAAAATTGGGAAAAAAATAAATAAAAATCTTTCTTTGGACACACTTGACAACATTTTTTTGACAAACTTATAATGCCATAATTCTCTATAATAATAATAAAATTTCATGTCAAACAAATAATTAATTTTATTTTTGCCAAAAAATTGGGTAAAAATATAAATAAAAATCTTTCTTTTGACACACTTGACAACATTTTTTTGAAAAACTTATAATGCCATAATTTTCAATAATAATAATAAAATTTCATGTCAAACAAATAATTAATTTTATTTTTTTCGAAAAAATTGGGTAAAAAAATAAATAAAAATCTTTCTTTTGATACGCTTGACAACATTTTTTGACAAACTCATAATGCCATAATTCTCTATAATAATAATAAAATTTCGTGTCAAACAAATACTTAGTTTTATTTTATACCATAAAATTGGTAAAAAAATAAATAAAAATCTTACTTTTTACACACTTGACAACATTTTTTAGCAAACTTATAATGCCATAATTCTCAATAATAATAATAAAATTTCATGTCAAACAAATAATTAATTTTTTTTTCCAAAAAATTGGGTAAAAAAATAAATAAAAATCTTTCTTTTGACACACTTGGCAACATTTTTTTGACAAACTTATAATGCCATAATTCTCAATAATAATAATAAAATTCCATGTCAAACAAATAATTATTTTATTTTTTTCCAAAAAATTTGGTAAAACGATAAATAAAATCTTTCTTTTGACACACTTGACAACATTTTTTTGACCATCTTATAATGCCATAATTCTTTCAAAGCATGTTCTAAATAATGCAGAAATTATATAAATTATCTATTTATCGCACAATAATTATGTCTACGGTGAGGATTTCCATATAAAATATATGAAGGTACAATTGTACCTCTGTCGCCTGTTAGCGTTGTAAAATTATGTCGCCGGACGAGGGTTAAATTCAAAACCATTAGAAAAATGAATTTTTTTATAGACATTTACAGTAAAATTTACTAGTGCAATGTAAGTTAAACTTTATTGAGGAAAATTGCAGTCGTACGGAATTAAATTGCTCAAGAACGGTTATACTGATTTCATCAAACTTTTTTTGTTGTGGAAAGCTAATTAATATAACTCAAAAGCGAGTTGCTACATTATTTCGTCGTCGTAATCGTTTAAAGATAACGGGTTTTGGTCAGTAAATTTCAACTTAAAACGATTGGATATAATATGCGAAAGCATTTTATGTACTTCTATTACCAATGGCAATATCGCGAAACCAATATGTTGCGGTTATAGAGTAACAGATATTAACATGTTCACCATCAACAGTTAGTAAAATTTATCTTTATTATTCGAATAAAACTTGTTTGGGAAGTGGTATTGTACAAAAGTAACATCAATAACGGCAATACAAACAATTTCAGCAACACTGGATGAATTTAAAACCTGTTAAAAAATATTGTAGAAAATCCACCGTTTGGTAGCAGTAATAATTTATACATTTTTTACATTCTATTGAATACAATTGTGATATTTCGTTAGCAATCATAATTTTCAACTATCGCCCGTACATTGGGGCAACTTTTGCATTATATTGAATATTGGTATTACTTATGTTGAACTATCGTTTGTACATTGGCGCAACTACTTAAGTACTTAAGTCACTATGTTTGGCTAGGTAGGAAGAGATGGAGAGTGTTCAAACATGAACTAATGGGGTGAGCGAAATATTTCAATCTGATTTTAACATCTAATGAATATATATTAAAGTAGAGTATGTGACGGTCTTAGTTCTTTTGTCATTGGCTCTTTCGTCCTCGTCATCAGAGTACATGATCTCTACTTATTTAAATCCGTTTCAATGCAATTCTGCATTTGTACTGGAAAAATATTATCTCGGCTGGAAAAATATTACCCCGAATTCCCATGATTGAACTTAGTCGGCATTAAAGCTCGCTAGCCCCGCAGCTCCCTAATGTTTCTGATAGTGATAGCATTAATAGGATCAATATTCATTACAAAAAGCATGCAAATAAACGCTTACTTTTTTGTAACCATTTTCCTGGCTCCTTATTTCGTTTATTCGTTAGGCCTTATTAGGTCTCTCTTTCATTAATTTGTAGGAATAAAGGCTTTTAAAGAAGAACGGCTGTGAGATCCCAACTGCTGACAAAGTACCTCAAACTGCCTTACGAAAGTATACGATAGTATAAAATTGAAATTACAACGATAGGTGACCGGTTTGTGGCCTATTTGCTAACAGTCAATGCGACCAACATGATATATATCTAAAAAGCGAATCGTTCACTGAAAATTGTGCAGGAGCTATGGTCTACTTCAGAAATGATTTTCGTGTTCTGAAATTTCTACTTGTGGAATACTGCACAGTCATTCAGTCTAAAGTAATCGTCATAAATGCAGCATCGGAGCGTGTAACGGAGCTTAAGTTTCATGAAAAGGTCAATACACTTTTACTGAAACCCAGGCTCCTCCAAAGCTCTGGGAAACTACACTATTAACTCAAAAATAGTGCAAAAATATTCTAGGATTTTGAACTATCTCGGAAATTTTAACAACATAAAATTGTATTGGACACCAGTCACAGTGGAAGTATCGAGAACGCTTATGAGTTAGCATAGGAGTTTTATGGGCTTAATGGAGGTTTATGGGCTTTGAATCAGCAATTGGTCAAATAGGTTCTTCTTTGCTAACGCAAAATTCTACTGAAGCCACAAAATTAGCTGAAGGAGCTATAGCATGTTCACTGCAGAGGTGAGCCGTCGAACCATCGAATTTTTGTCAACTCTGACCCATTCAGACTGTAGAAAAATAGTAGGAATACTTACAGATTCATCATGGGAGTAAACACATAGTGAGGCCAGATGAATATCATTTTCTTACTAATTTAGCTGATTAGGGGGGTACGTGCTTCATATCGAGTAATTGGTTTTGCAGTAAACATCTTTTTCAGTATATTCCGATGCAATATTTATCATAGTTTCAATATGTATCATGCCATCCCAATTTTCTGTTAAGCTTTTACAAGCATCTGCTCTAACAAACAAGCATGTGTCAGAAAGTCGCTTTAACAACTGTTATAAGTTGCACGCAAGTGAGTGCACAGGATGTTCCATTGAGTAGGAGATGGAGTCAAAAATTTGAAAAGGCAAGTTCCAAAAAAATACAAAATCACTCCTGAGGCAGAATTAAGCTAAATTTAAACACAAGCGCGACTAAGCTTAAAGAATGTGATCTTACTAAGTTTAAAGAATAGGATCATGTGATCAACAACGTACGATGTTCTCAATCACACTTCAAACGTTGATTGGCGATCTGTCGTTATTCGCCTAATATGGGCGCCGTCCATTTATGTGATACTTGGTTTAACCCAAAAAAACACAGTTAAATATGATTTATTTTTGTTTGGGTATGACGATTGCAGGCTTGTCATTTTTTAGCTGAAGTTTTGTAACCAAACGCAATCAAACAAAAACTCAAAAGCTAATGTAGTGCATATATTAATCACATTGAATTAACCAATTACTTTTAGAACTTATTGTGATATTATAAGATACCCAAATAAATTACAATTTTTTATAAAGAAAGTCTTTTCAGATCTGGTTTGGCCTGGGGCGGTCAAAATTGTAAAGCCGGCCCTGGTTAATGTGTTGAGTATACCATGCACATTACACAATGTAGTATAATGAACACTACATTCCTGATACTGGAATCACTATCAGGAACATTAGAGGAATTGCATGCCATAATATTTTTAATTCCCGACTAGCTGCAGTCTGTGAAACTCGAACATGACTGTTTTTTGTCAGCCCAGTGCAAATACTGAATTGCACGCAAAGGTTTCACAAAAGACGAATTAAAACGAGCAAAAAATAGGAACCAAAACCATCACAGCAATTGTCCCGGTGATTGTTAAATATGAGCAATAATACAGTACATTAATCCAAAAGTTGCACCTTTGGTTCAGGCGATTGTTGAACAATAATGAAATCAATGAATCGTTGCGCCTAAACAGGTGATTATTTAATGACGTAGTTAAATTAATTATTGTTGCACCCACAATAGGTCATAGTTGGATATATTATCCAGATAAAATATTATTTGCTCTTTTTTACTGTTTTAGATTTACTGTCGATTTTTTCCATTATATCAAATTAATTGTTCGATCATATAAAATTCTGCATTAAAACTGCAACAGTTCATTTAAAAATCATACCATTCAATAAAATATTTAAGCAAAGAGGAACAACGTCAAAAACGAATGTTATTCATAACCAGAAAAAGCCCCATCAACCATATATATCAAAAAGCTTCATTTTTATTAAAAACTATATTAATCCATACATTTTGCCGATTATAGCGCAGAACACCATAATCTTCCCTATCGTTTTTTTTTTAAGAATCGTTCAGTCGCGGAAATTAAAAAAATTTTTTTTTAAAATTTGGTATCAATCGATCGGGCTTGGCCGTCTCCCGAAAACTTTATGAGATTGGGGGTGGTAGGACCAACTTCCACCCCTTTACCCCCTCTTTAAGTTTTAGCATATTAAAATCTATTTATAAAATGGGAAGAGATAAAAAAAATTTAATGGCATCATTATCTTCTATTCAGACCGGCGCAACTTTTGAGTCCAAAAGTTGGTTTGAACCTCCACCCCCAACCAACCCCATGGGTGGGGTTGACACATTAAATGAGTAAAATATGTCATGTGGGGTATCGTTAGAATCAGAATTTCATAACAAATACAATCTTTTATATTATCCCCTGATCGGTGACATAACCATTTTTTACACCCATTTTTGACACCCACCCTTATCGTAGAAAAAAATATTTTTTTTGCATGTCATGTTTGGTGTCGATTTCAATATAATCGGGGATGCTGAGTTCTCAATGATGATGATAAAAATGGGGGCTGGACTCGGGGTAGTCCAAAAAGGGGTGGAGGTTGGGGGGGTCGGTTATAAAAATATCGAAATTATCGTCATAATAAAAATTGGGGTCAGTAATCCAATAATAGGTGGAGGTTGGGGGGTTGGTTATACAAAGTCTCGAAATTATTGTCATTATTATCGATTTTTACATAATCAAGGATGCTGAGTTCAATGGTGATGGTAATAATGTATTTTAAAATGTTTGACGACCTAATTCAACTAACATTTAAGAATAACCCACTTTTAAGGGGGCTCCTTTGCTAAGTAACTCTAGCCTCGGTGTATAATGTATATTTGAACATTTTTTTAATCTCCACCCCATTCCCCAGCTTCTGATTTTGCTCTTGGTTGCTTGATTGCATATTCCAAGACCACCATTGATTTCAGTATCCTCGATTCATAGAAAAACCTATATTTATTATGTATATCGGAATTTTAATTTTATACCGTAATTTTAGACCCAAACTCTTATCCTCTTGTTTCTTGCCTCGACCCCAAATACTAATTTCAACATCACCATTGCATTCAGTACCCTCAATTTATCAAAAAATCGGTACTCATAATATATTTTCGGTTTTCAGCCCCCAACTCCAACCCTTTAGTGATTCCCTTTTATTTTTGATCCCAATTTAAACATCACTGTTGGATTCAGCAACCTCAAGTATGTTGAAATCAATAATAATGACGACAATTTTTATAATATTCGTGACCAGACCCCCAACCCCCACCCCTTATTGAACTACCCTGAATCCGGTCACCATTTTTACCATCACCATTGAACTCAGCAGCATTGATTATGTTAAAATCGAAATAATGACTATAATTTTGATACTATTCATGACCAGACCACCAACCCTCACACCTTATTGAACTACCCTGAGTCCGGTCAACATTTTTACCATCACCATTGAACTCAGCATCCTCGATTATGTAAAAATCGATAATAATGACAATAATTTCGATACTTTGTGTAACCGACCCCCCCTCCCCCCCCAACCAACACTTATTATTGGACTACCCTGAGTCTGGCCCCAATTTTTTTTATCATCATTGAACGCCGCATCCTCGATTATGTTAAAATTGATAATGATGACGATAATTTCGATTTTTTTTATAACCGATCCCCAACCCCAACCCCTTATTCAACTACCCTGAGTCCGATCAACATTTTTACCATCACCATTGAACTCAGCATCCTCGATTATGTAAAAATCGATAATGATGACAATAATTTCGATACTTTGTGTAACCAACCCCCACCTATTATTGGACTACTTTGAGTCCGACCCCAACTTTTATTATGATGATAATTTCGATATTTTTTAAAACCGACCCCCCAACCTCCACCCTTTTTTGGACTACCCCGAGTCTGGCCTTAATTTTTATCATCATCATTGAACTCAGCATCCCCGATTATATTGAAATCGATACCCAACATAACATGCAAAAAAAATACTTTTTTCTACGATAAGGTAATAAGGTAATTTAGGTAATTTAACGTATTTTTTTCTACGATAAGGTAATTTTTTACTCCCCCCTTGGGAGTAAAAAATGGTTATGTAACCGATCAGGGGAAAATATAAGGGATTGTATTTGTTATGAAATTCTGATTCTAACGATACCCCACATGACATATTTTACTCATTTAATGTGTCAACCCCACCCATGGGGTTGTTGGTTGAGCGCGGAGGTACAAACCAACTTTTGGAATCAAAAGTTGCGCCGGTCTAAATGAAAGATAATAGTGCCATTTAATTTTTTTTATCTCTTCCCATTTATTTAATATAGATTTTATATTCTCAAACTTAAAGAGGGTGTAAAGGGGTAGAGGTGGGTCCTACTATCCCAATCTCATAAAGTTTTTGGGAGACGGCCAAGCCCGATCGATTAATACCAAAAAAAAATCACAAAATCGAGTGGAAAAAAAATTCCAAAAACCACGTTTTCTCCCCGATTCTTACAAAAAAACGATATAAAATTCTCTTTTCACATATAAAAATATAAAGGTTCTAAAACAATTTATTAAATTAAACACTATTTTAGGTGAAAATAAAATAAAAGGACCAATCTACTCGATTTTATAAGTTTATTCTGTTTGTAACTCAACACGAACTTTAGATCATGAGATCGTTAAAATTAAATTTACATCAAGTGATTCGTATCAAAATGAAAAAAACCAATGGTTGTCCAATTACTGCTGCTATTTTTTCTTTCCAATCCTTTTTCTTTTAATTTAAATTATACATATTTCTTAGAATGATCTACAAGCATTTTAATACTTTCACGAACTGTCACAATATGTTTACTCGTCCAGGTTTATATCCGTCAATACCCAACGAAAGACAACCAACAAAAAATGAAAGGAAAAGAACCACTGAACTTTCTATTTCGCATAGACCTAACGAACAATAAGGATTATATTTACTGCGTAGAATTGGTAAAGTATCAATTCATCGCAGTCAATAGAAATCACTTCAGGAGCAACTGCTTCGTAACTGATGTAATGAACTGACGTAATTCTGAACCGTTTAATCGTATGGTCAACATATAATCTCGTGTGTGTATTCATTTTTGGTAACCAACGAATATTAAAACTCTTGCTGCTACGACTAGAATCTGAAAATTTCTCTATGTAGATATTATTTGAACATCATTGTGGTTAACTGAGATCCTTAAAAAGCGTAACCATAAAAACAATTAAAACTGAATTGAAGTGACGTTATTGTTTGATTTCGACCGACTATCGCATCAACTGATTTTTGTATGTTAAGGATCTATTCCTTATTTAATAAATAGATCGACCTCTAATATAAATTTATTTAGATGGTGTGATTGTTAATATGGGTATCATTTTTCAACATAAACTTAAATTCAGATTATGTTTTAATTAAAATTAATTAAAATTAAAGTTAACTAAAATTAAAAATGATTCTTACAATTATTAATAATATAGATGAGATGGGAGGATAGAGACCGAACATTTTTTCAGCAAAGCCCATACCAAGTTTCCAAGTATAATTTCAGTTGAATAACTATGTCAATTTATCTCAGCCAATTTCTAAAACATAGCCATACATAATTTTGACGAACAATCACTTATGATCACAAACTGATTCAAAATCCACTTGGTTTATTTTTAGATAACATATAAAAAATTATTGGCGTGAACAGAATAAGTCTGCACACCACATACAGAAATTTTCTTCAAATATTATAGAAACGTAAAATTTTGGTTGAGTGGATAATTTATATATCTCATCTTACCTCTTAGTACCTCTCCCTACGTCGTTTTCGATTCAAGATAAAAATAGAAAAACATTAGAAGTACAAACATCTTCTTATACTTAGTGTTTATGTTTTTCCATTGGTTTTTCTTTATTTTCCATTTCGAATATATACTGATGGAAAAATTGATTGAATTATATGTTACGTCTTAGATGGGAATATATTACTTAAGGAATTAATGTATTGTGTATGGATGTGATTTAGGTTTTCGTTTTTACTTTTGTATCTAGTTGTGGATAAAATTTGAATAATTTAAGATGAAATGTTTTTTATTTTTTGGTTTATTTTTGGTACAAATTTCCTTTTGTTATTTTGGTTGGTGGTGTGTTTTTTTTGGTGTGTTAAAATGAAAATGAATTAGAAGATAATCTTTAACAGATAAGATTTATGTTACATAGAATATAGGTTGAAATTTGAATAAAATGTAAATACATTGGACTTTTAATTGAATGTAAGATGAACGTAAATAACGAGAAAATTATATTAGATTTAGAAATGATTCGCAGCTTGAAGGAAATTGCTAAAATTTTGACTTGAAGTTGAGTTTCTTCTAGCTTGATCAGTAAGAATAATTTTTAATTATTCTTTTAATTATTCATAACAGAAGCTTATGAAACCAGGTTATGGCGAGCCCAAATAGTGTGTATAAGTATTCGAATGATTATAACGAAATGCTTACTGAGTTTTCATTATTAAATTTTTTGAAAATTGTCAGTATTTTCTTTCTCCACTGATCAACTCAGAATGTTCAAGACAATGATTAGATCGCTGATAATGTCACAGACGTGAACCCTTACCCTTTTAATTTTGGTTCATTTTAGTCAAACGATGATGAGTATAGGACCAAATATGACTTATAATTAAGGCACCTTTGTAAAAGTCCGGTTTAAATAGGTGGTAGCTGCTCTATTATGAGTTACCTCCTGCGGTTTATTTATGTTTTTATTTTGATCCAGTATAGATAGTTTCAATTGCATCTCTCATCTCAAACGACCAAATGTAATTTAATTTATTCAAATTATGTAACACAATTCCAAATAATATAAATTTAAAATCATAACAAAACCAACAACAAAAAAATCATTTCCATTTTCAAATTCATAAATTTAAATATAATTCCAACAAAATATCCATAAAGCTAAATAACTGAAAGTTTAAAGCAAAAAAGCACTCACATAAAAACTTATATGTGTTCCTGTAAAACAGGATAAGTGGAACATTATAAATGTTTATTTATTTACTTTTTAACTTTTTGTTGCTTAGAATTTTCCATTTTTAATTTTTGATTTTTTTTTGTTTAGAAAAATTTCGAAGCTTATAACCAGTTTCAGTTTTTGGGGTTTTTACGGTGTTTGAATTTTATTACTAGAATTTATATGTTGGATGATTGCAGATATTATATCGTTTTAATGTCAATACCTTTTGCAGTGATTCGATAAATTTAAAAGTCATCATTTTCAAAGTTTCCTTATAAAAGTTTGGCTAACATAGTTGGAGATATAATTTCTGTTTCAACTTTAACGGTTGACGATTCAGTTGATCTACTAGTTATTAACTTTGTCACATTTGTTAATAGAAAATACGGTATCAACATGGTCTTACAAAATTATTTCTAGTAACACAAAATAAATTTTTCTAAAACAAAACTATGTTATTTTTAGATTACGAAATATCTATTGTCACATCTCATAAAAGAATAGTTTTGTTACAATAACTAAAATAAAGCCGAAACCAAAATTTACAAAAGCTCTTTCATACAACTTTCTAGGACAATAAAATATTTTCCGATCATAAAATACAAAACCACATTCCAGGAAAGATTTCCTATACAAAAACGAATAGATTTGCATAAAAACTATAACATAAGAATTGAGTTTAGTATGTCAGTTTTTGTAGCACTATTTGGGTTATAAATTTGTTAGGTAACAGAAGTAGTGTAGTGGAACAATTATGTGTAGAACATTGGATATAAGTAGATATAAATTTGTGATGCCGTTTTTGTGTTTTGTGTTTCGTTTTGCTTTTGTGTAGCCTATACGTTATACATGTTTGTTCATTTTCTGAAATGTTACATTCTAATTATTGAGATCTCTATTTGTTATTCTTTATTTAAATAAAGAGAACTAGTTTAGCTACCAAGTGTCTTACAGCGTAATCGATTGTTTCCGTCTGTAAACATTTTCTTTTCATGTTAGGTAAAGTTCATCTCTAAAACCATTGACTACTGGCTTTATATATCCGTAATATTGCTCATCACTTTGTTCATAGTTTTAGTTTTTACAGAGGATTTACAGACGCAGATGTGCTTGAACATCCACTAGCCGACGCAACTATGTCGGAAACATCGCTTTATCTTTATAAATAATATTTTATTATTTCTCTTCAAAGATTTAATGTTGCTCTTTTACATCTCTAACCTCAAGGAAAGTAGTGGTGTACATACCTTTAGAAAGGCATGATATACTATCTATAATCTAGTGTGTCAACATCAAGAGCATCCTGTCAGAAATTTATAAAACGGCCAATGTATGAGTGGGATAGAGAGATACTAAGTGTACCTAATGTTAGATTGCAATTCCATTAAGGTACGATCGAAGATCATATCGTAAATAATCTAACTCAGAGCAGTTCATAAGAATGTTAAATTTTGTTTTCATTTACATCACATATAGTGCACCTTCCTTTTTCAGTTACTCTCCTTTTGAGCCCTAAAACATGGTCTCGGGAAAATATCTTACTTTTGATCTAGATTTTTGTTTGACATTGACATAATGACCTTGGCATAACTAAGAAACTTTGAAAGTTTAAATTTTGTGTCTGTTCTTTTGAGCCCTGAGAAATGGTCTCGGGAAAATATCTAATTTTTGATCTAGATTTTTGTTGACATTCTGTTGGCGGATTTTATCATCCTATATCATGACTAAGAAACGTTGAAAGTTTCAATTTTTTGTTTGTTCTAATACGGAAAAATTGAATTGCGCTCTTTGGTTTCCCTTTGGAGCCCTGAGAAATGGTCTCGGGAAAATATCTAACTTTTGATCTAGATTTTTTGTTGACATTCTGTTGGCGGAATTTATCATCTTATATCATACGTAAGAAACGTTGAAAGTTTCAATTTTTTGTCTGTTCTAATACGGAAAAATTTAATTGCGCTTTTTGGTTTCCCTTTTGAGCCCTGAGAAATGGTCTCGGGAACATATCTAACTTTTGATCTAGATTTTTTGTTAACATTCTGTTGGCGGATTTTATCATCTTAGATCATAACTAAGAAACTTGAAAAGTTTAAATTTTTTGTCTGTTCTTTTGAGCCCTGAGAAATGGTCTGAGAAAATAACTTACTTTTGATCTAAATTTTTTTGTTGATTTTCTGTTTGCCGGTTTTATCATCTTATATAATAACTAAGAAACTTGAAAAGTTTAAAGTTTTAGTCTGTTCTTTTGAGCCCTGAGAAATGGAGTCTGAAAATTATCTTACTTTTAATCTAGATTTTTTGTTGACATTCTGTTTGCGGATTTGATCATGTTATATCATGACTAAGAAACGTTGAAAGTTTAAATTTTTTGTCTGTTCTAATACGGAAAAATAGAATTGCGCTTTTTGGTTTCTCTTTTGAGTCCTGAGAAATGGTCTCGGGAAAATATCTAACTTTTGATCTAGATATCTTTTTGATTTTCTGTTTGCTGATTTTATCGTCATATATCATAACAAAAAAACTTTGGAAGTTTAAATTTTTTGTCTGTTCTTTTGAGCTCTGAGAAATGGTCTCGGGAACGTATCTAACTTTTGATCTAGATTTTTTGTTGACATTCTGTTTGCGGATTTTATCATCTTATATCATATCTAAGAAACGTTCAAAGTTTTTGTTCGTTCTAATACGGAAAAATAGAATTGCACTTTTTGGTCTCCCTCCTGAGCCCTGAGAATTGGTCTCGGAAAACTATCTATCTTTCGATCTAGAGTATTTGTTGATATTCTGTTTACGGATTTTATCATCTTATATCATAACTAAGATACTTGAAAAGTTTCAATTTATGTTTATTCACCAATACGGAAAATATAATTGTGCTTTTTGGTTTCCCTTTTGAGTCCTGAGAAATGGTCTTTGGAAAAAATCTAACTCTTGATTCAGATTTTTCGTTGACATTCTGTTTGCTTATTTTATCATAACTATAAGAAACGTTGAAAGTATCAATTTTCTTTTTTGTTCTGATGCTGGAAATAGAAGTTCGCTTTTGGACTTTCCTTTTGAGCCCTGAGAAATGGTCCTAGGAAAAAATCTAACTCTTGATTCAGATTTTTTGTTGACATTCTGTTTACGGATTAAATCATCTGATATCATAACTAAAAAACGTTGAAAGTTTCAATAATTTGTCTGCATAATATGCATAACTGCATATTTTGCTGATATTGTACGCGATAGACAACAGTGCAGTATAATCGACAACCGAGAATCATCGTCCAAAGCAATAAATGAGATAGAGGTCAAACGGCACAGACACTGGAAGTTGTAAATAAAAGTAGATAGTGCGAGCGCTTAAATTAAGTGATTCAAGGGGTTTAACTTATAACGTATCGCAGCCGACGATTCGAATAAATTGAATCGTTCATAGACGAAAAATAGTGCAGAAACTAAAGGAAAGATATAAGGAAATCGTCAAAAGTAATGAGAATCTTTACTCACTATAGGGGATAAAAAAACAAACAATTTAAAAAGAGACAGCAAGTAGTGCTTAACAACAGAAGGAATAAGAAAACAAAATTAATTCAACAAGTGAAAATCAGCTCAAAGGGAGAGAAGATTTAGATTCTATTAGGGACGAACAGAGTTAGATGGACCTAAATGTTACGCATCTACTTAATCAAAACGAAATCCAGAAAAAAATTGTATAATACTGAAAAAATCTTGAAAAATTGTATAATGAATACTGAGTCAAAATTTCAAACAAAACTAAAATTATTTACATATCACTATCAAGAACATTTGATTCTCATTCCAAGAAGAATGGTCCATAACAAAAACATTAAATAAAACACATGCAAAATAATAACGATATCGATTATTGTCAGAAATTTTCGAGTTTTCTTTGTAAATAAGTTTTCGATTGACCTCAAAAAATCTAAAGATTATATAAGTCTCCTTATAGTTACAGATGTTATTAAATTTTTTTTTTAAATGTTTATATTTTGGATTAATTCTTTATCTTTAGCTCTTTCTTTACAGGAACAACATTGCTTGCATTTATACTATTTTTATACAGATATTTTTTTTTGTCATTATGCATGCCGTATATATTGTAAGAATCGACAAAATTATAAGGTAAAATAAGTATATCAGCATTCATTCCATACAAAATCACACAAAAAATTCGCAACGCATAACATTAATAATATACAAAATAAAACAAAGAACTGAAGAGAACTTTTGTACAAGTAAACATGTATTGATTGTCATGAATTCTGCATAGGACAGACCACAAATAGCTGACAGTTGACCACAAATAAGAAAAATTCAGAATCATTAGGACGGGTGATTTCTATATTAATTTTCTTTGAGAAATTTATGAACTGTAAACGAGGCAGTTTAATGTTAATGGTTATAGGAAAAAATCTATTAAGGTATAAAGTTCTGGAGTGTCTTATACTCCTTTGAAACATTTACTCAACAAGGAGAAATGTGCACTTAACTATTTGAACCGACAAAGGATTCCACAATTTTTTAAAAATCTCCATATGTTTTATATGACAAATAGAAGCTTTTAGTGAAGATGGGTACTCTTATGGCTTGTTTTAAAAATAAATGGAGGAAAGAAGGCAGGTTGTTGTGGAATTTGGGTATTAAACGTTGTTGTTTTGGAGCATGTTGTAATTCCTATTAAATACCACATTTTATTAAAGAAAGACAATACGGTGTCCGTAATTGTTAAACATTCATATTTGTGTGCCATGTATGTTCAATAGAGGAACGACGACTTTCAATAAGGGTCCCTCATCTCTTATTTATTTGAAAAGCACATTATAACCGAGTTTCACTCGAAGGCTTAATTGATTAGTTTCATATTGGTGATCAGTCCGTAAAGTATTTTATTTAATTTATCAACCATATTGGCAAACTATTGGTTTATTAGAAAAACATGTGTGTTGATAGAAAAAAAGAGCGCTACGGTTGATTGGTGTTGTTGAAAATTATGCCATTGCTTGCAGTAAAAACTGAAATTGAACTATATTGATGAATATTGTTTTTGTTTTAATAATTTATTGTTGAACACAATCCGTAATACCAATTTTAATAATACAAAATTGTAATTAAATCTTTTTATTTTTCACAATTGAAAAAATCGTTTTAGAGGGTTTAATATTCATCAGTTTTCACCAATATTTTCAACTTATTGGAATTTCTAGAAAAATGTTTGTCGTCTATGTTCAACTAAATTTTTTTCAACATCTCATTACCCAAATAACGGTTCCAATACTTTAATTATCACAAATTTTTTCTAGCTCTAAGCCCTAAGCTTAAAAAAAAGGATAAAAAAATTCTAACTAATTATTTTGTACATGGAAAGCAACAATCTTCAACGGATGAAAAATATCGATACGAATAAAAACCAACAATCAACTAAATAATAAAAACTAATTAGTCTCGGTTTTAGTTTAATTTAATTCCTCAACTTTTTTCCATTCTATAATTATTTTATTCATTTGAATTAAATTTATTTATTTTATTAAATAATTCCAATTTTATTTAGTTACTTTTCTTCGGTTTTCTAATTAACTAACTGGTTCTGTTATTATTTTTATTATTTTTCTTGCATTTTAAATGCCGACAAAGAAAGAACAAAAAGGACTTAAGGTAGTAATAATTATTATGATAATAGTCACGATGATGGTGTTATAGTTTAAATCTTAGATCTAAATGATAGTAATGATGAAATTTTTTTTTAACACTTTATAGGTGTTTCGTGGGTTTATCTGAAATGGAAATATTTGTTTAGTTTTATTGATTTTTAATTTAAAAACGGAGGTTCTAGTTTAAGATATTGGTTTTTATATTGTGTTTTTTTAATTTTGATAAAAAAAGTATTAACGACCCTGATGCATCTGAAGTCACCACCCGCTCATAAAACATTGTATTTTATAAATTTAGTGAGCATTAAAATTTTATTTTACATATGATGACTGTTTGTTCCCATAAATATGTGATATTTATAAATTAAGTTATTAAAGAAGTTCAACATAATTAATTTTACAAAAATAGCAACCCAGTGCAACAGATATTCCGTAAACATTTCTCATTTTGTTCAATAAGACTAATCAGTTCCCTCTTTTACACATTCAGATAATGAATCAAAATTTAATAAGAAATGTATCATGGACGGAAGCTGAACTCAACCTCTTGTTCAGTATAAAAATGAAAAGGATTGACCGAAAGTGAATAACGCATTAAGTGAATAAATGAGGTTGGGTACCAAAATTGTTTTGATTTTTCTTAAAATGCACCACGTTCTTGTTATGCACCACGTTATCAGAGCATGAAATTATTAAAGTAACAAACCATTTTGTTACAAAATAGTTAAAAAACTAATCAGGTATTTGTTAAATATATCTACATTTTGATCAAAATTTATGTTAACACATTATGTTTGAGTGTAATGTATTTTTGTTGATTTCTATTTTAAAAATCACCCGCATCACGATTTATCCAATAAATGGACCAAAATACAATATAACATAAAAAAATCGTTGCGCTCATTTTAGGACAGTTCAAATATTCAAATAATAGTATATTGTATAATTAGGAGGAAAAGTACTGCATTCCCGGACGATAGTGGAAATTGGCAACCACGGCAACCATCCGGCAACCACGGGAGTCCGGGAATGCACCTTTCCTCCGAATTGTACATACTATTTTTTCTCCAATCGGACTTTAAAACGAATATAAATCCAAAATAATTTTTAGTATTATTCATTAATTATCATATTAAGAAATCAAAACAAAGTAAAAAATCGCAAATAACATAAAATTATTGCTTAGTTAGCCACGACATCATAAGACATAAATACATTTTGTTTTTTTTTTTCAAAAGTTGTCAAGTTTGTGTACCTATTTGATTTATAAAAAACGTGTGAACGAAATTTAAGGGATATGGACAGTGAAAGCGAATTATCCTTATCTTGTACCCCGCCGAATATAGTGGAAGCAGCTAATTCAGCTACATGTGATTTACTCCCGCAAAAATCGAAGGAAAAATACGAAAATGCTTATAAACGCTTTATGGATTATCGTCAATCTAAACACATCAAATCGTTTTCGGAAAACGTCATTCTGGCGTATTTCGCTGATTTATCTACAAAATTGAAATCATCCACATTATAGTCAAACTACTCAATGATCAGGTCGATGCTAGTGGTTAAAAATAATGTGGATATTGCAAAATACCAAAAATTACGTGTCTTCTTGAAACGCAAATCTGACGGATTTAAAGCGAAGAAATCTAAAATATTAACTATGGAATATGTTCAAAAATTCATTTTGGAAGCTTCAGATGATTCGTTCCTAGTTACTAAAGTAAGCATGTAGGTATTTAAAACGATTATTATTTGTATTTACACATTAAATTCAAATATGTTTTCGGATAAAATACAATTTACACTGCAATATTTTTTTGTATGTAATATTATGATTGTTTTTTGTAGGTTGCATTTTTTTTTTAAATACACAAATGGTAAAGGTTTCAAACAAGTAGTTGGCATACATCAGTTTGGTAAAATGCCACAAATTGTTGCTACTTTTTTAAAACTGCCAGACGCAAAAGAATACACAGGGAACTGTTTCCGCTGTTCATCTGCGACAATTTTAGTTGATAATGGCGCAGATTTAACATGCTTAAAAAGATTTGGAGGATGGAAGTCATCGACTGTTGCTGAAGGGTATATCGATGAATCCATTATCAATAAAATTGAAGTTGCTCATAAATTTTCGATACAACGGATAATGAAGCAGCCGATGCAAATAATGTTAATGATTTTAATAGCACTATATCAACAACAATGCTGGGATGTGATATTATTAATCCACCAATGTTCAATAATTGTACTAATTGTACGATAACCGTTAATAACCGAATCATAGCGATAACCGAATTAGGTCAAATGAATTTTGATCATCCAGTGGATCTGAAAGACCACACTTTAAAATTTACTCTTAATTTGATGAATGCAAATGCGATGCCAAGAAATTTAGTTTTTAAAATTTTGAAAGATATTCATCAACTTTTACTAGAGCCTTTACATAATTTTATTAAATCAGTTGATTCGAACACTGCAGTGAATGGGATAAAATACTTCTGTGAAAAAGCGTTTTCTGAAATTGATACCGAATATAAACTAATTAAAGTTTTAGAACATAAAGATTTATTTAAAGCACCAACTAACATTACTATTTCTTCGGAAGTTCAAAACACTGTTCAACAGGGTGTTCCAGTCTTACAATACAAAAAAATCAAAGGAACAATTCTAAATATTCCTTTTTTAATCAAAAAATTTTTCGAAACTGAAAATCTACTGGAAGAAAGTATTGTGGAAATGGAGAACCTAATGTCATATTCGAATGGCATCAAAAATTTTGTATGTGGCTCTGTTTGGAGAGAAACACATTCAAAATTTTTTAAAGAAAATAAAATTGCTATACCATATTTTCTTTACAATGATGACTTCGACCCAGATAATGTCTTAGGTTCACACTCAGGCGTAAATTCAATATCTGCTTTTTATATGAATTTCCCAACTTTAGTGCAATATAAACGTTCTGTTTTAAGTAACATTTTACCAGTTATACTAATAAAATCTACATATTTTAAAAAATATGAACGCGATGACCTTTGTTCTAAATTGCTGGAAATATTGACAGATTTGGAGATTAACGGATTGCTAATTGAAACAGGCAATGTCAAAAAACGAATTTATTTTGTTTTAGGACTTGTGACGGGTGATAATCTTGGTTTAAATAAAATTCTTGGTTTCCGATCATCTTTTTCATCGCTTCACTTTTGCCGAATTTGCAAGGCTCCTAAAACGGAAACACAACACCTTTGCTTTGAAGTAACTAAGCAACCGATTTATCACTTGACAACCCTAGATTAACAGGAATTTCTGAATTGTGTATTTTTAATTCTTTGCCTTCATTTCATGCTATAGTAAATATCTCAGTCGATATAATGCATGACCTTTTCGAAGGTGTTTTAAAAAATGACATGTGTCTTATTATTTTATACTTCGTTAAAAAAAAAATTTTTTCCTTGGAGGATTTGAATGATAGAAAGCAACTATTTGATTATGGCATTTTAGATTCTAAAAATATTTCACTTCCAATAAAAATGGAAAGTCTGCAAAACAGAAACATAAATATGCAAGCAAGTGAAATGAGTTGCTTCGTTCACTTTTTTTCTTTGATGGTCTGGGATCTTGTACCAGAGCAAGATACAGTTTGGGTGTTTTTTAAGAATTTACAAAAACTGGTTGATGTATGCATGTATTCAACATTCAACAACGATGACTTAATTGAGCTCGAAAATCGAGTTGCGCATCACAATAGGGATTACATACAAATTTTTAACGAGCCGCTGAAGCCAAAAGCGCACTTTTTAACACATTATGCAACAGTTGTTAAAAGAGCTGGACCTTTAAAGATGATGTGGAGTATGCGAAACGAAGGCAAACATAAAGAATTGAAGCAATATGGTCAGTCTATTACCTCAAGAAAAAATCTTTGCTACTCTATTGGAGTAAAAATGTCTTTTAAACTAGCACATTTGTTCTTTTGTAACGATGGTGATAATATTATTCAAATTAACAAAAGTAATGAAGTGTGTGTCTCCCAAAAATCATATTTTAAAGAGCTAAACGATTTTGGACTTAGTGGTATTCAGATTTTCTCAAATGATGTAATTTTTTTGGGAACTTCCTATAAATCAGGGTTCTTTTTGTACAAGCAAAATGATCAAGAGACGCGGTAGTGTCTTGCGCGCCATGTTTTGAAAGACACTACTAGTATATATAGTGTGCACCGAATAGGTTTTAAAGGTTAAAATTTTCATTTCGAATAATTTGCATTTTTTCTACAACTGTATTCAAAGTTATCAATAAAAGTATATATTATTTAACTATATGTTTCTCATTAGTAAAAAGAAAGTCAGCATTCATGCTTTTTTCTGCAAGTTAATAAAATCAAAATTTTGCTTTCCCAAACTTTTAGTAAAATTAAAATGTTCTTACAAATTTTTATACCACGTTGGTAGCATTGATATGAATGTAGTAATTTAGTATCATTTTGGCGAATTTTCAAAAACCAACCAAATGTACAGAATTGAAAAACACAAAATTATGCGAATTGAAATTTATTATCCCTCAATATTGGTAATATTTAACAACAGTAAAAAACTTAAAGACGAACCCAGATTAGTTTGCAAACATATAAGCCGTGTTCGATTTGACTGAAATAACTGAATCAACTGAAAAATTGAATGCAATTGTTGTTGTTTTTTCAGTTGTTTCAGTCAAATCGAACGCACCTATTGTTGTTTTCGATATAAATATTTGTTAGAAAACCCATCAAATGTTTTATCAATATATTAAATGGAAGTTGGTAATTATAAAGGTATTAGAAAAAAGAATATGTTTAGAATATGCTTTCAGTAAAAAGACCTATTATTGATGTGTTAAGAAAACATGTATTTGGTCTATTATGTAAATTTGTTATCTGAGAGAACCCAACAAATGTTATATCGATAGTAAATTTTAATTTTTATTTCATTTTATTTTAGAACGTTGGTAGTTATTTTGAAGTGATGAGATTAAAAAATAATTTAGTAGGCTTTAAAATTTTGTGTTTTTAACCTTTATGAGATATAAAGAAAAGAATTTGAGAAAATTTTATTATTATTTTAAGGGTTCCGTACTTTGAAAAAATAGAACAAAACCCTTATGGTGAGGACTTGATTGTTTATTATCCATTATTCACAACGACTTTCTCACTGAAAATGAAAATATATGTATTTACGTATATTTATGTGGTAAGATAAGGCGAAAATGACAAATATGTGCCGATTTCGAGAGTGAGGTATGATATATAACCGTAAAAACTGAAATTTTTTAAAACTTTCAGTCAATCATAGACTATAAAGTTTATGGAAGACACCAATGGTACTTGGCTGAACATAATCAAGAATTTTTAAAAAAAATGTTGAATTGCGAAACACTTAATTTCAATTTTGTTTCTTATTTATTTAGAGTAAATAACAATCGATTTAAGCTTTTATGCTATCCTCAAGAACTTTTATAAAATTGTTATGTTAATTTTTTAAAATTATTAGTCAAAGACTATAGTTTTTATGTGTGTGTTTCCGTTGTATGTAATAATTTTATTAATTTTCGAATGCATTGCTTTAGACTTATTTTCGAATATTTCTTTTACTTTTTCATGAGTTGTTCATGTCATGAGTTGAGACCTGTTTACATAAAAACGATACTTTTATTTTTTAAAATATTGCACCTAGGTCCTAGATTGATAAAAAATCGAGAGTAAAGTTCTCTGTAGAAAACATTTTATATGGATAATAATAATTTGATTCTCCCATATTATATTATAACTTTACAAAAAACAGTCAAATCGTCGCAAAAACAACCAAAAGGCTGTAAAAAAGCCGCGCCATGTTTTTCTTTAGCTTGAAACTATCATTTTAACTATAACAAATAAATTCTTGTATCTTATTCTTTACAAAAACTTCTCAAATCATAAAGCACTAGTTATAAAATTTCTTAATGGCATTTTGTTTTCTAAACATCTAGCTATATTATATAGTTTAAGTAATACTCTAGAACTACATATCATAATTCTAAAATATATAATAAATATGCACATATATTAAAATTTATTTAAGCAGAGGAAATTTATTTTTTTTTTCTATAAAAAACCGCTCACTTTCACTTACATATTTCTTGAACAAAAACCTTGGCGCGACCTTTTCTCAATTAATTTAATAATGTCATTCCTAAGGTCTATTTTCAGACGACTGTGAAAAGCCGATGAATTCAACAGTGGACTTCTAATTATATTAATTAAGTCAGTATCATATTTTCTACAATTTTCCTGAAGCATAGTAATCTATTTGAAATTCCCTTTATATTATTACGGTATGCTTAATTTTATATAAGACATGATTTGCTGTAAGAATATCTAGCAAATGGCAACTATAACAATATAACGATGACTATGAAATAACATTATCAATAAATTTCTTTTCGTACTGAATTTTAACATTCATTGATATTCATTTAAGAATGCTATTTAATCAATGGTTATTTCAATATAATGTTTATTATGAGTCAACCATAGTCACTATGCGGTTGGCTTTATTGTCATATTAAGAAAAGGTCGCACCAAGGTTTTTGTTCAAGAAATATGTAAGTGAAAGTGAGCGGTTTTTTATAGAAAAAAAAAATAAATTATATTTCCTCTGCTTAAATAAATTTTAATATATGTGCATATTTATTATATATTTTAGAATTATGATATGTAGTTCTAGAGTATTACTTAAACTATATAATATAGCTAGATGTTTAGAAAACAAAATGCCATTAAGAAATTTTATAACTAGTGATTTATGATTTGAGAAGTTTTTGTAAAGAATAAGATACAAGAATTTATTTGTTATAGTTAAAATGATAGTTTCAAGCTAAAGAAAAACATGGCGCGGCTTTTTTACAGCCTTTTGGTTGTTTTTGCGACGATAATGTTATACATAAGATAATTGAAATGATAATATGTAATAAGTATGTTATAATAGTATCCACAAAAATATTTTTTTCTTACGATACAAATTTGAATGCATTTATTTTACAAACAAGTACAGAAAACATCAGTTTAAATAATGTATCTGAATTTGAATATTATCCAACTTTGTCTCACAAATTATCTGATGGCAGATTGGCACTTCGATTTAAGATAATTTAATTTGCAATATGTATTATTTGTACGAGTAAACCGTAAAATGCACTTTTACCATTCAAAAATTGTTCGAAAAGCAGACCATTTTTTCCTATTTAAATAACAATACATAAAATTGATATAACAATACCTAATAGTACATTCTTCAACGAAGAATGCCGAAAACAACATATTTTGAAGCGAGAGGACAGTTTATCAGCCGAGGCGATAGCCGAGGTTGGTAATAGTCACGAGATTCAAAATTTGATTTTCGGCGAGTAGAAAACTGCTTTTTCTATTACTTTTTTTAAAAATTATTATTCATTACTGAACATTTTCATTTATAATTTCATACAATTCAAACTTTAAAACATACAAACATCTAATTAAAATCTTTAAATTTATACTTATATTTCTGCTATTAAAATATAGATGACTCAATATGAATAAATTATCTAATTTCTATGTCATAAACAAAACCGTCTTTAGTTACAAACCTGATTGTCTTTTCGTACAATAACTTTGTACATATACATATTTTTATTCTTTACACTAATTCTACATTTTTATTTACAATTCACAATAACACATCTTTAAAGGTTTATTGTGTTTTTGCATTTCGCGTTTAGTAGGCTTATAACTAAAGACGGTTTTGTAATAAACAAAATCAAATTTAAAATTTTTTTTATTATTTCTAAAATAAAAACAACAGTTTTGATTTAGTTTTTGTACGGCGATGACGTTACGTAAATTCCTGATATATTTTTATAATATTATCCTGAAAGATACAACGTAAATTATTTTATGTAAATAAATATGTTTTTTCGTTTTTCTTAAATAAATAGGTGAAATAATATTTTTTTAAATATTTTAACACCAACTGTTTGTAACCATACTATTTAAAAAGAATATACGAATATTTAGTTAACTATTACTATTTTTACATTTTTAATGTAAATTGTCCGTAAATAATTCAAAAATAAATTAAAGTCATCTTCCCAAGAGAGATAAATTAACACTAAAAAAAATTATTTCATCAAATAATTGACTCTCTTAACGGGTGTTGTAGGATGGTTTATTCTAGTTAAGAAATTAGAAAATAGATGGCTTTAAAAAATTACGAAAGCAAATTGTATAGGTTTTTTATCACAGGTGACGAAAAAGAAATTTTCGATGCAATGAACAAACATCGAAAGTAGATTTTTTAAGTTGGGTAGTAGAAAAAGTTATTATTATTACTATTATTTAGAAAAACTACTTGGATAAAATAGAATTTAAAAAAATATTTTACTGTTTCGTGTAAATATATATATTTTTATTTATGCAAATAACACAGAATCTTACTCGTACAAAAAATTTTGTATACAATTTGGGCAAAAAGTATCTATTTTGCTTTCGAGTGATTGTTGGTCCGTCTAACGCTTCGAGCAACAATTTCACTACCAAGCGGAAGACATACTTTACGCCCTTAATACATAAATAACTATTTTTTACTATTATATAATTATAAAATATTTTAAGTATAATGTTCGAATAAAAATTAAATAAAATTGAATGTTTTATAGTTTAAATTATTTTATTCTCTTCCATTTAATTATATCAGCTTTATTTGTATGTTTTTTCGATAATAATAGTATGTATTATTGTATTGTTTTTTAACCTATAGCCTAATGAACTTAACCTATTGCCTAATGAAAATTTTCCTATAAAAAAATTATCATTATTCAATTGGTATGATTCCAATTGGTCAAATTGTTTTGATTTCATTAAAATTATTTTCAAATTATAATCACATTTGCTTTGATAAGTTTTGTTCAAAAATCAAATTTTGACTAATTCTCTTATTTCGTTTAGTTGAACTTGGTTGATTGTATGAGAAGGGCGTTTTTTATCATCAGGGTTTTTTTATTAAGAAATTTGATTTATCAATTAAAACAATAAAGATTTATTGTTTTAATTGAAGAAAATGTTTTTATTTTTTATAATACAATTTGTATAACTTTGTCAGAGAATAAAGTATTGTAATCGATTCGTGAATAATGAATTTTATTCTCCCGCAAATTAAAATTCTCGCTCGTGCCTCGCTTCAATTTTAAACTTTTGCTTGAGAATAAACTACTTCATTATTCACTCATTGATTAAACTACTATTAACGGATTATTTTTTTGGACCTCGTTTTATTATAGGTGTAGTATACTTTACTACAACTGCGAAAGACTAATGCATGTAAATTTAACTTCAAATGTAGTAAATTTTACTACAAGTCTGATTGTGTTGTGACTACACTAAAGTAATACATTTTATGTCGTTGTAATAAATTTTACTACAATTATGCATTACAAAATTAATTAATTGTATTACTCTTATGGGATATTTTACCACAAATATGGCAATAGCTTATACTACTTTGTGTGATATTTTACTTCATTCGTAATTAGTTCAATTAAAACATTTAATTATAAAGTTTAGTAAATTTGATTACATTTTTAATGGGTTGGAAATTCGCTGCATTTGTTATGAATTTTATTACACTTTTTGTTTAATTTCATTACAATTTCCTCTGTGTGTAACTAACACATAATTAGTTTGGCATAGATTCATCAAATTCATTATTATGTATACTGTTAAATTAAAATAAATAAATGCGTTTGACCTTATAAGTGTACTTTTATTTCTTCTAAACAATTAAAAATCCATACGGGAATATGTTCCCGGCCTAGGCCAGAAAAAATATTCTCGTTCTATTATTACTTGTTGCTTAGCAACAAATACAACATACTGGAATCATGAGCTTTTCGTTTCGAAAAAACAACGGAAAGATATATTTTTTCCTACGATCGGAGAAAAATGTTTTTTTTATACAAAATATAATCAAAGGAAAATTTCCAATCAAACAAACAATACACTCAAACACCACTTAAGATCTCCAAACGGAGAACCGTAATGCCATACTCTTCCCTAAATCTAAATTATTAGCAAAATATCATTAAAATAGTAAAATTATTTACAAAAAAAAAATAAACATTTCCCTGTGGCTGTTGTCTCGCGAAGGAAGTGATAAATGAATGATATTGGTTGCTCTTTTGGCCGTTTTGCATCTTTATCAATAATTAATACTCAGCAAAAAAAATGTCTGCTCTCGCCGCTAACGTGTATACTTTTCGATATCCCCTTGTAGCGTAATTTTCCTGGACAATCCCTCGTATTCCGATGATTCAGAGGCTAGTTCAATCACTCAACATTTATAACCCTAGCCAGCCAGTTATAACATTCATCCGCTGAAAAATTCAATAAAATCGTTCGTTTTATCAATAATGAAGAATTTCAATTTTTAATAATATAACGATTGCTTTTATAGTATTGTGACGATTATGGAATACAATAGAACACAAAACAATAGAACATCTTTCGAGAAAATACTCTTTAGAGAAAATAGTTCCACAAAAGAAATACAAAAATAAATAAATCAATAAAAGATAACATCGTAACCAAAGTACAGACGTAATAGGAAGTTTTTGTTTATCTTATAAGAAAGAAAACGCAATCTATTAGAGAAAAGGTATAAATAAACAAATTAAAAAGAGTAGATCTCACACCTATGTGGCAATATTTTAAAATCGTGTTATTATGTTTATGTTGATGAATGAAAGAAAAAAGGTTTGTGTTCTAGAATGTTGTAGAGATGTTGAGGCTATTTCATGTAGTATATATATGAGGTGTTGTTAGAGGATAAGATGAGTATAAAATTGTCAGCGATAGAAAAAGTATAAAATTTAGCAGTGATACAGGCGACGTAAAATTAATTATTAATTTTGATTGATTATTAATTTTTTTATATATTATTGTTGTCATTTTTGTAATTATGTTTATATATTTTTGTTGTCTGTTTTTCTTGATCGAATCTAATATAATTTGAGTTGGGTGCTTGTTGATATTATATTGTTTGGATAATTGTTTAGACAGTAAACTTAGTCCTAGTTACAAGTTTCCCCAACTGTCTAGACAATTCTTCCATTGGGTAATATAACAATCATAATAATTTGACAGCTGATTCTACTTTACTCATTTTATTTTTTTTATTTTGTAATTAAAAATTTGATATTCAAATCACATGAATGTTATTTGATATGGCGAAATTAACAATTAATTTCACCAACATAAGAGGATTGAATGTCAATCTTCCTTCAGTTCATCAATATCTTGAAAGTGTCAACCCCGATATTCTTTTCTCAACCGAAACGATTATCAGTGACCTAACTGTTAATCTAGATCGTAGTAAATACGTTTGTCCTCATTATAACCTAGAATCCTCATTTTACTTCAAGCATGGTGTTTGTGTATATATCAGAAACACCATTCCATATGTAAGAATTAAAAATTTTGAATTAAATTCAAAATACCACAATATGGTATACCTTAAAATTTGTTGTTCTAATAAAACGTTGTTTGTCTTTGGTATGTATCGGTCGCCTAACTCACCTGAGAATATTAATTTTTTTCATGATCTATCTGAAAAAAATAGATAGATTGACTGAGTATCCTAACGCCAAGTTTATAGTTCTTGGTGACTTTAACGTTCACAATAAAGATTGGCTCATACACAGCTCTACTACTAACGATATAGGTAGACAGACTGAGCTTTTCGCTATTTATCATAATTATACACAGATTATAGACCAGCCTACGAGAGCACCTGACATTCCTGGACAAAGTAGTAACCTACTTGAGTTGTTCTTGACAAATGATCCGTTCTTGGTACAATTTAAAGTATCAGATCCTTTGGGTGGCTCAGATCATAATTTGATCTTCACTCTATTAAATTTTCAAACTCCTAAATTTTTTAAAGCCAACCTCTGCCTGGTTTGGGACTATAAAGCTACGGGTCGGCAGGTGTCTTGAGGTGACTCCCGCTGACAGCATCTTTATTTGTCAGTGTCCTCTAAACCAATATTCTGCAAAACCTGGTAATGTTTTTATGTTATGGCTTCTTAGTCTAGAGCATATTACTGCTCGATTTTGGTTGAACAACTCAATTTGATCTGTGGTCTATCTAAGATTATTTGTTTTGTGTCAGGCTTTATATCATGTCTTTCTAATTTCATCGCGTTTCCTTGCTTGTATGAATCTTGTACCTGGACTATAGAAACAAATACCGAAAATCTGGGTTCAAATACACTATTATTATGTTATCCTTACTAAGCTCGTTTCGTTCATCTCCCCAGTTTTCAACAAGTTTGGATGTAACAGTGTGTGCTCTTAGTATTTAATTGCCACTTATATATCATAAAAATGACAATTCTCTTGTTCCGATGATATTTCCTTAGCCGTATGTGTGGAAACTTTTTGATTGCGTTAATTTCGACCTGAAATTCATTGAAATATGTACTCATTTGTTTCGTGTATTTAGATTCTTCGGTTGCTCGAAACATTCTTGAATCATTTGATTACATCAGTACTTAGTTGGTAAGCAGTAGACTCACTTTTTCACTCTGCTTGACTTCTCAACATCGATGTTTATTTCGTTCCTAATATGATCTGCCTAGCCATAACGTCATTTGTAAACGCACACCCGAAATTTTTCTGATAATTCTCACGCGATGTTGAGAATGACCTAATTACTTTTCCTCTTGACAAACCTTTCAAATCACAGGATGGTTTCTTTGCAGGAGCTTACTATCTAGGGTTGCTCTCATACATTTTGTTGTATGTGCTTAATTCATACTACTTTTTTATGAGGGTAGTGCTCATGTTGAGCTTTCTTTGCTTTGTAAACGAGATCTTCGCAGGAAAGCATTAATATGAAAGCCATTCTTCATTGCGCAAACGTTTTTACAAGAGGTGCCGAAGCTCCTTCTTTTGGACTAAAGTATTCGAGCAAACGTATATTTAATGTTATTATATGCTGGATTATTTAACTTTTGTAAAGAGTTTTCGTACCAGCGTATTTATGCTATTAAACAGTAATAGGGCACCTGGATTTGTATAAAACTGGGTGCAAAATTTAGATCCACTAAAGCTTGTTTCATCTCAGTATAGTATTTTACAGTGTTTCTTACTGCAACAAACTGTTGGCTGTTGCTAAAGCTTTCCTCAAATAAGCCCTTCCTTGTGTTCATAGGGATCCGGGTAGGGAAGTTACCTCTTCTTACTCTCTCCTCCAAACAAAATAAATTTACGGTCTAACAAGGAAGTTTCACATGATACTCTACAGTTCTATGGTCTATTCTTCGTCAAGGCTCCCTATTGTTAGGCCCACCACTTTCTGTACTTCTTTTGTAACAAAATTATATAGACCAAAAAGTCTCTAGTGACCTTCACCTCGCTATTTTATATACCTAAGTCCTAGTAACTGCAACGACGCTGTTATGAAGTTGTAAACATTCACTTAGACAACGCGCACATTTTCAGTGGCCTTTGTTAGATGTTGTCGATGAGAGGCGTATGTGACTCCTTATCTGCCATCATTTTTTCCTCTTCTCGAATATATCAATGATGCTAATGTGATTTTCTCCAGCGGCTACCTCAACCTCTTCTGTAGCAATTTTTTTTCATGAAGGCCGATACTATTAGGTAGTGATTGTAAATTTCATGAAATTTATATCTGTGAAATATTTCATGAAATATTTCAGAAATGTTTCATGAAATATTTCAAAAAAGTTTTGTTTGGGTGTTTGGTTTTGGAACAAAACTTGAAGTTAATAAAATATAAACAAAACATGTTCGAGATATTGTAGATGACAGCGAATTTGAGCAAGTTGGATCTACAATGGAACGCGCCTAATTCAAATGTTTTGTTTTTTTTTAAATTTAAATAATACATAACAAAGTCTAAATTATATGTATTAACAGATACATAATTAAATTTTGGAAAATAAAATATCACTAGTTTCTTTCATTAATTATATAAAAATTGTTCCTTTTCATAATTATAGAAAAAAATAAATGACACTCAAAAACCTAATTTTTTTAAATATTTCAAGCATGAAATTTATTTTGTTGAAATATTTCAGAAATGAAACATTTCAAACGAAATATTTCATTGAAAAGTTTCAATTGTTTAATCACTACTATTAGGGTTACAGTAGAGCTCTTGGGTAGTGGCTGTGTCTAGGGTACCTAAATCAAGATCTTTACAGCTTTCATTTTCCTCTGTATCCACTTTTTGTAGTCTACGGATTATGACTTTGCCAAACCGGTGTTTAAAGATATTCTCTGTAACCAATTTGGATGATAGCGACCTAACGTTGATTTCTACAGTTTAGATGTAGCCTGTTTCATTATTCCAACTTCCAAATATCTTACATTTCTTGATGTTCATCACGGTTTTTGATGCGTCCAGCAGTGCGTCAAATTTTTCACTAGTATTCATATTTGAAGTAAATACTTCTAAATATCACTACCAACTAATATTGCCATATTTTGAGTCTGAAAGTTAATGCCTACTCAAACATGGAGTAGTGCTATCTTCTCATAGATGAGCACTCTGGCGTTCTCCTCTTCGCCGCATTAAACGATTTATTTATAGACTCTCTTGTCTTCTTTATGTTGACTGCTCTGGTGGTCGGGGTATTCCCTTTTCATTTCAGAGCCTTTTGTGTTCTTTGACGATTTTTCAATAATAACTTCGTGAATATATTCAGATACTAACTACTCCTCTAAGTTTTCGTCTCCTTTAATTATATGGTGCCGTTGGCTGGTTTTTGGTTTGTAATGGTTTACTTCTATGTCTTTTTTAATTGATGGTGCTTTGTCTCATGTTATTAACCCTTCGATTTTGAGTCAGTCATAGAAATGTCATTCGGTAGGTAATAATCTGTCCAAATTGCTCTGTATTGATTTAAAAGTCTAAAATAAATTGCGAGTAAAAGATAAATATTTATTGCTCTATTAGTTTTAGTTAGACATTGTTTTAATTCGTAGTGCTGATGTGCTAGGATGTACTTGGTATAGTTTTAAGTGCGACTTGGATTGACTTTAACTCGTAAAGGTAATGTAAATTTTATTATTGCCGGTATTGAATGTGCATTGAACAATTAAACAAAAATTAAAGTAATCGTTACGAAGCTGTTACCACTAAAATAATTATCAGCATATGCGCTGAAATAAAATGCATTAAAATTGTTGCACCAATCCTATATTGTCGATGTAAACTAATATTATTAGTTTTATTCCCTATTAAAACAATAAATTCAATGGTTCTTTTATCTTGTCTTCGTTTTATGCTTTCATCAAATTTTACGAATATAAGCATGTGAAAATGTATGATTCGAGACAGTTCGTGAAGTTTTTCAAGTACTTGAAAAACATAAAAAAATATGGTTTAATATTTTTCAAATTCTAAACAATTGTTGTGGAATTCATTGAATCATTGGCATAAATAATAAATATTTAATTAAATCAAAATTTGCAGTTTAATTGAATTAAAAAATTAGGAAAAAAATTACAAATTAAAAGTAAAAAAATTATTACTTTAGTTAATAGAAAATTACTTTTAGTTAAATCAGATAAATTAGGAAAACAAACTTAGTAATTATTAGAATTTTTTTTAATTCGAGTTTGTCGATCAGTATGAGGTCATTGTAAGAGTTCGTGTCAGTGCCCAGTGGCTCTTGGTTGAACGCTAATAAAAGCAGCATCAAAACTAGATATGGTATCAATTCTTGTTAACATTTTTGTTATTCTTATTTTCTAAAGAAACATAACCTCATTTTCGTGTGATTTTGTCTAAAACTGAAGAAAAATATATTCATATGTATAAATAAAAATCTTGAGATTTAATTTACATAAAACAATTTCTGTGTTATGAAATTAATATGAAAATATGGAAGGGCTGATATCTCAAGCTCTGAGATATCAAGACTTTGGTCTGGGTTAAGGATTTTCATATAGTTTTCAGCAAAAACTTTTATGAGGACATTGTTTTTAGTTTTGGTCAGCGATGTATATTTAGCGTTTTGAGAAAATATTACAAAAACACAAATTCATATTTCTTTCAAAATTCCCAAAATATTGTAAAAATTATAACAAAATCAAAAATTGAAACTTTTTTCAAAATAAACATAAATGAAAAATTCAAAAATTCAATATTCTTCCAAAATTCTAAAAATATTGCAAAAATTATAACAAAATCAAAAATTAAAACTTTTTCCAAAATTCTAAAAATATTGCAAAAATTGGACTTTTTTTCAAAATTCCAAAAATTATAATAAAATCAAAAATTTAGAGTTTTTCAAAATTCTAAAAATATTCCAAAAATTCTTACAAAATCAAAAATTGAAACTTTTTTTAAAATTCTAATATTATATATAATATAAAGAGGAAAATATTTTTTTTCAAAATTCTAAAAATATTGCAAAAATTATTAGAAAATCAAAAATACAAACTTTTTCACAAAATTCCAAAAATAATTCAAAAACTATAACAAATTCAAAAAATTTCTATGTTCAATTTCTTTTCAATTACATTTACGCCATAAAAACAGGAAACATTTTTTTTTCCAAAAAATTGGCTAAAAAAAATGAAATAATTTTTTGACACACTTGACATATTTTAATACTTTATTTTTTGACTATTAATTTTTAACTGATCTCTAAGGACAAGTTTAATTGTTATTGTTTCGTGATCACTTATTTTTAATTTATTTTCAACAGTCACTGATATGTTATTAAATTTATTAGTAACAATCGAATAAAGTTCTTGATGACAAAGTAATTCGAGTATGCTGGTTTACTATCTGCTTAAAAGCATTATCATCTAAAATTTTTTTAGCCTTTTCTTTTTGATTAGAATTACAAAGCCAATTTATGTTAAAATCACCTAAAATTATTACTGTTTTATCCGTTTCCCCGAGTTCTTCAAGCATTTTATCAAATTTATTAGAGAAAGCTTTTTCTGGACAAAAATATAATGGTGTCCGATATAAACCAACCAGATAAAATAATGTTTCACAAGTTTTTACTTTAATTATTAAAATCCATAACTCTTTTTCAAACGAGATACTTTTTACTACATTGAATGTCCAATTTTTTTTAACATAAACCAATACACCACCAGTATGCCGAGAGTGAATATCAGTTCGTATTAAGTTATAATTTTTTAAATTTACCAGTGCATCTTTATCTTCTTCTATGAAATGTGTTTCTATTAAACAAATAAAATCAATTTCATCCGTAGTAATAGTTTGTACTGTTTGTATAGTTTGTATAAACACTGCACTGAAGCTAGTTGCTAATCATTTATTTTCTCAGATGCTTGTTTTAGTTTACGTTGGTAAAATTTTGCACTCTGAACCGAATGAATTATGATTAATATCATATATATCATCATCCAAATTAAGACTTTCTTTTACCTTTACACAATTAAAACATTCAAAATTAATTTAAAATTTTTGAGATCAATTAAATTCAAGTAAGTAAAGAAGTAATATGGAGTCTAATGACAGTGGAAAAATTCAACGTCATCGCCTCAACGGCGTGGCGTAATCGATAGCGTGTCTACCCAAGGATTCGAGCCGGGCACTGACGAGGTAGGTTCGAATTCCAACCGAAACACGAAAAATGTGAAGTGGAGTTTTTTCTGAGAAACTTCAAAACCATACCTTTGAATTGAAAATATTCCAATTACTTCTTTACTTACTTGAGTTTAATTGATCTCAAAAAATCAAAATTAATTTAAATTCCCTTTATGTAGTCTAATGTTAATACATATAGGACTACAAATTGACCAAGTGTCAGCCATTGATTTCACATCGATTGGAAACAATCAATAATGACTATACAATCGAGACTTAGGATGTTAATTAGAATAGAAATGTTCGCCATTCTATGAATTCACACAAAGTATTGTCTAGAAATTTAATGCAACAAATCCCATATATTTCAAAATTAAGTTTTGTACAATCTGCATTGTTATGTCCAACTGAAGTCCACATTTATGACAAAGTTTTTCAAATTCTTTGCAATATCGTGACGAATGATTGAAACCCAAACATTTATAACACCCAAGAATAGTAATTTTTTATATACCCAACAGCTATTCCAACCTATCATTAAAGTATTTCGGTCTAAAATTTTTGAAACGTTTCCCCATCAAGTTCAACAATTGCATTGAAGCTTTTACCGTTATTAGAGCTATAAACTTTTAAACATTTCAATGCTTTGCATGGGATGTTATTTTGAACCGTAATTGCACTCTCAACATTTAATAATAAAATTTCATGTTATTTGTATGACATTCCAAAAAATTGGCTAAAAAAATAAATGAAATCATTGTTTGACACACTTGACATTATTTTTTTGACAAACTTATAATGCCATAATTCTCTATAATAATAATATTTCATATCATACAAATTATTAATTTTATTTTGTTCCAAAATAAATAAAAATCTATCTTTTGACACAGCTGACAACGTATTTTTGACAAACTTATAATGCCATAATGCTCAATAATACTAATAAAATTTCATTTCAAACAAATAATTAATTATATTTTTTCCAAAAAAAATTTGGTAATAAAATTAATAAAAATCTTTCTTTTGACACACTTGACAACATTTTTTTGACAAACTTATAAAAAAAACATCTACTTTTTGAGCTCACATAGCAATCTCGCCCATCCAGATTTCACCGCATTCTTTGTTCCTACTCATCATCACTTAAAATGAACGTTTTTGAACCAAAAAATATGCATATTTCCTTGTTTTGACACACTTGATGATTTTTTTACACAATTCCGGTACAGTTTTCGAAAACATCGTCTTTTCGGCTCTTACCATTGAGTGTACCTAATTGTAGAATCTAAAATTTTTCAAATCCCATCAGCCGTTTTCTAGATTTCGTCGGTAGTGGCGGCCGAACGGCCAGCAGAAATGATATTCATTTTTTTTTTGCTTTTTTAGAATCAGTAGGTCCTAAAACGTCGAGAAATGCCAAAAAAGTGGGGGTAAGAATTTCACTTTTTGCTTATGAATGTAATACTAAGGTCTTTCCGACCGAAGTAATTATTGTTAATTTTTTATGTAAATCTAAAACATGTCCTCGTTATCATCTTTTGAAGGTCGTTCAACGGATCTTTGTCAAATACGATGATTGATTTTGCGGTTTTATTACATCGACGTTGAACATTTTTTTCAACAATCACCTGTTTAGTTTGGTGCAACCACTTTAGTAGTTTCAATAAATTCTCAACAATCGTCTGTTTATTTTAACGATTGTTACATTTGGTTCATTCTCTTACAAACCGAAAACCTTTATGACCGACACACTTTTGATGTGGCTGAAATTTTTTTTATGGGTTTAATATCGAAAAAAAAGATATATGTGTTCGAGGATTTTTTTTTTTGGAAAATATAGCGGTTCTAAATTTCAAGAATTTCGTGATTTTTGGCTTGTCGAGTTATTTTAAAATATTCATTACCTCGGTTCTATTAGAGATAGAAACTTCTAATTTATTTTATTTTAAAGATAAAAGATGGTAGTTTAAAAAAAAATTAAAACTAATAAAAGTTGTCTCCAACAAATTCCTATTGATATAAACAAATAAAAAGTTCAAATCGATCTTTAGTCATTACCTCAACCACAAAATGAGTTTTAGTATGACCATCGTATTTCAGGTTTCATTTCCTATAAAAAACTTATTTTTAATTAATAAAGGCATGATCTTTTCTGTTAGAAATAAACTAATTTATCCAGCGCGTGACGACAAAAAATTCGAGAAATGGGTCATTCTTTTACATACCGAACAGATTAGGACAAAATGTGACGAGATACTTTTTTTCTGTTTTATTTTAAAGTATAAAGATGGAATTTGAAAAAAAACTGTTATCTATAAAAATTATTAACAATTTCCTATTGTTATAAGCAAATAAAATATTAAAATCAATTTTAAGTCATTATGTAACAAAAATGAAGAATGTTCATTGTGACCATCGTATTTTAAGGTCAATTTTCAATAAAAAACGTATATTTAGTTAATGGCAAAATGAGTTTTACTGTTACAAATAAGTTAATTCTTCCAGCGACGGACGACAAAAATTTATGAAATTTTTCTCGTCCTGTGCTCGATAAATTAATTTATTTCTAACAGAAAAAATCATGTCTCTATTAATTAAAAATGATTTTTTTATAGAATAATAAACGTAGAATACGATTCTCTCTCTGGCGTTTACATCCCATGAAGGGATTTTGCCGTCTGTGCAATAAGCTTCCAATCATCTCGTTCCATGACCAGTTGACCCCAGTTTCGACATCCTATATCACGAAGGTCTTGGATGATGTCATCACGCCAGCGTTGTTTAGGTCTTCCTCTTCGACGAACACCAGCTGGTTGTTGTTGGGACGCTTTTTTTATCATTCTTTCTAATGGAGCCCTTTCTACATGACCAAACCATCTGATCCGGTTAGATTTAATGAATCCGATTACATCGCAGCCTCCAAGAAGCTGTCTGATTTCGTGATTCATTCGGATTCTATACTGATTTTCAGCAACTTTACATAGACCATAAATTGTTCGTATGACCTTCCTCTCGAATGTTGATAAAATTCTACAATCGGAGGAAGTCAGTGTCCAGCTTTCACTTCCAAATGTAAGCACAGGTCGAATTAATGTTTTGTAAAGTGTGAGTTTACACGACCGCGAAAGATGTTTTGATCGCAGAAGTTTTGAGTATGCGTAGAAAACTCTGTATGCGGCAGAGACACGGGCTTTGATATCTGCCTGCATGTCATTTGACGATGTTATTACAGACCCGAGGTATTTGAAGTTTTCCACGCGTTCCACTTCGTAGTCGCCAGTATCCAGATTTCCGGGAGGTATGTTCTTAGATGTTGTTAGCACTTTAGTCTTGCCGGTGTTGATGCATAATCCAAGTCGTTTAGCATTTCTTTCAAGCTGAGAGAGACTATCTTTAATATCGCTCGTTCTACGTCCGAGAAGCACAATATCATCTGCGTAGCCAAGAACTTGACTAGATTTATTATATATGCAGTTTTGCGTCTCAATTCGGCTTTTTCTTATCGCGTACTCTAGCGCCAAATTAAACAGTACAGGCGCGAGTGCATCACCTTGTCGAACACCTGATGTTATATCGAAAGGATCAGAAACTGACCCTTCGATTACTATTCTACAATTTGATCCCGATGTTGTGAGTTTGCACAGAGAAACAAGTTTCTCTGGGCTACCAAGGCATATGAGTGCGGACCAGAGGTTGTCGCGGATGATACTATCATATGCTTGCCTGAAATCAACGTAGAGCTGGTGAATGCTGATGTTGTACTCCCAACATTTTTCCAGAATCATCCTTAGTGTAAAACATTGATCTGTGGTTGAGCGGTTGGGACGAAAACCACACTGATAGTCACCGATGATAGATTCGGCGAACGGGATGAGTCGAGCAAGTACAACATTAGCTAGTATTTTATATGCAGTGTTCAACAGTGCGATGCCACGATAATTTTCACACTTTAGACGGTCACCTTTCTTATGTAGCGGAACAATGAGAGCTGTTTTCCATCCAGCAGGTAGTTCTTCTTGGTCCCAGATTGCAAGAATCAGATCGTATATACGTGAGACCAGAGCTGCTCCTCCATTTTTCAAAAGTTCAGCGGGAATTCCATCGAAACCTGGTGATTTGCCATTTTTCAGTTTTTTAATTGCAGCTTCCACTTCCTCTATTGCTGGGTAAGGGACAAAAATCTCCTCAGTTGATGGAGCAATTGCTCGAATAGGATGAACTTCATTCGTCCTATTCAATAGGTCTTGAAAGTGGGATCGCCACACTGCCAGCACATCACGTTCACTTGTTGTAAGTTCATTATTTTCATTTTTGATGGCTGTAGATCTTGGGTGGAAATCTTTTGTCAGATTCCTTGCATTGGCAAAGCACTCTTTTGAATTTCCGCTGGCCGCATGTTGGTTGATGTCTTCAATGCAGCTCTTCATGTGTTCGCGTTTCTTTTTACGTAGAAGTTTTGCTGAGACTTTCCTGGCGCATAGATAATCAGATTGGGAGCTTCGGGTGTTCCTTGTTAACCATTTTTCTCGCAGTTTTTGTTTATGTTCAACGGATTGGCGGCACTCGTCGTCGAACCATTCGTTGTGTGATTTCGGTGGCCGCTTTCCGATTGTAGTTTGTGCTGCGGCTATAATGGTTGATTGAAGCGTTTGCCATTCTTCTTGTATGTTAAATGGCATCTCAGAAGAGATGTCATGCTCTTCTATGCTTTGCGTTACAATTTCCTGATATCTGTTCAGCGTTTCCGGATGTTTAAATGCATCGACGTTCCAGCGCACGGTCTTTTTTGCTTGTCTATTAAATGTAGATGATAATTTGCACTTGTATTTAAAGATGACAAGCATATGATCAGTGTCCATATCAGCACCTCTGTATGATCGAACGTCAGTTACACTTGTGGAGTGTCTCTTAGAAATCATGACGTGATCGATTTGATTTTCCGTTCTTCCGTCATTTGATTTCCACGTTGCCTTGTGGATTCTCTTGTGAGGGAAGAAAGTGCTGGAAATTACTAGATCATACATCATAGCCAGCTCGGCTGCGCGAAAACCGTTATTGTTGCTGGTATGATGCAAGCTGTTAGGGCCGATTTGTGTTTTAAGTTCTGCAATCCTACCGATTTGAGCATTAAAGTCACCTACCACGATTTTTATATCGTGCCGCGGGATTTTATTGATGACTTCTTCGAGTTCTAGGAAGAACAGGTCTTTAATATCATCTGCTTTATCTTCAGTAGGTGCATGAACATTGACGATCGTTACATTGAATTTTTGCGTGCGGATTTTCAGTGTGCATAGATAGAATACGATGGTCATACTAAAAACTCATTTAATTCACTCTTCATTTAGTGGAGTCATATTAGTAAAAAAAAAAAGTAAAAAAAAAAAAAAAATATTAAAAAAAATTTCAAAAAAACTTGAAATATTTGAAAAAAAAAATTTTTAAGCAACGCTTTTCTTTACTTCATTGTTTTGCATACTGTAAAAAAAATTACTAAAAAGCAAAAAATAAAAATAATTCCAAAACTCAAATAAATTTTCTAAAAACCTCTGTAAAAAATTCAAAAATAAAAATAATACCAAAACTCGAATAGATTTTCCAAAAAATTCAAAATCGAGAAAATCTGACACATCCGTTAAAGAAAAGCGTGAGACGCTAATGATATAGTAGTCGCAATTCCGTCAATGTTTCGCGTGTAGGATTAGCGTACCGCTCTTCTTTAACGAATGTGTCAGATTTTCTTGATTTTGAATTTTTTGGAAAATCTATTCGAGTTTTGGAATTATTTTTATTTTTGAATTTTTTTCAGAGGTTTTTAGAAAATTTATTTGAGTTTTGGAATTATTTTTATTTTTTGATTTTTAGTAATTTTTTTTGCAGTATGCATAACAAAAGTAAAAAAAAGCGTTTCTTAAAAATTTTTTTTTTTCAAATATTTCAAGCTTTTTTTGAATATTTTTTGAATATTTTTTTTTTTTACTTCTTTTTTATTTTTTAATTTTTAGTCATCAACGTTCGCCTTGAACAGTCGGAAATTCTAATCACGTTCTTTTAAGAATTCAACACATTTTGCAGCACAGAATTTAACATTTGTTAATTTATTTTCCTTGATGCCACGATGCATGGATAATACATGAACTACTGCCGATAGACACATATTCCGATATAATTTCCGCATTTTTATTAGGATCTTCAGTATCTTCATTACTTGGGCCATGATTTGATAGTCGAATCAAATCACGTTCATCAAGTTGTGCATTTTCATCAATAACAACGTCTCGGTACAATGGGTTATTTGATTTAAACCATTCTAAAGCTGCGATAAATTTAGTTCTGGAAACAGTGTAGTCTCGAATAGAATTTGCATTTTCTAAGCATTCCGTTACTACTATAATATCAGCATCCAAGGTTGATCGAGGTAGAAACGTAGGAAGATTTGAAATGACTTCAAAAATGTCCAAGGTAAAAAGGATTGCTTGACCTTTAAATCCGTACTGCCCGTACAATCCAGAAAACTTGACGTTGTTCAGCTTGAGAAAGTGCCTGAATTTCTGGTGAAATGTCGCCGGGGTCTAAATAGTTTCAGTAAGCTTTAACAGGTGGAGTTATTTTGTTGTGTGTGACTTGCGTCGGTGACAAACTGTAAAGCGAACTTTATTTTTTAATTCAGGCGGCATTCAATCTGGAGGTCGGATTGAAATCTGGTAGTTTGACACTTGCTTGGGGTAGCACTGCTTCGTAAAAATATCACATACTTTGTCTGCAAAAGTGTTAACTTCAACCTCAAAATCGTCGTAACAACAATTTTGAGCTGTGGTAGTAAGCTGATTTCTTCTTTCATCTGGATTTTCTTCTTGACGTTCTGTTTCTTTACGTGCGCGTCGGCGTTGATATACGTTTAAATATGATAACATACAAATGTTAGCCGAAATCGGCGAAAATTTTTGAAATTTATTGTTTATTTATCGAGAAAATACCTAATTAATTAACGTAAAATACATAATTCTGTAAAGTTTATCTATTGACCTTTATATTGTGCAAATTTCAAGTCGCTATGTTAAGTAGATCGAAAGAATTTGAATATTTCCAAAGAAAATCGATTTTTTTATTTAAACAACAAATAAACAATGAAAATTGTTAGTTAATATGATATTCGTGTATTGTCATCGGATATACGTATGCCTGCAAAGTTTCATTCATTTTCATTGAATTAAGGCAGTCAAATTAACGTTACAAGATTTGATCCAATAGTGTGAAGTAAAGAAAAGCGTTTAAAAAAGTAATATATTTGATGTAAGAGCAAAGTTGAATTTTTTTGTTTTATGTTAGGGACATAAAAGTAAGTGGGCATGTAATTATTTTGCAAATATGGAGATCCGCAAGGGCCTCAAAAATGGCAAAAACTGGTTTTTTGGTATTTTTTGAGTAGGTCGCTTCACTATTTTTGAAATATTTCGGGCTCTAATGATCATAAAAAAGATATATGAAAAGTTTTTGTGATTAAATTTCGAATCCATCTAGGGGGGTTAGGTACTTTAAAAGTGTAACCTTACCTCAAAAAACCGAATCGCGTGACTTTTTTTTTACTAAATTTATGATAAGGGGCGGAAAAATCGTCGAATTTTCATGAAAATTTCAGGGAACATGTATTTTAATAGTAATAATTTGGGATTTAATTTTTATGAAAAAATTTTCATTTTTTCGGCCAAAATTGGCATTTTTCGTTAAATTTGGCCAATGGCGCCATTTTATGAGAAGTCATCCAAAATTAATTTTTTTTTTAATCTGCACTTTTTTGCATCTACTTTAACCTTAGTTTTATTAAAATTATGTTACCTTAATTTAAATGCCCTTTTTTGGGCATGAAAAAAAAATAAAATTTTTGATATTTTTGATATGGTAAAATATATATACGGTATTATTTATGCTAATTATCATGTATTTTTCATAAAATTCAATTAAAATATGCTGAAATGTTCTATTTTGTGAAAAAAAATTTTTATTGGTCTTACCCAACATTCCCCTAAATTTAAGCGTTATCCCATCAAATTCCACTTTGCTTTTACATCAATATAAAATGCCAATATGACTCCACTAATTCACTTATTTCACTAAAGATCGACTTGAACATTTTATTTGTTTATATCAATAGGAATTTGTTAATAGCTTTTATTTGTTCTAATTTTTTTTTAAACTAGCATTTTTTAGCTTTAAAAGAAAACTAATTGAAAGTTTTTATCTTTAAAATGAATTTTTGAAAATAACTCGTCAAGCCAAAAATCACGAAGTTCTCGAAATTTAGACCCGCTATAAGTTCCAAAAAAATCCTCGAACACGTATATCTTTTTCTTCGATATAAAACCTGTAAAAGAAAATTCAGCTAAATCAAAAATGTGTCGGTCAAATTTTGTTCATTTACACAATTTTTTCTCAACAATCGCCCGTTTATTTTGGTGCAACCATTTTTGTATTTAAAATAAATTCTTAATTAATTCTTAAACAATCACGCTTTGGTTTTGTTGCAATAATTTTTGTAGAAACAATGCAACGATTGTCACATTTACACAATTTCCTTAACAATCACCTCTTTATTTTGGTGTATAGATTTTCGCATATACACAATTTTTTTCAACAATCACCTGTTTAACTTTTGATGCAACAAATTGTTTGTAATTAAATATAATTTATTTGATAATTATATATCAGGTGCAACAATTCATTCAGTTATATAGTTATCTCAACAATCACCTGTTTTGGTGAATTATGATTGGTTCATTTTCGGTAAGTTATATGGAGGGAGGGCAGGCTCATGAACTAAACATCGGGCAAGTTAAATTTATCAATAAATTTATCGATAGTCGTAGATGATAGGAAATAGAGTATATGGCCTTATTCCTTTTTGTCTTTTTGAGTCCCTAAAGCCTACCCTATTTTCAACCTTTGTGTTAGTTTACCTAAAATCTTTTGCGTGCAGGAATGATTTGTAAAGGGAGTTGATATACTGAAGCTAGGACGAATAAACTCAAGGCGCACATACCCTCTTGAAACCAGGATTAATTAATGTAACTCCGAACGATAAACAGCCAATTCAAGCAATTTCAATTTGTCCTGACAACATAATGGGAAGTTGACTTTGGTTTTAAAACATGAATTTTTTATTTTAAAACAGAAGTCTTAGATTTAATTTTTACATAAAAAAACGTTCGGTTGCCTCAGCTACACCATTTCAACCTGTAAAGCCGTTTAATCAATTTCGAGGTTTGGGTCGCCATTTTCGCTCTTTGTTGGGATTATCTCATTTTGATTTGAAATAAAACATTTTTATACAGTGTGGTTTCACGATCTACGACGTTGTATGTGTTGTGTTCGACTCGCTTGTGAAAAATATATTAAGAAACTGTTGTTATTAATATAATTCTATCAAAATTGGATGATTTATCACAAAAATGGTTGTTCATGTTCATGGTTTTATAACAGTTGAAATGGTTTATGCAAGGGAACTATGGCACAAAGAGCTCGACAAATTTCTATTTATCATACATGAAAATATGATTTAATTTAAGATGTCGGTAAATTAAAAGCGTTTTAACCGCAAATTTCTAGTTTCTTTTGTTTGTTTTAGAAGCACAGGCTAACGTTTAAGTTTCATTCAAAAGTTGACCAATACTTGCACTATTATATACTCCAGTTTGACCTAAAAAGCATTATTAATAATTTATTCTAATCTCTTTAAACATAAACCGCAACATCTTTATATTAAACTTAGCCGACAGTTATTTATATATCTTAAAAGAAACTAAACTAATTTTTTTCTTCTTCTAAGTTAATTACTCAATTTATTGTTATTAATTTTATTTGTTTCTTAACAAAAACTTAAATTTTTAAATTAATCTAAAGCAATAAAAATTGTTTAAAATCCAACGGTAACACATTCATTCATTTCCTTTAATCATATGTAATGAATTTCCGTCTAACTTTAACAGCTCAATAATTATTTTAATTCTCTTTAGTTTTTATTTTTTTTTTCGGTTATTTTAATTTAAATTAATAAAATTATAATATTTATCTATTCTTTGTTGGAAAAACATAAACAGATAATATTGAGAGAAAACTATTTCAACATTTTTGTGATAATTAATTTAATCCGAAATAAAAATATTTAAATCTAAACGATTATCGGTTTAGTTTTCTCATAAATCAGTTTTGTCTAGCTAATACTCTATTGTGTTGTGGGGTTGCTTAAGTTGTATCGTTTTTTTATGAAAGAGATTTTCAGTAAATATAAATCAAACCGGAAAAAGAATGGATCGTTTTGAAAGTTTATATTGAACTGACGGCTTTTTTTGGATGAATCATTGAAAGTTGCATCTCATAGGAGAATGACTGAAATATACAATCGCCCCTAACAAAATGTTCTCTTTCAATTTTAATTACAATTTATGAATACAACTTCTTCGCTATTAATGAATAATAGAATTTTTTGTATTAGCATAATAACTAATTCAAACAATCATCACTTTCAAATTGACCGAGCTATAACATACGGTTAAACCTTTTAAGATCTAAAATCAAAACAAGTAAATAAATAACAAAACAATAAATTAATTGAGGGATAATTAAGTTAAATTTTTAACGATAGGAAAGTTTAAATTAAATTTTTTTTTATTTATTAAGAAAAGAAACATAAATTAATACAAAATTTCTCAGCTAAAGGTAAAGGTGTTTGTGTTGACACGAAATTATTGTTTTTGTAAGGTAAATATGCAAATGTTTTTATTAATTAAAAACAAAAGAAAACAAAGCATACATGTCCATATACGTTTTGATTAAGTTGAATAAATTTTTTATTATATATTTTTTAATTAATATATAATATAAATATTTTACACATATTTGTTATAAAAATAATTTAAATTTTAATATCTTAATTTGAATTTGTTATGAATTAGAATTATTAATTTCTAACAATTTAAATGTGGGCTTTTGGGATGAATTTAAATTGTGTTAATTTGAATGTGTCAGTAATTTGCTTAACAGAATAAAATTTATTGGTTTCATATTGGAATTACCATAGGATGACGACCTTTTTATTATGGTTTAAGGAATACCAGATTATTAATCGATTTAAAGTTTATCATTTAATTTTAAAGTTAAGAATGCGGATATCTACTAAAGCATATGTGCACATTTTTGCAGTATCGTTTACTCAACTTAAACGAAACAGTTTAAATAACCCCGTGGTTCGTGACCCCTTGGGCTGTGTGAGTAATTTCAGTTGCTGCAATTTTGTGATATAGATGGATTATATTCTATGCTTGGCCAAGCGCCAACCCCTCAAAATCTGACTCTCATACTCACAACGGATGACGACTCACTTCGGTATAACAAATTAAGCTTGAAACTCCATATTCTGTGCCAACTGTTGTCCATATATATACAGATGAGTCAAAATAAATGGCAAACTAATAAGCTCAATATTCTTCTAGTTGAAACATTTCTGAGTTTTAGTATAAAGGGGATTCTGAAGACCAACTTGCTCGACAAGGCGCTTCTTCACTGATTAAAATGTAGGATGATCGGAGAGCACCACATGTACGATTGTTAGTCTCACTACCGGGTTACAATTGAAAAATCTAAAATGATATGAAAAAATAAGTAAATAAAAGGTTTTAACATATCGACTGATTTGTGTTATCGACTTGATCCGTTCCTAAGACATCAACTTGTCTAGTCACTCTGCTTGACGGTCAATCACATATACCTAAATGAAGGTAGTATGCAAACAGAAATTAACAAAAAACTTTCAAAACATAACTCGATGTAAACAACTTAGAATACCGTATATTTGAGGAAGAGAATGTGCATTTTTTTTTGGTAACATTATATAAGGTATAGTGATATATAGGGTTATGACATAGAGTAGTGTCGTTGTTTGATGGAGACAGCATCGTCAATATCAATTATGTGTTCAATAACATGTGTTTGAAGTACACCCATTTTAGAAAACGACAGCAATAGGGAATCCCAAATAAGTAATGATTTAATAATTTTTAAATATCATTTCTGGGTAAGAGATGGAAAAACATAGTAATCCAGAGAATGCTTACTTAAATCTTCTTCCGTAGTAATTTCGTATTAAGCGACGTTGACAAAAAAATAAGTTCCAAATTAGCCCAAACATTTGTGGAGGCTAGAGCTCTTAAATTGGTAGGTAACATTTCTACCGAACTTCGAGACATCATTTCACCACGGTGTGACGCCTATCATTCCATTAACGGGTGTTAATAGTAGCTGGCTACCTGCTATAGGTCTATTTGTTCCTTAAAACTCGATCGTTTGTTTTTTTTTGTGGAATCATTTTTTGTAAACAAAGAGACAACATTTGTAAATGACGTAAATTATTATGGTTGTTCTGTGAGAGGAAGGCGGCATGCGTAAGTTCATGACCCACATACACATTTTAATGGTTTACTAAGATCTGTTTATTTTGGCTTTAGAATTGTTCTTTTGTTAGATTTCAGCTCCATTATTCTACGGCCACCTTTAAAAATAGTTTTCTCGTTTCCTCCTCAAGTTTTTTTTTTTGATTTTTTTGTTTGCTCAAGTTTTTTTTTTGATTTTTTTGTTTGCTGAACTTAAGTTTTTGAGCATGAGATTTTTTATCTCTGAGTTTTATAATAAACACTGGACTTGCTAGTGTCTCACTAGCAGGAAGCAATCAGGGGACTGCATGCCCAACAAGGTTTCTATTCCAGCGAGCAATTGGGGGACTGCATGCCTAACAAGGTTTATATTCCAGCGAGCTTCAGCCTTGTGAGTTCAAGAAGTGATTTTCCCTAGTCCAGTATGCACGCAAATGAGACGCTGTAAAAGAAAGAATAATAAACAGGGTCTCTGATGACCCTAAAGGCTGAAAAAGCAAAGATCATTACCAAAACGACTGTAATTTTCACATTAAAAATAAAAAATTTACTTAAAAGTTTCACTCACCTCATGATTATTCTGGATGCCCTTCTTCATTCCTTTGAAAACTTAATTAGCAGATCATCCTAACTAATTTAATCATACGATGAATATATTTGGTATGATAATTGATGTAACAAAAATGGTGTCGGAAATTGTTGAGATTGTTAGCATATAATAATTAATGTAACAAAAATGAATATCGACAATTATTCAAGTAGTTCGCAAAATATCAATCGATGTGTCGACTGATTTATTTAACAAAATGATGTCAGCAACTGTCAGGATTAAAATAACTGAAGAAACAAAAAATGATGTTGAAATTGTTAGAATTATAATAATTGATGTAACAAAAATTATGTTGACAATTGTTGAAATAGTTAGCAATAATATAACTGATGTAACAGAATGATGTCACCAATGGTCAAACTTATAAGACATACAATAACTTATGTAACCAAAAATTGTTGAAATTGTTAGAATTATAATAATTGGTGTAACAAAAACATGATTTTGAAGATGTTAGAAATTATAATAATTGATATAAAAAAAACGGTGTCGGCAATTGTTTAAATTGTTAACAACACTATAATTAATGTAACAAACATAGACATACAATAAATAACTGATGTACCCTAACAATGTTGAAATTTTTAGAATTATAACAAATAATGTATCAAAAATTATATCGACAACTGTTGAAATTGTAAGCAATAATATAACTGATGTAACAGAAAGATGTCGTCAATGGTTAAACTTTTTAGACATACAATAACTGATACAATAACTGTAACCAAACATTTTTAAAATTGCTAGAATTATAATAATTGAAGTAACAGGATGATGTTGCCAATAGTTTTAAATTTTTAGAAATAATATAACGGATGCAACAACATTTGTTGCAATTGTTGAAAATATAATAATTGATGTAACAAAAATTCTGTCGTTGGCTGAATATGTTAACCATAACATAACTGATGTAACAGAAAGATGTTGCCCATGGTTGAACTTATTAGACACATCATAACTGATGTAACAAAATACGTTGTTGGCAATTATTCAAGTTGTTGGTAGCACGACAAAGGATGCAATAAAATGGCATAGTTTGTTAGAAATAACATAATTTATGTAGCCAAAAATGACATTGGCAGTTATTTAAGATATATGCTAAATTAACTTTCTTGAGTTTAGACAAGGTTTTGTATGCCAAGTTTTCAAAAAACAAAATCCCTTTTACCGATCATATTCAACTGCTGTTTATTTTACAGCTAATCTGATATTAGTACGATGCCCTCTTTTTTATGTAAACAGTAATGGCAGCACGATGTTTGTAAAAATAAAGTATTTTTTGGCGGGGTGTAAACCAGTGTTTTTCAATTAATTTCATGCTACAGATCAATAAATATTTTAAGATTCTATTGCGGTCCTTGCGAAATATTCCATGTTAGATGAGCGAAAGTGCAGGTTATATCTTGCTCACACTAACATACATAATGAAATTTAAACCAACATCGATGAACGAAATAAAGTTTAAGGGGGGGGGGGGGGTATGCTTTTAAAATAATTTTTTTTGCATTTTTTTTTCTGAATGAACAATATGTATAAAATATTGTGTACAAATTTTAAGTCAATCCGAGTAAAACTAACGGAGTTACAGCATGTCAACAGGGTTGCCGTTTGACCCCATTTTCCCGAAAACGTCATTTTTGAAGTTCGTGAACCTTAGAACTCAAAATCTACTGAACCGATCCTTTTGAAAATTTGAACATTACTTCTTCACATAGATCCACAGGTATTCAGGAAGAGTTTTTGTTTTTTATTTTTTTCTATTTTTTAATAACAAATTAGACACGATTTTTGAGCTAAAATCGCGATTTTCACTTCCAAGTGTAGAAATAGAATAGAAAAAAAAAACTCTTCCTGATTACCTCGAGAAATACGTCAGTATTGTTATTAAAAAAAATAAAACGGATGACGGTAAAGTGTTAATTTTTTTTTCTGCATACGGAATGAAAAGAAAATATAATCATCTCCAAAGAAATTATTTTTTAATTGTTTATAAAATAAAATTGTGACTGGTAGTGTAGACAAGCGATTGCAATCCCGTGGTGTTTTATGAATTCCGGGACTACGGGACTCACAAATTTTAAATAATTTTAAAATTTGTATGAAAAACCATGAAAAATTAAGAAAAAACACAATTTTCAAATGACTTAAAGAAAAACCATAACCATACATTTTCGAATGATTTAAGAAATAGGATTTGGTTAATTTGGAAATAATATTTCCGAAGGCTAAAAAAGCTCGTTCCGATTCCACACTTTTTAGTGGAATGGTCAATAAATTATTATAAGTTCACTTCAAATGGGGTCCTCTATGACGGCTTTGCTTAAATTTGTTCATTTTTCTACAAATTGCAGTGACCATTTTAATATTTCATCTTGTTGCAGTCTGACCAAAACGGTATTGTGTATAGGTACTAAGCCCAAATTAAAATGCGCTATAGTTCATCTTCCAAATTGTGCTGGATGATGTAGCAGTGTGAGTAGTTTGATCACCCGTTTTAGATCACACGTCTGCTGCTGCTGCTGCAACGTTAAATAACATTCAATAAAAATTTTTATGGAGCTTCGACTTGAAACAGTAAAAATGTTCGATGAATTATCAACAAAAGCAAAGCTTCTATTCAGCAAATACTTAAATACTCAAAATGTTTTGGTTCTGCTTACTTATATGATAGTTATTGAGACAGTCGACTCACTAACTAATGGGTTGCTTTTATTTTCCAGCTTACTCAGTACAACCTGAAAAGCAAGGGCATAGGCCAATATTTTATGATAGAGTGTAACACGATTTAAGGTGTTACCGTGGACTGAATAGAGTTTATCCGCTAGCACCCCTATGATATAAATCTTGACAAATATTATCTCATTGCTATTGTCAATGGTATATGATCTCATTGCATATGACCAAAAATAAAAAAAAGTACAAATCAACAAAACTTGATCACAAGATTCCGTGTTTTCATTGATTAATCCCTGCAAATATGAAAATCCTGTAATCCCGGGATTTTCTTGCATTAATCCCGGGATTGCGGGATCATAAAAATGGGTCGGGATCCCGGGATTGCAATCCCTAGTGTAGACCAATGGTAATGTAGACTAATCAGTATTTTATTATTAGTGCGACATTGAACAACAAAATTTTGTTTTTTTCATTTTAATTTCAAAATTCTAAACCATTATCTTAGTTCGTATAATTGGTGAACAAACATCAAAAAAATGTCATGAACCAACATCACACAAAATGAGATAGGAAATTAATAAAAAATAACATTCCGGACCGGGTGAAAAGAAAATATGAATATATAAAAAGACAATCAGGTGCATTGAATGCATTGACTCGCTTAGAAAAAAGTTGTTTAAACTAACAGTTTGGTGAATAAATATGAACAAAGAAACCATCAGTTGCATTGGATGTATTGATTCACGTAGAAAATAGTTATTTAGACAAATGAACTTTCACGGGAAAAATATTTTCGTATAACAGTTTGAGTTCGATACCCTGCTTTCCAACATTAATTCCTGTACTTTTCAGGACAAATGTACCCAACTAGCATTTTAACTTCTTTTAAAACACTAAACAGTCTTACCGAAACTAACTTCCCCACCTTCATAGTTGCTTTAAAATTTCTAAACAGTTTCGATAAAGGCCATTTGGAGAACTTTCCCCGCCTTTAACGAAGCTATTATTTGTAACAGACTTCGGAAATAGCTTCGGTAAGGTCTTTTGTAAGCAGTTATGCAAGTTGAATAGAATTTATGGTTTGACAAGTTATAGCTTCGGTAAAATACTGCTAATAGTTTGTTTTAAACAATCTTTAGAAGTTTTATAGAAGCTATTAAAAAATGTGACAAAAATATTACAATGTTTTTTATATATCTACAATTTTTTTAACGTAATTATTGTTATTGCTATGTTATTTATATAGTGCTTAAATTTAAGTTTTTGTTTACGGTCGTATCAAGTTTCGAACCCTGGTCCTTCGATCGTTGGTCCTGCACGCTATCCAATCGGCTGATTTAAATGTTAAGAAACAATAAATATCTTTACAATAACAGTAGTTACAATAACAATAGCTTCTATAAGACTTCCATAAGACTTCCATAGAATTTAGTTTTTTAACTTAGATGTAGAAAATATAGTATATAATTTAGGGACTTATTTTTTATGGAAAAAAGTATGCGACATGTAACTTCAATGGATTTTTTAACGATGAAATTATAATTTGAGGTAAAAGAATATTGACAAATCTATTTTCTATTTGTTTTATTAGTTCAAAGATTTTAAGGAAAACAAAATTAAGGGGCTATATTTTTTCACTCATTAACTTTTAGCGTACTTACACCTTTATTTGAACAATATTTTTTTTAAATAAGTTTTGTAATTGGATTTTTAATAAGTGTCACAACAACATGCGTACTAAGGTGCTGATGAACGCAGTTAATTTTTAAAAATGATATATAAATATAAAACAACAACAAAAGAAGCAACGATATATCGCACCCATCCATTTGCTGTAAATTATTTTAATAGAGTGACTAAATTATGAAACTCTGTATTGCCTCAATTCTTCCTGACGAGTTTAAAATGTAAAGAAAATTCATATACCATTATTTATAAAACTTTAAATTTTCTCTATTCCACTCTAGTTGATTTTTGATTCTGATTCTCTAATCTAATTGATTATGATTTTGATTCATTTTGTAGTCTATTTGAAGACTCTAAATAAAGAATATTTTATATTGTGCAAAGTAAGTCTAAATAATAAATTAAAAAACAAAAACCACCTTATGCACAATACTTTTTTGACAAAAACGAAACGATTTCAATTTCGTATAAGCTTCAATTTCATATAAACCCATTCAAATTACATGTCACATATCTTTTTCCATAAAAAGTAAGCCCCTGAATTAAACTATATTTTCTACATCTAAATTTAGATGAAATAATAGAAGCAATAGCTTCCGTCAGTTTGACATATTTCGTTTCAGATATTGAGGCAATTTTTAGACTATGACAGCTGTGCTACTATACGATCTGTAAACAGTTACAACCGAAACAACTACAATCCTAATGACAGCTATAACTTCTATAACCTTTTTTCGGAAGCTTTATTTAGTATTGTGTATATAAGTTTCCGTAAAGCTTCTAATATTAAATATAGAAGTATTTTAGAAGCTTTCATTTCGATGGTGGGGAGAACTTCTCTGTGGATGTTGTATCGAAACTATATAGAAATAAAATATAACTAGCTTCCACTTAGAAGCATTAGCGAAGCTTTATTGAAGCTAAAACTTGTATAACTCAAAATTGAGAAGTAAGTTTGCTAGTTGGGTAGTCTGTGCGTCTTCTCCTTTCGTTTAACCCTGTAATAGTCAAGATCGTATTCTGTGAATGCATAACATTTTCTCTTATTAATTTCTTCTACTCGGGCATTCAACAAAGAAATTTTCATCTTCTCCTGGTACTTGTATTAACAACAGCTACCAAATAAAATACAATATAAACTTTCAAAGCTTTCTTAATCACTATAAAACCAACAATAAGTTTTGTAAAACAAAAAATTAACCAAAACTCTACGTATAGGACGTATGCTGGTGTTTTGTAGAGTTTTATTAGGGCGATGTTTTTTTATTTCAAGCGAGGAAAGCCGAATGCCCTTAGTGTGTCGAAGAGTTGTATTTTGAGTCAGGTCTTGCGTGATGTGTAGTTGAGTTGAAAATAGTTACTTGAGTTGCAGATAATAAGCTGTTTTAAAAAAATAGAAATAAAATTTGTTGCCTTGTTATAATGTTAGTTTATTTGAGGTTTATCAAATATAAATGTGAATTTAATTAAGGCTATGTAAGTAAAATTTATGCTGAATTAATTTTTTCTGTAAAGAAGAGAAATATTCTTCAGATTCTATGTTGATCTTCAGAAATTTATTACAAACAGTTACTTCTATAATATGTTGCTTTATGTGGATGTCATTTAAGAAAATAATGTGTCTGCTAAATGGCTTAATAGAACAAGCATTAAGCAATTATTTCCTAAGTTTATCTCCAATAAAAATTAAACGTCAAGTTAATCTCTTTTCTTCAAACTAATTTAATAGATATAACTCCAAAAAAACAAGATTTATAATCTCAACACTTGTGTGGTTTGTCTTTATTTAGTTCACAACTTTGTTATACAGCTATTTACAAACATAATAACCAATTTCTCTCTCAATCACCTATCAATTTCCCATTAAAGCCTCCGCAAAACTCATAACTTAAAATAAACAAACAAAAAACTAAAATTAATATAATCATAATGACCAAACCTTAAACGATCGTTTCAAATTCATTTACAAAAATTAAAATATTTACAAAAATTTCACATAAATAAATAAAACAAAAAAAAATAATACTTTATGACGCACGTCACCCATATGCCTTATCTTATTGAAACTTTTAGAGAAAACGAAGAAGTTGTAATTTAACGTATATCCAAAATTAGAAAATGACATAAATTTACTGTATTATGGCCTGTCTTCAAATTTTTCCAACTTACATGTCTGGGGATCAATTTTTACTCAAAACGTTAACAAAAGTAGAAAAAGTAAACTTAATGTTAGAACATCATAAATGACATTAAAAAATTTGTTTTTATTGAATTTAAATTATTTTAATTTACATCAGAAAATATACATACGTGTATTTTCCATTGAATTATTGTTGAGATTAGGCTGGAATTTGGTTAGAGAAAACATGCAGACAAGTGAATTATTTATGTTTCCGGATTTTAAAGTGGATTAATCAATGATATTTAACAAAATGATATTGGTGTTATTTATAAAGGTGAAATGAATGTTCAAATTTGTAAGATGAAACTTTTAGGCTACTACAAAAAATCATTATCGTTGGTTAAAACTGGTATAAGCACTATGTTCTGGGATCACCGAACAAGCAACAAAAATAATCAAAAAAAACAAATTCAATTGAATTTGCCTAATTAGTTGATAAGATTATTGAACGCCATCAAATGAAGATGTTATGGGTGGTCGTATATATAAAATGTTTTTCTTTAAAATTGATGCGTAATATTTAGATTGTTCTAGTAAACGTTTATCTTTACTTATGTAAATTTGCCACTATGAAGGTAATTCAGAGCAAAAGAGCCTCATGGCCGACCTACTCCTATGCAGATTTAAAAACTTGCGTTCTAAGCATAGTACCGATTTTTTATTATGGTTATTGCCATATTAAAAATTTAAAATAAAAAAAAATTGAAGAAAAGAAGCTTCAACATTCCATATGAAAAAAAATTCACCATCTCAATAATAAATTTAAAACTTCCCGAACCACTATCTGCCATAGTTATTCATTATATAAAAAATTGCATCCATCAACACGTTTATTTCATGACCGTGCTGAAGTGATCGGGCAAAACTAATAAAAATAGTAAAAATAACTTGATGACAGTGGTATAGATGTTTCAAGAGTGAACAAATTAACAAAAATAGTTATTCATTTTTGAGGCTAATATCTATCGTCTTTAGTGAAACGTAAACTGCCTAATTTTTGATTTGGTAGCATATTTTGAAAAGTTGATCTGAACGGCGTTCGACTTAGATGTTTTCCTTATATTTCAAAAAATGTGCACGAAAGCCACCAATGGTGAACTTAAAGATTTCCTCATTCAACTCCGTAGAGAAAAGCTTTTAGCCAAAGTAACTGAAAAAAAAGATAATTTATGTTTTATTTGGATTCATCACTGTCCGAGGTTAGAATACAAATTGTATCTATTAGCCTTTGTAAATTGTTCATTGGTAAATTGACTATAGAAAAAGCGTTTCTTGCCCTTTTAACGCGCTCTGAGTGATTTCAAATTAGCTCCCTACCTTTAAACCGATGTTAAATAGTTTTAAATCAAATTTATGTCCTTCATTATAACTGTGCTAGTGAAAACGTAAATAGGTACTTTGCCGAAACGTGGAACGATGCCAAATCCTTTCAACTTGTACCATCATTGATGTGGCCAAGAAGAATACACGTATATGTACACAAAAAAAAACATTCGCGACTGTTATGGTAACTAGACTAGAAGTTATCCCCTTAAAGGGATAGTTTCTGTGGCTTGGGTTGAAAGTAGATGTCGATCAATTAAATAAACGAAAAATTTTGGTTTGACTACGTAGATTACACCGACAATATAGTTGAAGTAAATACGGCAGTGCAATAAACCAGGCAGACTACAGAACTGCATACAAACAACCGAAGTGAGGAGCTCTAAGTATTACTTGCTGAGCAAAACCTGTGAAAAAATTCCCAAAATAATATACTGTGTGGATATCACAACATAATTAAACCTATTTTGTCATCCACAGATTCGTTTTAAGACCCTAACACAAAAATATCTATGCACAGACAATAAAAATGCTGAGATGTTTGTGAGATATTTGTGTTCTAGAGAGACAATTCGCTATCCAAATAGACGTCAACGATATTATTTAGAGCTATTGACAAGCACCACTACAAAACGCCAGCCTCATATGAACACGGACGACTCTTAAACCAAATAAGACAATAACTGTTCATTAGTATTGGATCCCCAACAAAATCGAAAATGAACAATAATATTTCGAATTGATCTGCCAACAGAGGCTTCATGTAATGGAACACGTTATCTGCAACTGCTCTAACAGTACATGGTGTCGCTACGCAACTACATTAAGGGATTAAGAGATCCTATACATCTTGTATAACACTACTACTCGAAACACTTCAGCTATGAGGCCTCCAGTGACTATCACAAATTCGAAATTTTTTCTTGCACAACAAATGTCTTTGTTGTAAATTTTATGTGCATAAAATGTTTTTGAAAAGTAATAGTTCGTTTGCATTTATTCCTAGAATACGATAATAGTAGTTTATGTAACAAGTACGCAAAATATGGTTTTAGCGGACGAATCGTGGTTATGTTGTTGTTATGTTGTCATGGAAGTTCTTAGTTGTTATGTTGTTTATATTATATTATAATTAGTTGTTATGTTGTCATGGAAGTCAATATCGTTGCCATGGCTTTCTTTATTTTTTGCTCCCCAGGGAGTAAAAATATCAATCCACTCCCGCTAACAATGGAACGGAATTGAACTTTATACGTAGGTCGTGCAAAAAATATTTTTATCGTATTTTGTATGGGAAAAATGCTAACGAACTTCATCGATGCTAGCAACGTTTAATGCAGTGCTATCCAGTACTTTAAAAACAATTTAGGTAAGATATTATTAGAGAAAATATATTTAATTTAGATTCAAGGCAGCAAATAGGTGTTGGTACGCAGCAAAAAGATTTTGTATTAATAAAACTGGCATTATTTTCAAGTTATTGGACAACATTTCATGGCTATCAGTTTATCAAATGTTCTTCAACAACTACTACACTCTTTCCATCTCATGTTCTCAATCATAAGTTTGTGAATAACTTGCAACTGCAAGGTGTAACAACTAAAATTTAGAGGAAAACCATACAAGTATGAGCATAGCGGATCGTCGTGATGATGGCTTAGGAATTCATCAAATTGGCACATGTTGAAGGAAGTGGTGGTATCCATTTTCCGTTCACCAAACCATTGCTTGGTAAAAACCACGGCGGGGAAAAACAATGACATCGCTGAAATTCAAGACAGTGTCGATCTTCGTACCTTAGGCGTTTAGACGATCCTCAAACCAACAGTTCTATGCTTTTTTAATCATCAATTTGATATATGCGTCAAAACTCAATATACCTTCTCGCTTAGTTTAGTCTAGCCGCTTCAACATATATATGGTAGCTAGGCAGTGAAATTGATGAACGTGAGAACGCATGTATCAACCCTACAAATATGTCAAAGAAACTTTGGAATTATCCCGTCAAAATTCAATTTCATGTCAGTCACACCTACCAACATCCCTTAAAGAACCTAGTTTCCGCTATTCACAGATTTTTAAGCTAGGATTGCACCCGTTTGAGCCTGAGGTAAGGCTCAAATAATGCATAAATAATTTTGCCGAGAACCAAGTTCAGCCCTGCTGTGAACAATAGTTTAACCAAAAAAGTTTTGTAGTATTTGAAGATCAGCTTGCTTCAAAAGTTTCCAAAATAATAAAAATGATTTGTATATAATATTCGTTGTTGGCTTCTGTTTAAATTTGACTATTCGTTACACATGAGTTTGATCTCTAATCTTCAATTCGTTCACGCTCACTATTAATTTTAATGACTGAGTTATATTTTGCAGCGTTTTAATTACCAAATATCACCATAATATTCTTTAAATCACACTTTTGGTGATGGGTAACTAAAAATCAATAAAAAGTGTAGGAGAATTAATAAATTAATTAACAGAAATATAGAAAAAACTTCGTTTTTTAATTTTTGGTGTATCAGATTAATGGCATTACTATAATTAATTGTGACACCTAATGGAATTTGAAAATAATTTACATTACAGATAAAATTCGGGTTATTAATTTACAGCAACAAATGCAATTTAATTAATTATTTAATAAAATTGGTTTTAAAATTTGTGTGTAGGTTTTATTATATATTTGTGTTAAGCTATTAGTTTAAACCATCGGCCTTGCAGATAAACAAGAACATTTTGTGAACATACGTAGAAATATGCATGGTTTTGTTTGTTGTTTTTATAATTTTTGTTTTATTTTTGTCAGGGATCTATTGTTGTTTACTAAGCTATTTTCAAAATCAAATTCCATTTATTCTAGACTTAAAAATAAAAAAATAGTTGGTCTTTGTTTCACAAGAGTGGATCTACCTAAGGTAATACATTTTGGATCCAGTTTACAGAGTACTACACAGTGGCCCACTATGAAGTGTAAACCTTTGAAACTTATTTTGTGGTCCCAACCCTTGGATGTTATGCACACCAGAACTTCTTTGCCCTTGCCAAAATTCTGTAAAAATTATCCTGAGCTGGTTTTCTCAGAAGGTTGCTACTCTAAGGGTTTTTGATGCAACATAGTTGTTCAGCCCCGCACAAGAGAATGGTTGTGCTGGTCTTCTTAGTTGCATTTTCCTGCGGTGTTGTGAACTCTCGAGTCGGTTTCCGATTTTATGCGTCAGTGAAAGTCATTTTCATTTTCCATTTTAAAATAACTTCCTCTCAAACAATATTATTTAAGTACTCCTAAGAAGTTCTTTGGCCACCTTCGCCCCAAAAAAATTACTCTCACACTTGTATGGTCTGAAGCTATTCTTTTATAACATCAATAATAGTTTATTTACCTTTTACAAGGAATCGCTTAAAAAAGTATCGAGGTTTGATGAACAAATATTCTTGTTTTAGAAAATTTCTTTTATAAATATTGGCTGCTGTTTCGAAATAACTGTTTTAGCCGTTTGTAGCTTTAAACTATAACAAATATTTTATGATTTAAGTCCACTCGAATTAACAAACATTTCTCTTTTTGTCACAACTTTGGAAGTTCTAGAATTCTAGTTGTAGTTAATTTTGCTTTTTTTTCATTATATAAACAACGACATATCTCAAAAAGCAATTAATTACAATGATTTACATAATCCCTAAAGCTAAATCATACATTTCACCTTTATATCGTTAATTGTGTAAACCAAAAATAAATTAATTATTCCAATCAGCAAAATTACAACAACGACTGTTGTTATTGTAAGCTTATTAATAACAAGGCATCTTCATTATCAAGCAACAATACTACCAAAATAAATTCTCATCACATTTCAAACAAATTAGATTCCTTCATCTTTAATAATTACTTAATTAATTTTACAAAAAAAACCAAACGCGAATTAATAATAAGAAAACGTATTCCTACGTTTGATGTCGACAACATCTAACTAATGGAAATTGTGACTAATGTTTTTTGTTATCTATGTCGTAAGACCGTTAAAAAGAAAATCAAAAGAAAAAAAAATTGATTTAAGAAATTTATTGATAAAACATTTTTTTTTAATATCATGATTTATGTATAAACTGTATAGAGAAAGATGTTTGGATTATAAATAAATTCTTTTTCATTTTCTTAAGAACTAAACACGATTCTTTAATTTTTTTTTCACTTTTAATCACAAAAATTCATGTTATTGGGATTTTTAGTGTATTAATATGTGACTATTGATTAAGTTTTTGACAGGTTTTCTTAAAAATTTATTTAATGTTTGTTTATATTTTCTTTAATCCTAACGAGGTACGTTGAATCCTATACAGTGAAACGTCAATAAGAAAAAAAAATTGTGGACGTCGATAAAGCGTGAAGGATACATAGAGGAAAAACCATCATAAGATGAACATCCGAAGACGCTGACCAATTTCACGATCCTTAGTGGTGATCTTTATGCAATACAAGGGGCGCTAAATTCAAAGAGAAAAATGAAAAACTGTTCAGTTCACGGTTTCAGTCAGTGTACTAGTCCGTTGGGATTTTTCTGCTACGGATGCAGGAAAGACGACCTACCTATTTAATTGCAATCATTGCACTTTAAAAATGGAAATGAGCTTGGCCAAGAAAGGCTCTCATATCGCTCGTATAAAAAATTCCAACCGAGTGCGACTTGGTATTATCAAAGTCCCGTACACAAAGCTAAAAATTCCACGAGTCAGGTAAACTATGACATTAATGAGTCAATTCAACCGACTCAAATAATAAACCCTGATCCAGCCTTACATCCTCCAGTAGTTCAACTACATGCTATAAAAAGACCTCATAAGCGCCTTCAGGAATACCTGTGAGCAAGCAAACGTCTAGAAATGGAAATCATAAAACAAGATACAAAAAATCATCACCGTGACGTTTCAAAAAATTGATGTGATCCACAAAATGAACCACATATGTGGAAGTTAAAATTTTTAATACAAGGCGGTTAGAACTCTTTAACAGCGGTGCTTTGATAAATGTCATTGACGGATCATTTGTTATTGAAATTCTAAAAATTTCAGAACTTCTCACCCTCTCATGAACACATTGATACTGCAGATGGTAAAGGCTTAAATATTGGTGATAGAAACGAGTGAACCTTTAGTGTCCAGCCTGACAACACTCGACCAACAAAGAATGGAAGGTGGGACGTCATCCAAATTCTGCCTGCCGTTCAGGCAACTAATTTATTGGAACACGTCGTCGATACCGGTGACGCACGTCCAATAAAGTGGAGACATTACTTCATTTTTCTAGCTGTCAAGAATTTAATGAGAGAAGAGTTGGATCAAACGTTGTTCTTGGAGCTCCCCGGTAGTACTAGTTAAAAAACCAGGTAAGGTATTCGGTTGTGTCTGGATTCACGGAAGGTATATGCAGCTACTAAACTTTAAGTCAACTTCCCAAGCCACAACTTATTTCATTTCAAGTCTTGTTCTTGTGTGATACCTACAGAAATCAAGAATCAGGTATTCGTCTATGCAGAGTTTGCTAAGCATTTGAAGCAAACCAGTTTTACAATTAATATTGCAAAAAACAATTTTCTCTACCTTAAGCGAAATATTTAGACTATATCATCGGTTTGAATGGTATCAAAAAGATAAGGATAAAGCAGCAGCGGTGGTAGAGTGCCTGAAGTTCGACGATTCTTGGGTATGTCAGGATACTAGAAAATATTCATTTCTGAGTTCGCAGCTTTAACAACTCTTAGCACAGATTTGTTAACATCACCGAGGAAATTACCATGAAGGGTGAACGCTGATGTGGTTTTGTTGCTAATCTAAAAACCTTTAACATCAGCTCCCTTACTAGCCATCCTTGATTTATAAAAAGCCATTCATGGTGCTGTGGGGTGCTAACAATGACGGGATAGGATGAATATTGAAACAATTGGACGATGATGATGTAGAACATTCAGTGCTCTTCATGTCCCAAAAGTTAAACATGATACAAGGAAACTGTTGTATATAGTGGCGATAAGGTGTAACTGGCCGTCATTCTAGAGAAAACATTTAGAGTATATATTGAAGGGTAGACCTTTAAAGTCACCACAGACTATGCTTCCTTGGAGTGATTAATCCAACAATGAGGCCTAACTGGTCGTGTAATGGAAGACTGGTCCCATTGGAAACACCAATGGAGCGAGGCTAATTACCCTGAACTAGCTTCAGCATTTGGGTTTGAGAGAGTGAACCTACCACCCCAGCACAAATAAACAGTGTGCGCGTATTTCGAAAACCATGCAGATCAGAAACAAAGTGAAAAGTGCAAAAAGGAGACTCTGGCAACCCTCAACGATGAAGAAGCCGCATGACGGTCGAACACCAAATTATTGAATGATATTTTTGTAAGACGTTAGGTAGGATTAAAGGCCAAGCAAATACCAGAACATATATATAATAATATAATATACGAAAGTGATTCATCCCATGATCTTAGCAGACCTAACTTCTCCCCAACTTCGTTATTTCTAGCCCATCATCATATGCACCTTAACAACAGAAAACAATTTGTGTTGGTTGCGCCAAACTCATACTGGTAGTTGTGGAACGGAAATCCCAAAATACAATAAATCGTCGTTGAAAAATTGAGGTAATTGTTGCGTCAACTGAAATGGCTTTTGTTGAGCCAAAATCGTAAAATATCAATGATCAATAATCCTGAATCGTTGCGCCAAAAATAACCAATAATAATCAGTAACAATCATGGATTGATGCTAAATCGTAGGAATTGTTGCGCCAAAAAAAAATGTCAAGGCGATTGTTGAACCCAAAATCATGAAATATATACACCATTGTCAATAACAATCGGCCACAATCATGAATTGATGTTAAATTGAAGGAATTATTGCGTCAGATATAACCAAAAATAATCAGCAACAATCACGAATTGATGCTAACGTGATGGAATTGTTGCGCCAAATATGTAAAGGCAATTGTTCAATATTTACAGGAATTACGAACCTCGTTTACAGGAATTTAATGAACCTCGTTCACAATTTTCACATCAGATATGAAATTTTTCCCTTTGTAATTCACCAGTTACACTCAGCCTCGCAAACAACTAATGCTATTAAAACCTCCTAACACACAAAATTAATAAAAAGCAATTTATTGCTCTCATAAAACGCCAATTTATATAAAAAAAATCAATTCATAAATTTAAAATGAATTATTTTGATCCAAATTTACATGTAATTCACTCAATGCGTTAAATTTACATAATGACCGGTCAAACAAATATGGTACAGTAGAAACAGTAATTGACTCTTCAGTGTTTTGTTTCTCTTCTCTCGTTTCTTTCTCTAAAAACAATTAAGCTTTTATATATCATCTGATCAAACAACTTTTCTAAAACTCAATAAATTTGAACAGCTGTATTACATCTACATGTAATACACCCAAACAGTATTCTTAATTAGCATTGAGGGCAATGAATTAAAATTAAATGTTAAAATATCATTGACCAACTCGTAGCATACATAAAAACTTTTATATCCTTTCCTTCTAAAAAAAAGCCCGAGTTGAAACAAATTGGCAAATTATTAGCGAAAATCTTTATATATAAATATTCCTACTTTTAGAGAAATATTCGAAATAGTTAATCGTTACAACTTTCAGCAATTTAAACCTTTCAACCCAAAAACTTTACAAAAATAATTGTTTATGTTGTGAACCTTTTATGCATACAATTTTATGGAAAACGAAAATCACTTATGGAAGTGCTTCAAATGAATTTTTTTATGATAGAGGTAGCATAATAGAAAACTTTGTTATATTTCCTGACGATGTCGCAAGAAAACTTTTATTATGTTGTACAAAAACACTGTACAAATAAAATGGCACTAACCATTCTTAAAAGATTGTTGAGTCTCAATACGTCCTTGTTTAAAGATCTTAACATTTATTTTTCTTTTACATAGAAAATATAAATAAGGTAGATTCGCCTTGAAGGATGAGAGGACAAACTGCCGTATCTGATACGTGTAACTCGTTCGAACATCTTGTTTTTACTTTATGTGTAGTGGTACACCACCACCTTAAGTGGTACACCACCAAGTTCAAACGTTTTTCGGCTTTTGTTGTTCACTTTGATACATAATTCGTTCACCCTTTTTTGTTTAAATAAATTCCTTTCTATAATGAATAAATAATTCTTTTAAAATTAAACGTAGATTTCAATTGTTCATTAACACAACATTAGATGTGAAATTTTATTTGCATATATTATATTCTGCTGATTAGAATCATTAAGAAATTTTAAAATATCAAAACCACACCTGCCATACCTATCTTGCATCTCATACAAACGAATATATTAAGAACACACCCAACCTAACATAGTCATGACAAATATCTTTTCCTGTAATTTTAATTGAGTTGTCTATTTTGATTAATAATATTCTGTTTCTCAAAAATACTTCTGAATTCTATTTTCTTTAACTTTTTCTTAACATTCGACAAAAAAGTTTTTTTTTTCTTCTTTTAAATAAAATAAAAGAAACAATAATGAGATGTAATTTGTTAAAGTCGATTAGAGTTAGCTAGTTAGTTTTGTTTAGTATTTTTTCATACATATACATTTTGGTGTGAAATATATTTTCTATCTATTTGTGATATTGAATGTGAAATGGATTTGTGTTTTTAGTTATTCTTAATTTAAAATTTAAAAAGGAAAAAAAACATTAATAAGATCGTTAACCTGATTTTAGAATGTTTGTTAATTTGTAACATGTCAGATTATGATACAATTATATCGATTAATATATGGGTGAGGTTTTTGGTTTAAAATATATCAAAGAAGTAGGATCTAAAATAATTGCAATCTGATTATAGAGGTTAACCGAAAGTTTTTTACATACCTTCAATACTGCGATATGAAAGACCTTTTAACAATCTATGCTATACAATATACATTATCTGATGTGGGGTTCAACATTCTCATATTCATGTTAATATCCTTCGTGTTAAGAGGAAATAATATTAATCGAAAAAAGTCGGTCAAATTCGAATAATATTCGCTATAGCCCAGGGTGCCGTGACTGCGAAAGTAGAAACTGTCAAAGATAATTTACATAAAGTTGTGTTGCCAGATCATTGGCACTTAAAAATAGTTTTTTCCTCGTAAAACGTAAATGTCAGTCAATAGCAATGTCAATTGACAATTAATCGAAATTTTCCACAAAATGTTACATCTCGTTTAATATTATTAAATGTTGTTTATGGAATTACTCTTGAGAGTCAACAGCTTGTAAGTGGTTTAAATTGAATATATCATTATCAATTCAAATAACAATTCAAAAATTTTGGTAGAGGTGAATTTGACCAGGTTTTGTCACCTCAATCGGCGACTTTTTTAGGTTTTTATTCCCGTTTATGGCAGCGTCTCTCCAGGCGGGATTAATTCGTTCGTGCATTTGCCTTTTGAAGAAAGGAGCTCGAATGACTTATGCAGAGTACTATATCATCTGCAAAACTATTTATTGGGTTGCTGATGATTTTCAACAATTCGTTGAGACAAATCAAAAATAGGGTTGAGGACAATACTGAGCCTTGAGGTACACCAGCGTTAATTAGTTTAGACTCAGAAGAAAATCCGTCTAAGGAGACTGAAATGTATCGGTTGGATACACCGAAAAAAAAACGTTGGTAGAATCAACTACAAAGCTTGTTTGATTTTGCGTCTAATACGAACGTGGTTATTTTAACCAATATTTTTTTTTAGGTAGATTTCATATAAAAATCTACCTATTGCAATGGGCTTCATCTCGGAATTTCGGAAAAATTTTTGTGCCAAACGACTATGTATGATAAGCGGAGACAAAAAAACAAAAAAAAAAAAAATTTATATATATATATATATATATATATATATATATATATATATATATATATATATATATATATATATATATATATATATATATATATATATATATATAAACGATATGAGATATAACGAAAACGACCGGCACTCTCACGGTCACATTTGTTGAGGTAGATCAAAAAAATTTTCTGTACTTGTGTGTTTTAATAATATCTTGCACAAGTTCGTGAATCAGCAAAATCCGACACGTGGTTAAGAAACTAGAGGCTTTTTTGTGAAAAAAATTGATTTTTTAAAACCGTTATAACGGCCGTTTGGATACTAATATTTCAAAAAATTTAACAAATTTAAAATTTTTAGAATCTTTTTTATCAATTTGTTTTAAATCTAGACCTCTGCAGTTAGAGGTTCCTGAGTGAGCGGCTCCAACAAAAAACTTTGCAAAAAAAATTTTTTTTTTGAAACAACCGGCACTCTCACGGTCGCATTTATAAGGCCAGATCAAAAAACCTTTTCTAAAAATGTGCGTTTTGTTAATATCTTGGACAAGTTCGTAAATCAGCCCAATCCAACACATGGTTAAGAAACTAGAGGCTTTATACTAGAAAAAAACTCTGTTTTTTAGATCCGTTATAACGGCCGTTTGGATTCCAATACTTTTAAAAACTTCATAAATTTAGAATCTTTGAAACCTTTTCAATCAGTTTATTTAAAAAAAAAGACCTCTGCAGTTGGAGGTTTCTGAGTGAACGGCTCCAACAAAAAAGCTTGTAAAACACAAAATGCGGTTGAATCAACCGGCGCTCTCACGGTTGCATTTGTGGAGCCAGATCAAAAAACCTTTCTTAAAAATGTGTGTTTTAATAATATCTTGGACGAGTTCATAAATCAGAAAAAACTGACACATGGTTAAGGAACTATAGGCTTTATACTAGAAAAAAAAGTGGTTTTTTTAATCCGTTATAACGGCCGTTTGGATACTAATATTTTTAAAATCTTCATAAATTTAGAATCTGTGGAAACATTTTAATCCGTTTCTTATAAATATAAATCTCTACAGTTAGAGGTTTTTGACTTGTTGGCTTCAACAAAAAAGTTTGCAACAATCCCCAACTACAATTTCCAAAAACCTTATAACAGTCAATGTCAACCTTATAACAGTCAAAAAATAAAAGATTTGAATAGAAGAAATTAATTTTTTTTTCTTAGAAATAAACTATTTTGATATTTTGCAGTAATTGCACGACATATGATATAGAGTAGGTTTGTGTCATAAATTATCACACTCATGTTCTGTGGTAGATTTGATATTTGTTTGTTGCAAAATTAGATACATATAATTTTGCTTGTAGGTAGCTAATTTTCTTTTTAAAATTTGTTCGATATCTGTTTGAAATTAGTTTGTTTTGTTTAAACTAATCTGATACATCAGATTCTACTGGCACACAAAACTGTCTGATCTCGAAATCTACCTATTTCTAGCGGATATACGTGCCGCTTGGACTTTTTTTTTTTTTTAAGGCGTTCATGCTCCATGTAGGAGCGTTGCCAGGCTAATCAGCTTTGAATATTTTTCTTTTTCTGATCACCAAATTTAACATATTAGTTTTTTTCCGGGGTTAGGGTGTTAACCTTAGGCCCAACCCAAATTGACGTGAATGGGTCCGTTCTGCATATTAAGGTCACCAGAAACAACCTTTTTACACGTTTATATAGCGAACCGCTTGATTCAAGACAGACGCCCGCTCCAAGCCGCCCCTGACATGGAGAACAGACGCTTGAGTCGCATTGGTTGTAAGGCGCCAATTCGCCGTGATGTAGCGTCATTGACTAAGCAGTTCTTACTCTGCTTGTCTCCAATACACAAACCTAATTCTGTCAGCATTACCCAGGCAGCACGGCGTGGACGTCGAATTTAGGATTTCGCTACCCAAATTGACAATGCTATATTTAACCAATATAGCATTGTCAATTTGTTTTAAAAAACGTAACAATTTTCATTATTTAAATCAACAACGGCGTGATCAATTTTTCTTGTTCATCTTTTTCAGTTCAGTTTGTTCATGTTTTTGTTTGAAAAATTTTGTGTTTGTTAAAATAAAAAACTAGGAGAAACTAATAAAGAAAATAAAGAAAAATAATAAACAAAAGAATAGAAGAATAAAAAGTTTTTATATATGTACTCTAACATGGCTGGTTTTATTTAACATTTTAGTTTAGGAAATAATTTAAATGTGTTTAATTGATTTGAATAATTTTAATATTATTTGCATATAAAATTATGTGCGAAAGAAATTTTTCAGTTAATGTTATAACAACAATATCGTTAAAGAAACAGGCCCTTTCTATAATTAATTTTGGTGATTTAAAAAAATTATTATATATTTTTAATATTTTTTATTTGTCTTGTTTCATGTCGATTTATCGATATTTTAATTTAATTTTTCATAATAATGAGAAAATTATGGAAAATTAGTATTATTTTCTACACATAATCCAAATATTTAAATTTTTTGATTTCTGAATTTTGGTCTTTTAAATTGTATCATTAAAAAAATGGCGGAAAAATGGACGCATCCCTTACAAACAAAATCACACTCATACATTTCCTATTTAGAACGTAAATATACGAACGCTAGCTTTATGCATAAAAATGTTTATCGGGTTTGATGCGAAATACATACTTCTAATATAAAAAATTTCAAATATTATATTTACGAAAAAAACGAACCCATACAAACATCGATAGCAGCAAAAACAAAACAAAGATGTACCAAACCAAAAGATTTAATACGGCGTATTGCTTGATTCTATCACAAACGTATTCAATATCACTATTTTTAGTCTAATTTACCACGTTTGTAGTCAATTAAAAATTAAATCATAGTTGACTCAACTACAAACATGGTTAAATCAAATATGTTTGTGATACTTATAAAAAAATATATCAACAACGGTTAAATTGTTAATTTAAATACGGAGCGTTGCTTGATTCAATCACAAACGTATTTAGTTCCCTAATTTTCACTTAATTTTCGATTAACAATGCAACATGTTTGAATCAACCAAGATTTTTTCTTTCGGTGTAGAAAATTTTGAATAAGCTTCACAACATTGGGATAAAAACCATACGCAACGCAAAACCATACGCAGCTTGTTGATTAAGTTGGCATGCTAGACTCGATCAAATGCCTTGAAGATGTCTAAAGCGATAACGTATGTTTCACCACCTTTATCAAGTATGCTGTTCAAACGGTGCGCTACATAGTTTAATAGATCGGTAATTGATCTTTTGTTTCGAAAACCGTATTGGCTGTCGGACATTAAATGATTTACTTCCAGAGATTTTGAAATGTGTGTATTAATATAATGCTCGTAGACATATTGCTTTACTAACTGATTCTTATAAGAATGTAGGTGATTGACATCACCTAATACGGACACAGCATTTTTATTTGTTTGCGACAAATATGTTTTTAAAGAAAAAACCAATAAAGACGAAAAATCCTTCATGAGAGCAAAAATAAATGAAATTAGCTAACACAATTGATACGTTCGACCAAGTGGTTTGCTTGAGGAGTTTTACATATTCATTAATTGATTTGTTAATGATGCTCAGTGTCGAAATCCTCTAGTACTAGCAGGTGATATCAGTGCATTAATTGCTCAGTATTTTGATCTCTAATCAAACAAAGTCTGTTGTTTACCTAATAACGTGATGGGAGCGTATGAAACTACTCTTGTAGTCTGAGAGCTGAGCGATTTAAAATTGCAAGCATTTTATAAAGGCTGATTTTTTAATATCATGTCACATATGTTGAGTATAGAAAAAGTCTTCAGTCAGTCAGCTGGATTCGTAAGCGTTTGGAGTGGGTGGGGCACCAAAGTTTGTAAAAAAACCATATACCTTGCATCCTACTTTCTAAAACCTGAAAATTGGTTTGAGAGCAGTATATTAATTAAAAATAAGTTTTATGATCGTCAGACACACAAATCCTGTAACCGAACGCGTCAGTCACGCGTTGAAGTTGTAACAACGGTACATCGTGCAAGCATTTTCTAAAATCTGAAATTTAGTATACAGGTGAAGAATATTATTATAATCACAAAAAATGTAGTCTGTTAGTTTATTTCTGTAACAGATGCCGTCAGTCGCCAATAAAATCATGCCGTTCTGTAATATGGCGTGCTCAATAAATATTAACACATATTGAACTTGTTCAATATGTTATGTTAATATTTATTAAGCACGCCGTATTACAGAACGGCATGATTTTATTGGCGACTAAATAAACTAACTGACTACATTTTTTGTGATTGTAATAATATTCTTCACCTGTATACTAAATTTCAGATTTTAGAAAGTACTTGCACGATGTACCGTTCATACAAATTCAACGCGTGACTGACGCGTTCGGTTACAGGATTTGTGTGTCTGATGTTCATAAAACTTATTTTTAATTAATATACTGCTCTCAAACCAATTTTCAGGTTTTAAAAAGTAGTTGCAAGGTACATGTTTTTTTTTTTAAACTTTGGCACCCCACCCACTCCAAACGCTAACGAATCCAGCTGACTGACTGAAGACTATTTCTCTACTCAACATATGTGACATAATATTAAAAAATCAGCCTTTATAAAATGCTTGCAATTTTATGTCGCTCGCCTCCCCTACTATTGCTAGATGGCTGTTTAGGAAGCACCAGCCACAAGCTGACATGGTGGAATTAAGAAATGGAAAAGTTAACGAGGAGTATATGCAACCGAGCAAGACAGTTGCTCCCAAGCTTTATTTGTCACCTTCAATTATTTTTCAAAAATTAGAATGATCAACATATTTCACCATTTCGTATTTATCGAAGATTTTTCCTCCTTGAATAATTACGAGCTTACAAGTACATTCTTTTAGATAGGAGTACGGTGATTTTATCATCAAAAAACCTAAACTACATATATTTGATCCTTTGTATCAAAAGTTATGAATCTAAGGCGAAAAACTCCAAAACTTTTTAATTTCTATCACATAGCACTTAGAATAAAAGGAATCAGCGAAATCTATTTAAAATCTAATTTTTTATTGTGTATAACTTGATTTTTGTGTCTATAGCTGAGTTTTTTTTTTTAATAAAATATGTTGTGTATTAGGAATTACAATATATGTCACAACAACACCTAAAAACTTTTAAGACCACGGTCGTACAACAATAAGCATTCAAAGGTGTTGATGGACGCAAATCTGTTTTTTTTGGTTTGATTCTACTACCTCAACTTTTTTGTTAACGTAAATAAATGTTTTTTTGCAGTCCATTTCACACTCATCTCACCTATTTCACATAAAGAACATATACATAATTAAGTTTAAAAGCTGTTTGGTATCCAAATTTTTTAGCTAGTCTCGCATAGATGTTACAGTGCAAAGAATGATTAGTTCTACCGAAAAAAACAGAAAATAAAATAATTTGTAAAATCTGACTGTAATATTGTTAAATTAAAACAGAGAGGTATGTAAAAACTACAATTTTTTATTAATTTAAAATTCCTTCAATAAATATTTAGTATGTATTAAATTTACTAAAAAATTAATAAGATCAAAACTAATTTTAATTGCAGAATATTATAATAAAACGGTAATTCGTTTTATACCGGAATTAAATAAACCAAAAACGAATCCAACTTGTGGCACCTGGCTCAGGAAAATCTCTAAACCAGGTGAAATAAATTAATCATATTTAATAAAAAAAGATTCAAAGATTCAAAATCATTACAAAAAAAAAACGAAATTTTTACTCAAAATTATGAAATTTATAAAAAAAAATAATAAAAAAATATGAAATTAACTTAACTAAATGTTGATTGATTGTTAATCCAATTGCGATGTTAATATCGCAAATATAGTTTCCTTTACTTTATATTATTTGGCTTAAAATAGTATTCTGGCGTAACACTTGCAGATCTTTGTGCAATAACGTCGATTCAAAAGAAATAACATGATTGACGCTCACATAAATTGCTTAGGGAACGTCAATTTTCCAGATTCTCCAGCTTCAATTATTAACAACATACCCAGCTTTCGGCATGTATGTTCAATTTAAAAAAAAAACAATTTATCTATATCTCAAGAGTTATATCTCTGTTGTAGTTTATCTGGAATAACTCTTAAACGTAATATGGGTGTAATTATTTTGTCACAACACCGCAAACAGAGATTGAGAAAATTTCACACCACCACTAGATTATTTAGATTATTATCAATGGTAAATTCTCACTAAACTTTTCTTTTTATTTCTTAAGAGAGCACCATTATGCGTATCAAATCACCTTAATTTTTTTTGTATATGCATTAGATATACGGGTAATATTTATTTAAGTCCCACTATTATAATATAATAAATTTCGATTCACCAAGTTTTTGTTTTAAAGAAAACTCTCAAGTTTACATCACAAACCCGTTAACCGTTGATTTTATAATCAACAAGAAAAAACTCAACCTTCAACGTATACAATTTTATAGAAAAAAGTCTTTAGTTTTCTTTTCTTTTTAATTATTTTAATTTTAATATATTTTCAAAAATTATATAATATACTTTCTTTTCAAATATTAAACTTAACTTAACTATTTTTCCTTTTTATTTTACAATAAGGAACACTTCAATTTTTCATTTATAATTTATACCAAGAGGTAACACTTTTCCTAAATATAATCAGAAATCGAAACAATTTTGATTGATTTTTACAAAACTTAATAACAAAGATTTGATCAAATTTAAGTTTAAATAATAAAGTTTAACTCATCAGAGTTTAAAAAATTTTATTTTGTTTCTTTAAACGCTTTTAAATTTCGGATGTAATATAAAAGGGTGCAGAGCTGTTGCCTTTCAGCGTGATTTTTTCAACAGAGTCTCTCATCTCTGGAACGCCTTACTTTAATAGGTTTTTGCTGATAGCTTTAATCCTCAAAGTTTTAAAGTTAGCGTCCATAAATTTTTAAAAGAAACTTAATTTATTCAAACTTAACCACACTTCCTAGTTGGCATGGTATCTTCGGATATTCAGAGACGTTAATTAATAATTTATTATGATTAACACTAAACATGCCTAACTTAGAATAAAAAAAAAAAATCGGTTTAAGATCCAAACTCAATTAATTATTGCAACCAAATTGCTACATATAATAGCTTGGCTACCAAAAAGAAATTATTAAAAAAAAATCTGGCTAGTCTTTTCGACGTGGTGCATTTGTTTCATTTAGCGAGACAATAAAAAAACGATATGGCAAAGCCCACATTAAAAGGCGATCCAAACCATAAAAATCAGTTCACCAATGATGAAGAACGTGTTCTAGACTGAGTTGTGAAAACTTGACCATTTTTGAATTTCCTGAAACATGGCATATAATTAGTATGGACAAAATAAAAATACAACTTATTTTAAAATTTTTTTAAAGTGCATAGTTTGAGCATAGGGGGCACCCTAACATGCATGAAAAATTAAAATTAAAGAAAGAAGAATTAAAGAAATTAAGAAATTAAATTGCTCAAGAACGGCTATAAAGATTTTATCAAACTTTTTTGTTTGATAGATGATTAGTTAGTCCTTTGGAAAAAAAATATATTAATTGTTTTTATAATTAGTTTTTAAATAAAAATATTAAAAAACTTTTTTACAAATGGCGCTAGAGTCGAAGATCAATTGGAATTAAATTAATTTTTTTTTTTGAAAATAGTTCTATCTTTACTCTAGAATAAATCAAATTAATGCCTCTGAGATTAATTTCTGTTCTTGAGATATTTAATTTTAAAAGTACGGCTGAAATTCGAATTTTTCTTCATTTTTTCAAAAAACTTCACTTAACAAAAAATTTTAAAATCAATTAAATTTTAACTTTTTTTTTTAAATATAGCTCCGACCTTACTTTAAAATATATCAAATTTACAAAGAGACGTTAATCCGTGTTCTTGAGATATTTAATTTTAAAGATTTTTAGTCCGATTAAAATTCTAATTGTCCATTATTTTTTCGAACAATTTATAACATCAAAAAATTTTAACCACTGAAGTTCGAAAAAATAATGAACAATTAGAATTTTAATCGGACTAAAAATCTTTAAAATTAAATATCTCAAGAACAAGAATTTTAGCCTCTTTGTAAAAATGATATATTTTAGAGTAAGGATAGAACTGTTTTACAAAAAAATTAATTAAATTCCAATTGATCTTTGACCCTAGCGCCATCTTTAAAAAAGTTTTTTTAATATTTTTATTTATTTACTTTTACGAATTAACACCTCTTTGTAAATTTGATATATTTTAAGGTAAGGTTGGAGCTATAATTAAAGAAAAGTTAAATTTAATTGATTTTAAAATTTTTTGTTAATGGAAGTTGTTTGAAAACATGACGAAAAATTCGAACTTCGGTCGTACTAAAATCTTTAAAATTAAATATCTCAAGAACAAAAATTAACGCCTCTGAGTTAATTTGATATATTTTAGAGTAAGGATAGAACTATTTTTAGAAAAAAAATTAATTAAATTCCAATTGATCTTCGACCCTAGCGCCATCTTTAAAAAAGTTTTTTTAATATTTTTATTTAAAAATTAACTATAAAAACAATTAATTAATTTTTTTTCAAAGGACTAACTAATCATCTATTAATCAAAAAAAGTTTGATGAAATCGGTATAGCCGTTCTTGAGAAATTTAATTTCAAAGTTACGTCGGATTGGCAGAATTTTAATTTTTTATGCATCTTGGGGTGCCCCTCTGCTCAAACTAAGCATTGTAAAAAAATTTTAAAATAAGTTGTATTTTTATTTTGTCCATACTACTTACAGGTCAAGTTTCAGGAAAATCAAAAATGGTCAAGTTCAAATTTCGACTTTTTCCCCTTAGTAAATCCAGTTTTTCATCCAATGTAAAGCATTTATATCAAAACAAAATGCAACAGTCTATAAGGCAAGGTATGAGAAATAAAAAAAAACTACATCTGTCTCATACGAAAAAGAAAGGAAGTATCGAAAACAGTTTAACATTTTTTTTTTTTTTTATAGTTCGGTTAATCACTTAGGTTATACACCTCTAATGCTTTATGCACGTGTTTACGATAGGAAAGGAAAGTTAAAAGGTTACTTATATTACAGCCATTTAACATAAAGAATTACAACAACAATATGATGTTGTTTGTTGCTCTCATTTCCCTCTTCATATCGTGAAACTGCATAATATTCTATTTAATAAATAATAAAAAATGTTTTTAAGTTATTTGATGTAAAAAAAGTTCAAGCGGCACGTATATCCGCTAGAAATAGGTAGATTTCGAGATCAGACAGTTTTGTGTGCCAGTAAAATCTGATGTATCAGATTAGTTTAAACAACACAAACTTCTTTCAAACAGATATCGAACAAATTTTAAAAAGAAAATTAGCTACATATAAGCAAAACTATATCTATCCAATTTTGCAACAAACAAATATCAAATCTACCACAGAACATGAGTGTGACAATTTATGACACAAACCTACGCTATATCATATATCGTCCAATTATTGCAAAATATCAAAATAGTTTATTTCTAAGAAAAAAAATTAATTTCTTCTATTTAAACCTTTTTGTTTTTTTTTCATTGACTGTTATAAGGTTTTTGCAAATTGTAGTTATGGATAGTTGCAAACTTTTTTGTTGAAGCCAACAAGTCAAAAACCTCTAACTGCAGAGGTTTATATTTATAAGAAACGGATTAAAATGTTTCCACAAATTCTAAATTTATGAAGTTTTTAAAAATATTAGTATCCAAACGGCCGTTATAACGGATTTAAAAAACAAATGTTTTTCTAGTATAAATCCTCTAGTTATTTAACCATGGGTCAGATTTTTCTGATTTACGAACTAGTCTAAGATATTAATAAAACACACATTTTTAAGAAAGGTTTTTTGATCTGGCTCAACAAATGCGACCGTGAGACTGCCGGTTGATTCAAACGCATTTTGTGTTTTACAAGCTTTTTTGTTGGAGCCGCTCACTCAGAAACCTCTTACTGCAGAGGTCTTTTTTTTGAAAGAAACTGATTAAAAAGATTTCAAAAATTCTAAATTTATGAAGTTTTTAAAAATATAAGAATCTAAACGGCCGTTATAACGGATCTAAAAAACAGAGTTTTTTTCTAGTATAAAGCCTCTAGTTTCTTAACCATGTGTCGGATTTGGCTGTTTTACGAACTTGTTTAAGATATTAGTGAAATGCACATTTGTAGAAAAGGTTTTTTGATCTGGCCTTACAAATGCGACCGTGAGAGTGCCGGTTGTTTCCGAAAAAAAATTTTTTTGCAAAATGTTTTGTTGGAGCCGCTCACTCAGGAGCTTCCAACTGCATAGGTTTATTTTTAAAACAAATTGATAAAAAAGATTTCAAAAATTATAAATTTGTTAATTTTTTAAAAATATTAGTATCCGAACGGCCGTTATAACGTTTTTAAAAAATCAACTTTTTAGAAAATAAGCTCTAGTTCCTTAACCACGTGTTGGATTTTGCTGATTCACGAACTCGTCGGATATATTAATAGAACACACATGTACAGAAAATTTTTTTGATCTACCTCAACAAATGCGCCTTGAGAGTTCCGGTCGTTTTCGTTATATCTCATATCGTTTATATATATATATATATATATATATATATATATATATATATATATATATATATATATATATATATATATATATATATATATAT